>CM054125.1:7682717-8003603 GCA_028751855.1 Ambrosia trifida | reverse complement strand
TAATTGTCTAATTACATAACTACCCCCTAGATCAAGATCAAAGATGAATGGCTCAGATTGGTTCCTAAGTTCCTAACTAGACTCTTGGTTCCTATTTGATCTTTTTCCTATATATATATATATATATATATATATATATATATATATATATATATATATATATATATATATATATATATATATATATATATAGGGGGGAGGATATTCTGAAAACTCACTCCAGTTAAAGAAACCCTAGAAACCTCATCTTGACCATTCAATCAACTTGATCAATGGCTCTAGTTTTTTCCTTTGAATTTCGTTTTTTTTTTATTTTAGAAGATAAAGCACATATAAGCAAGGGAGGGGTAAAAGGGTCAACCAAAAAAATGTAACTGACAAAAGCAAAAGTAACTGCCATTTCCCTTCCCAATGATTCTCTCTCATAAAACACACGTATCTTCCTTTCTCTCATCATAACACTCTTTCTTCAAAAAATGTTCACCACACCTGATCATAAAGACTGCTTTCTCTCTCATAAAAACACTAATCATAACATAAAACCATCTTCCCCAAACCCTCTCATCGTCCCCCTGATCATAACCTCTCTTCTTTCTCTCTCATAAAAATACTCGTATCCATCGACTCCCAAAAACAAAACCTTCGCGAAAACCGGAAATGATTTAGAACAAATCTTGTCAAAGATCTTCGAAAATCAACAAGAGAACCTTCAAAGCAAAGCACACCTTCAAGCAAATCACACCAAAAAAACAAAGATAACAAACACATCGTCGTCTTTCAAAAAAAAGGTAATTTGTTACTTCCATTTTTTAGTTTTTAGTTTTTTGTTTTGGGTTTTGTTACTTCCAGCAAATCTGTATGTTCGTGAAATGTAGGTTTTCAGAAAACTTGAGATTTAGGTTAAAAATACATCGATTATAGCCGTTTAAAACAAAAAGTTTATTTTTGTTTAGGGCTTATTTTTGTTTAATTTTGTTTAGGTCTCTTAGGGCTTTAAAATTAGAAATATTAGGATATTAATAGGGCTTTTCGAATATTTTGATTTTGAATTAAATTATATTAGGGATTTGTATAAAAAAACATGATTTTCAGGTTAGGGTTACAAAAAAAACTTTGTGTTGCCAAAGAATTTATGTTTATACTTGGGATTGCCAAAAAATTACAGAAAAATTTTATGGTTTGTGTTAGAAAAAATTGATGGGTTTTACAAAGTCTTTGAAAATTCTTTAGTGAAGTTAGACAAGATGGGTTTACAAAGACTTTGTAAATTCTTTAGTGAAGTTAGAACATATAATGAGAGTTTAATGACCTTTTGTTTACATTTTGTGAAATTAGAAAAAATTTTGCTAATGGCTTTTTTGAGTTAAATGTAGTGATGTTCATGTGGGGTTTTTTTTTGGGTAGTAATCTGCTTTAGAGTCTTGGGTTTACATAGACGTTGTATTTGTATGTTTTAACTATGTTCCGTTGGTTTTACCAAAAAAATTTATGGTTGGTGTTACAAAAATCTTAAGAAAATTTGTGATTTTCAAGTTGGGGTTGCAAAAAAAAATCACAAATTGGCGTGATTTTGAGGTTTACAAAGACTTTAGGTTTACAAAGACTTTAGGTTTACAAATTGGCATGATTTTGAGGTTGGGGGTACACCAAAAATATATTTGTCAAATGAAAAAAAAAATATATGTCCAATGAAAAGTGGATGGTAACAAAGACTTTAGGTTTACAAAGACTTTGTAAAAGTCTTTAGTGAAGTTGGAAATAAGAACATATAATGAGAGTTGAATGACCTTTTGTTTACATTTTGTAAACTTAGAAAAGCCCACGCTTTGAGTTAAATGTAGTGAGGTTCATGTGGTGTTTTTTTAGGGTAATAATCTGGTTTAGAGTCTTGTGTTTACAGAGACAGCGTATTTGTATGTTTTAACTATGTTGTGTTTGTTTTAGCAAAAAAAAAATGTCGACCAAGCCTACAAGGAAAAGCCCACGCTTGTTAGAATCTGATCATCTTATCGATTTGCATTCTCCGAATGAACACAACGATACCAAACGCAAAAAGGTTAATAAACAACTAGGTATGTTACGAAAATGTTTTTTCAATACAATCTGTATAGTTCACTGACTTATAAAAAAAAGTAACCAAAACAATTTGATAATGCAGAATTTGATGAAGAAGAACTAGATACAACAATCGAGTGGTCAGGAAAACGATCGACGGGTATGTGAATCACTCAGTTGGAAAAAAAAATAGTTGCTGTGTGTTACAAGTATTAAAATCATGTTTTATAATCTGTGTAACAGGGATTCGACATAAAAAAAGGAAGAAAGTAGTTAGTTCCGACGACGACCAACCAGCGCACGGATCAAAGAAACGACCAGCAACGGGTATGATAAAAAAAATATACAAACTGCTAGGCTGTTTTAATAAGAACATGTCTAATTACTTTTAAAAAGATGAGACCTAACTTGATTACAAAAATGTATATGTGTTAAATGTCTAGCAGAAAATTCACAGATAAAAAAGAAAAAAAAAAGTTACCTTTGAGAATGAGCAAACAGTTCAAAGTGCAAAAAAACGTGCTAACAACAGGTACGGTAAAAAAACATATTGATTGAGTGGGTTTATATATATGTTTTCTTATATGAATTGTTATTTAAAAAAATTTAAAATCATGTGTTACAGGAAGCTCAGGAAAAAAAAGCGATAAAACAGTTACAATAGGTACGAAACCAAAAGCAGAAGAGGGGTGGTTCTCGTTGCAGACACGTTCTTCACCAATACAGATGTATAAATGCATTAAGGCATTAAAGAACAAACAAAAGGAGGCCGTGAGAAAAATGGGCTTTGGCAAGCTTTTGGATTTTAACGTTAGTGGAATAACAGGGAAGTTGGGTCACTATGTCGTCGACAACTTTGATCCAGACAAAATGGAAATAAAGCTGGAAAATGGAAGCATAAAAATTGATGAAGTAGCTATCCATAACTTGTTAGGAATACCGTGCAAAGGGTTAAAAATTCACCAAAAGGAACCGTTTGACTTTATGGCACCAGAGGTGAAACAGTGGAGGGATAGGTATCCAGGGCGATTTGTGACGGTAAGCAACATGGTGGAAAACATACAAGAAGCTGAAGATGAGGACACATTCATATTTCGTTTGGACTTTTTAATGATGTTCCTCACAGTTATGGTGGAGTGCCATAGTCAAGGAAGGTGTAGGGATTACTTATTTGTGACATCCGTCACTTTTCTTTTTTTTTTATATATATATATATATCTATAATAATAATAATAATAATAATAATAATAATAATAATAATAAAATTCAGATTTTATTATATATACATTTTTTTTTTCTATTTATTTACCTACCATCTCTACACCAACTTAACACCATACAAAACCAACCCAAACCATAACCCACCCTTTCCTTATTTTCCTGAGCCCAATCCACGGCCCATTAGCCGGCCCAGATCAGTCCAGCCCAACCTTCACCTCATCTCTGCCAAAAAAAAAAAAGAAACAAAAACTTGTGCTCCCAGCGAGATTCGAACCGGGGGCCCTTCACACACCACACCAACGTTACACCACCTGCTCCACACACACTTCATGTTTCTTATCCAACTTAAATTTTATATAAGGTCAATTAAATCTGTTTCCTTTCTCCTTCCCTTTGAGCTGTACGCAACACAGCAGATATGAATTTGAAAATTTCATGTCTTGACCAACTTAATTCCCTTTAACTCATAATTGATTCTAAATGGTAAGAACACACGATTATCGGCCTCAATCAACCTCAATTACACGCTAATTACCAATTATCTTTGACCAATTAATGATTAAACGCGTATAAACTTCAATGTATGGTCAACCTTACCATTTCTTCGTTTCTGCAATCCACACTATAAATTGGACCTATGCGAGTCATCACAACTCGTTCACACTCTTTTCTTCACCTCCAATTATTCTAAAACATCTCTGATAATTATCAAACTATACGTTGTTTGACTTTTGGCTTGACCGAGCATTCGTGTTCAAAACCAACTTGTAAGTCCAATTTTTCTTGTGGGTTTGATATATCGGCCATCACTCATCAATAGCCCCATGATTAATTGAGCTATTGATGAGTGAATCGATCAATTGCAAAAGCTAGGGCTTGTTCATATAATTTGGGGAAGAACACTGAATTTTTTATACATTTTATAATTTAAAAAAAAAACTGAAAACAAACACAACCACTGGTCTAGACCAAGTGGTTGTGTCTGGTGTTCTTGGACCAACCCACATGGGTTCAAACCTTGGCATCAACATCTTTTCCTTCCATTTTTGTTTTGCTTACAAGCTTTAAAATATAATTATTTATTTATTTATTTATTTATTTATTTATTTTTTTTTTAAAATTCATTTTAATATACCAAAACCCTTTTATAAATTCGACAAAAATTATATCATGTTGATCTGAGATAAAAGTTCAACACCCAATTTTTAGTTTTCAAAAATTTATTTATTTAATATATATAATAAATAAATCAAGTTTATTCTATTTTATTTATAAAATCTATAAATATATCAAAACGATCTCACAAATTTCCACAAAAATTATCCTAAGTTTTTATGACATTAATCTTTTCAGAAACAATTCTTTAATTCTGAAAAACCGGCCTTTTTATATTTTTAATTAATTTTTGTTAGTTTTAATTATAAATAATTCATAATAAATTCATTTTACAATATTTTTGCACCAAAATTTTACATAAATTATTTCTATCCATTTAGAACAGAAATACAATTTTTAATCTAAAATTTCTTTAATTTTAATATTTTTAATATTAAAGTTATATTTTGACAAATTGAAATAAATAGATTAAATATACTATTTTCAAGAAAATAATTTTATAAAAATTATTTTCACATTTAAAACTTTATATTGTGACCATATTTGATTTAAAGTTGACTCAAAGACTTTTGTCTATTTAATTACCAAATTTCTCTTATTTATTAAACGTTTAATTTATTAACCAAATAAATACTTATCCCCAATTCGAAACCCTAGAATTCCATGTACCCTAGAGTTATTCCTTACACATTATTAAATTCTTTAGGTTGATTCTTTGAATATTTCCAACGCATATTTTGTTGTCCAGTTCCATTACAAGCTATTACGTAAACAGTGAGTATTCCTACCCCTTTTTGCTTTTATACATTTTTGGGGTGTTACATGTACACTATTACAATTTCAAATACAAGTTTACATTTTTACAATACAAATTCTAGTACTATGTGCATTGCTTACAACGTGCTTTATGCTTAGACAATACATGTGGATTACATTTGTACTTAGTGAAATCATTAACATGGTACAAGCCGACCTTAACATTGGATAGCGCTATTTGGATTGACAACCCGCCTAGATTGATTCTCCCCCTTTTTCATCGGAGAATCCGTGGCCATTGTTAAGTTATTATCCATTTGTTGGATAAGTACACTACAGTTCATACAGTACATTATACAGTCACAGGGTTGATTTCGCTCATTTGTATGATACATAGTTTACATATTTGCACTGTAGCTTGCACTTGAATTGTATAACTTTTAACCTACTATATATATCAAATCTAGGAATGCTCACCAACATTTCATATGTTGACCAAACCTATTTTTGTACATGTTTCAGGTGCAGTTTGATCTAGTGCTTTAGCAAGAGACATTTAGTGCTTTATTTCCATTCAGTTATTTCAATATTTACATTTCATTTAGACAATGTAATTTCCATTCTCATGTAAGACAATTTTGGTTTATTCAATAATATTTACATTTTAGTACCATGTGCTTTTGAACAATCGTCACTACGTGGCACCTCGATGATTCCGCCATCGGTTGGGGTGTTACATTATTTAAGAAGATTACAAAGGATACTGATTTCTCACAAGTCGACTGGTGTTCCTACGTTATCCAAGGGATGAAACCATGTAAAGACCACTGGCGGAGATGTGACGCAGCCTCGCAGTTTGCAGGCCCACTTACAATATTAACGGTAAATAAATTCTGGTCTTCTTGTTACTTTAACTACATTTTAGTTAGGCAAAAAAACTAACATGTAACCTTGGTTTTTCTAGCTTTTGTATGTGGAAAACGTTGATTGCAAAGGTATAAAAGTGGATAGTACAAAGGCGGCAATTGAATTCTGGGACTTGGGTAAGCTAAAAAGAAGACAAGCATTGGAAATCACTAGGGGTGGATTTGGAGGAAGATGCAACAACTTAACTGCACAAGTTGTTAAAGGACATGATCAATCGGTAAAGTTGTGTAGAAAAATGATAGTTATGTTATGTCAGGGAATAATTATTAACATAATAACCTGTTTTTTTTTTTTTTTTTTTTTGGTTTATGTGTAACAGAAGAAATTGACTGAAATAGGTAGACTAATGGACAAACTTACTAGAATAAAGGAAAAGGTTGAATCAAAATTAGATGACGTTGAAGAAATCATACCAGAGAATCATGATGTGCAAATGTTAAGAGGAAAATTTGATTTGTTGTTTGGTGAGAGAAGGAAACGACAAAAAAGTTGCTCGCCCGGAAAAAAGATTAGCAATGTGTTGAATGATATCAATATACATTTTGATGAAGAAGATATTGATACGGATAGTTCAGATGAAGACAATGATGACAAATCAGGTTTGTATGTGTTACCATATTTACTTAACGTTGCTGGAAAAACAGTTGAATTGTTACTAATATGTGTTTTGGCTGTGGAAGATGAGATAGTGGATGACAGCGAAGATGACATTGAATCAAAGTCTTCAGATGGGGGAAAAGTTAGAAGATCACGTTTGCATGTTGATGGTGTGAGAAAAAAGACTGAGACTTCGGGTAATCAACACAAAGTGGGCAAAGGTATGTTACCATAAAAATGTATCAATAGTTAATTATCCTTGATTATCTTATATTACATAAACACTATCCTTTTTGGGTATGTTAGGTGGAGAATTCAGTGTTGCTGGACAGAAGGGGAAGGCTGCTGTGCCGAAAGGTGTATTAACTTAATAGAAACATGTTATTCCTAATTACATCTAACTTATATATGTGTCCTTCTAATGTAGAACCTGTAAAACAAGCTGATGACATAGTGGATAGTCGCGAAACAGCAGCACACATGACAGATTTACATGAAACTGGAATAGGTATACAAAAAAGACATGCTATTGTATAAAAAATTGACTTATTTTTTTTATGATACATACTTATATGACATTATATTTAAAAATATAGGTCGTGTGAAAGAGGCAAACATGATTGTTGATGGCATGCATGGCAGGGATGATATAGGGACAGGTATGCTAACCTTAATAATGACGTAATAGTGATATACTACCTTGATAACGTAGGGTCGGTAACAAACCATAGATTTAATTCAACAAAGATCAAAAAAGAAAAAAGGTGCTTATCATCACCTTTTAGGTGGTTATGTTTCATGTTGTAGCTAACAAAAAAAATCGGTTTTACACTAATAGGTGGGGAAAAAGGACTATCAATTGATGATGTAGTCCAAAAATTGGAAAGCACAAGGCTAAAACCGGTGCCACTGGCTTCTGCAACCGCTGATAATTTGGAAAAGAAAATGAAATTTAGTGTGAACCTGGATGAACCAATAACAGATGAAGAAAACAAAGTTTGGAAATTCCTTATGAAATATAGTGGTGTTGATAGAAGGTATGCAACAAAGATTTCTGTGACCTTTTGAGTTTTTTTAACTTGGTTGAAAAATTCAAAGCATAACATAGTTGTTAAAAAAATTACAGTCATCTGTTACAAAGGTCAGACAGCGATGCTGGTCAAGAAAAAACTCAGAAACAGCCGTTCTCATCATCAATGTAAGTGTATCTTGTTGATTTTATAAAATGTAAAGATAAGCGTTAGGTAATTGTTAACAATTGACTTTTTATTTGAATATGTAGAGACTTTCTTTTTAAAGGAGAAAACACAATGGTAGAGAAATACTTAATGAAGACCCTGGATCCGGGTAGCCTGGTTTCAAATGCTGTTATTGATGCTTGGGTGGATGTGTTAAACTTTGAGGAAAAATTTAAACAAGCAGGGTCAAAACGTCGGCTATTCTGTAACACGAATACCATTGTAAGTTAAATTATCATATTTTAGTACGACATTATATTCGTTATGAATTAATAATTAAACTGTATGAATAAACTTGTCACAGGTTGATTGGATGTTAAGACTCAGAACAGCTGATGAAGAGAGTAGAGTTTCGGCTTTTGAAAAGATCATGTTTGGCGCACTTTATAGGAATCCAGATCTTGTGGATCTCAGGAGCTTCGATTTGATCTTCTTTCCTATCCTCGAGTATGCACACTTCTATGTCATGGTATTTGATTTGAAATGTCCAAAGATATCAGTAATTGACAATAGGGTGAGGGCCAAGAATCTTTCTCGGATCAACGACAATGAGGATTACTTTCTCAAAGACACTCCTTACAAACTGGTAAAGTTGTTATGATTGAAAAAACACAATTCATTGAATGTTTTTTTTTTTTTTTTTGTAACAGAAAAATTGGTCATAAAAACATCTTTCTTTTACTGCATATTACAGAAAACTATCTTTGTACGTTACTTGGAGCGGAAAGCTCATCCAAAAGCTGCCGAGATGGCCAAGTTGAATGTTGAAAGGGTCAAAATCTCGTGGGCTACAACAGCAAATGGTACAGATTGTGGAGTTTTCGCTATGAGGCACATGGAAAGGTACATGGGGGTGGGGGAAGAATTCGATTGCCAGTTTACAACTGAAGGTGGACGGAAAAAGTTACAACTTGAAGCCTTGAGGAAAAAATTCGCAGCTCATATTTTGCTCTCTAAGGCAAATGTAACATTTCGCATTTATCAATTATACGTTACGGAGTAAAACGACAAGTTTTATTTTTGGAGATATTTTGAACCCCTATACAATGATAAATATTCATACATATATATATATAATAGTTTATAGTAATAATAATAATAATAATAATAATAATAATAATAATAATAATAATAATAGTAATAATATTGATATGGGATGGGATAAGGCATAAGCCCAAAACCCTTATAATTCTGAGCCCAAAACCTGAACCCAATATCCCTTTAAGCCCAACTCCTTGTTCCATTCCATTTTCTGAAGCCCCATGATGCCAGCCCAGATCCACCCAGCCCAAGCAAATACCCGGCCCAAGCCCACTAGTTCTTTCCCTCCCTTGTCTGAGTTAATCAAAAAACAAAACAAAATAATGTCTAACCCGGGTATCGAACCCGAGTCAGACACACACATACACGCGCTTCCACCACTAGGCCAAGGCTTTGTTTGTTGTTTAACCCAGATACATAATATATATATACACACGCGTAACTGTTTTGTCTCTTTCCCTTTCTTCCTTTCCACGGTCAACAGCAACAGCAGATATATGTTTTTCTTTATTTCTTTTTAAATCGTAAATCTGCCATAATTATGTGATTTAGCCACGATTAATTATAAGTTTGACCACTGAGACGCGTTTACCGGCCCATATTAACTCACCAACGCGTTGATTATCAATTGATTGATAATCAATTAGCCATGTACGCGTTTAGACTTTAATAATTTGTCAAACTTTCCAATTAACCTAACCATCGAACCACACTATAAATTGATCTACTGCGAACGTTCACAACTCGCTCACATATCTCTCTTAACCTCCAATCTTCTTAATTCTACTCTGATTACTCTTCACGATCGCAGTTTGACTTTTAAAGTTGACTGAGCATTCGAAGATCGATTGAACATTGTAAGTTTAATTATTTCAGTAGGATTTGTTCATCGGCCCTTTAACACCAATAACCCCATGTTTAATCGGGTTATTGGTCGTCAATCTTGTTGATTGTAAAACCTAGGGCTCGACTATGTTGATTTGGGGATAATGCACCTGCAGACTTCGATACTTATATAAATCAAAAACAAAACAGACAAAACAGACACACCTAGATCAGTGGTTGTGATGTCTGTTCGTCACGAAGGGCACGCGAGTTCAAAACCCGGCTGCCACAAGCCTTTATTTCTTTTTTTTGTGTTTTATCAAATCTATATATATATTACTTATAATTCATAAATTCATTTTTAAATACTAAAACACTTTTATAAATTCTACAAAAATTATATTATGTTAATCTAATAAAAAAGTTCAACTTACAATTTTTAGTTTTCTGAAATTTATTTATTTAATATTTATAATAATTAAATCAAGTTTATTCTATTTTATTTATAAAAATCTATAAAAATATCAAAACGATCTTATAAATTTCCACAAAAATTATCCTAAGTTTTTATAACATTAAGCTATTCAGGAAAGATTTTTATTTCTGAAAAATCATTTATTTAATATTTTTAAGCAATTTTTGTTAGATTTAATCATAATTAAATCATAATAAATCCAATTTTTGGTATTTTTGCACCAAAATTTTATACAATTTATTTTTAAATATTTAGAACAGAAATATGATTTTTAAAATAATAATTCTTTAATTTTAGTATTTTTGAATATTAAAGTTAAGTTTTGGCAATTTGTAATAAATAGATTTAAAAATCTATTTTAAAATAATTTTGCAAAAATTATTTTTATACTTTAAACACATTCTTGTGACCATCCTAGATTTAAAACTTATAAAAAGATTTTTAGTTATTTATTTACTAAATTTCTCTCAATTGGTGAATATTTTTTAATAGTAATCAAACGAGCAATTATCCCCAATTCGAAGCCCTAGAAACTTATACATTTTTAGGATTGATAGACTTAGACATATTTATTATTTTATTATAGGGTGATACTTGATACATTTGGTCAACACAATTATCCAAATTTCTCAACAGATATAACATTTTACCAAGGTGAGTTTTACATAGCCCCTTTTCTATTTATCACCGTTTTTGGGGTGAAACATGTTACAAAATCATTTTATGCAATTCAATCATCAATGTGTCTATGTGTTTTCTATGTTGCATTATGTCTTGAGCATGATTAGAGTAAGCACCATTCTAGCATAATCATTAACTCCGTACAAGCCGGCGGTATACATTGATAGATCTATTGGACTGACAATCCCACCCGGATACGTGCCTCCTACAAAGGTAGCGTGGGTGTTTGTTATCGTATAACATATTCATTTGGACCATGAGCGTATGGTATGTATCATATTATAACAGTCATCAGGGTTGATTATGCACTCGATTTATTTCTAGTATGTTCTCACATATGGACTAGATTGACATGACACATGAATTGCACATCATTTTTATTCAATTATCAAAAACCTATGTAATTCTCACCAACTTTTGTTGACCCAAAATATTTTCAAATTAACATGTTTCAGGTTCTATTTGCTTGAAGATTTGAATTGATGCTTGAAGATTTGTGTATAGTTTTATCCAATTTGATGTACAAATTCTAGAACAATTGTATGTAATTCATTTAAATTATTTAATGGAATCTATTATTCACCATGAGCTACTGAACAATCATCAATACGTGGCACCCCGATGTTTCCGCCATCGGTTGGGGTGTTACAGATTGGTATCAGAGCCATGGTTATAGGGAATTAGGTTATTAGAAAAATAATCTAGTCTATAACCATAGGATTTAACAAGTACTTGCTTCTTTACTTGCTAATCTCTATCTCCCTCCTACTTCTTATCCCTACTATCATCCTTACAAGAAGATGCTCTACATCACTGGACCTACTTTTAGACTAATAGGACAAAATCCTCAGGTTTAACCTGAACTACCTTGAGATCTCGTCGAAGTTCTAGATTTTAATAACGAACACGTGCAATCTGGAAGGGTGAACGCCTGTATTCTGAGTCTTCTGTCTAGGCTGGCATTGCGCATATATCCCAATCAGACGAGGGACCCGGATGCCTACCTGGGAATTCTCGGGATGAGTGTTCACTTATAGGCTAAAGCATGTCTTCATATGTTATTAGAATCTGGAATCTTTGATAAGTCAACGTTTTCGTTTATTCGTTTTAATTAATGAATAAATGATTACATTTCTTATATCACCTCATTCATTTCATGCCACATTGAGACTTCATTGTGTCCCTTACAGATCATGTCTCCACGCCACAGCACTCGCATTAACAGTGGTGACAATCATGAAGAAGAGAGCAGCAACCACAATCCCGACCACAACACTAACAATGGAGGTGATGCCCAACTAGCTACGATTATTTCTCAACAATTGGCACAACAAATCACAACTCTGGTTTCTAACTTGTTGGCTCAAGTCATCCCAATGAATGGGAACAACAATGGAAATGTAAATGGCGATGGAAATCACATGAAGAACGGAACCTTAGTTCGGAAAAGCGAGAAAACAAGTATTGTGGCCGTGGTAACTACCAAGAACCAGAAGCGTAAGACCAGGAATCCTAATGTAAACCTCACTACACAAGCCTCCAACAAGAAGCCTTATACAAGAAACTTTCCATTGTGTAACACATGCAATCGACATCATCCCACTGTTTCAGCATGTCGCATGTGCACCAATTGTGGTAGGTATGGCCATCTGGTCAACACATGTCGCGAGACCCCAAACCCTAATGCCAACCAACCAACCAACCCTGCTCAGGTTACTAATTCTAAACGTCTTGGTAATTACAACTATGGTCAATGCTATGAATGTGGAAACCCAAATCACTTCCGTAACCGATGCCCTAAACTAAACAGAGATCAAGACCCTCCAACTACCTAACCGCAAGTCTCACCATTTGACTATTGGTTGCTTTTATTCTATGTATTGACGCTATTTGATTCAAGTAATAAATTCAGGTAATATCATAACATCTGTGTGCATGCTTGTTTGAATGTGAACTAATTGCTATATTTATAATTATACTTGCCTACTTGTACAATAATTAGTTGACTACCATCTACTCAGCGATTGGTAGAGGTTATCATGTCTTCCAACAGTCGGGAGAGGCCCTACCACCTGCTCAACGACTGATGGAGACTATCAGACCTGCTCAACAATCGATAGAGTCATAA
The DNA here is from genome assembly GCA_028751855.1 of Ambrosia trifida. NCBI lineage: Eukaryota > Viridiplantae > Streptophyta > Magnoliopsida > Asterales > Asteraceae > Ambrosia > Ambrosia trifida. The sequence continues at coordinate 7,990,543 of CM054125.1, read as the reverse complement.
AAGGACGCAAAACCATAATGTAAGGTAAATTGATAATTACGGTCCGGAACGTAATCATGAATTTACAGGTACGTTAAGTTAGTGTGAAATTTTATCAAGGTTTTCGGTAGTTGGCCAATTGTAACCCTGGTTTTCTCTTAACTTCGGGACGAAATTCCTAAAAGTAGGGGAGACTGTAACATTTCGCATTTATCAATTATACGTTACGGAGTAAAACGACAAGTTTTATTTTTGGAGATATTTTGAACCCCTATACAATGATAAATATTCATACATATATATATATAATAGTTTATAGTAATAATAATAATAATAATAATAATAATAATAATAATAATAATAATAATAATAATAATAATAATAATTATAGTAATAATATTGATATGGGATGGGATAAGGCATAAGCCCAAAACCCTTATAATTCTGAGCCCAAAACCTGAACCCAATATCCCTTTAAGCCCAACTCCTTGTTCCATTCCATTTTCTGAAGCCCCATGATGCCAGCCCAGATCCACCCAGCCCAAGCAAATACCCGGCCCAAGCCCACTAGTTCTTTCCCTCCCTTGTCTGAGTTAATCAAAAAACAAAACAAAATAATGTCTAACCCGGGTATCGAACCCGAGTCAGACACACACATACACGCGCTTCCACCACTAGGCCAAGGCTTTGTTTGTTGTTTAACCCAGATACATAATATATATATACACACGCGTAACTGTTTTGTCTCTTTCCCTTTCTTCCTTTCCACGGTCAACAGCAACAGCAGATATATGTTTTTCTTTATTTCTTTTTAAATCGTAAATCTGCCATAATTATGTGATTTAGCCACGATTAATTATAAGTTTGACCACTGAGACGCGTTTACCGGCCCATATTAACTCACCAACGCGTTGATTATCAATTGATTGATAATCAATTAGCCATGTACGCGTTTAGACTTTAATAATTTGTCAAACTTTCCAATTAACCTAACCATCGAACCACACTATAAATTGATCTACTGCGAACGTTCACAACTCGCTCACATATCTCTCTTAACCTCCAATCTTCTTAATTCTACTCTGATTACTCTTCACGATCGCAGTTTGACTTTTAAAGTTGACTGAGCATTCGAAGATCGATTGAACATTGTAAGTTTAATTATTTCAGTAGGATTTGTTCATCGGCCCTTTAACACCAATAACCCCATGTTTAATCGGGTTATTGGTCGTCAATCTTGTTGATTGTAAAACCTAGGGCTCGACTATGTTGATTTGGGGATAATGCACCTGCAGACTTCGATACTTATATAAATCAAAAACAAAACAGACAAAACAGACACACCTAGATCAGTGGTTGTGATGTCTGTTCGTCACGAAGGGCACGCGAGTTCAAAACCCGGCTGCCACAAGCCTTTATTTCTTTTTTTTTGTGTTTTATCAAATCTATATATATATTACTTATAATTCATAAATTCATTTTTAAATACTAAAACACTTTTATAAATTCTACAAAAATTATATTATGTTAATCTAATAAAAAAGTTCAACTTACAATTTTTAGTTTTCTGAAATTTATTTATTTAATATTTATAATAATTAAATCAAGTTTATTCTATTTTATTTATAAAAATCTATAAAAATATCAAAACGATCTTATAAATTTCCACAAAAATTATCCTAAGTTTTTATAACATTAAGCTATTCAGGAAAGATTTTTATTTCTGAAAAATCATTTATTTAATATTTTTAAGCAATTTTTGTTAGATTTAATCATAATTAAATCATAATAAATCCAATTTTTGGTATTTTTGCACCAAAATTTTATACAATTTATTTTTAAATATTTAGAACAGAAATATGATTTTTAAAATAATAATTCTTTAATTTTAGTATTTTTGAATATTAAAGTTAAGTTTTGGCAATTTGTAATAAATAGATTTAAAAATCTATTTTAAAATAATTTTGCAAAAATTATTTTTATACTTTAAACACATTCTTGTGACCATCCTAGATTTAAAACTTATAAAAAGATTTTTAGTTATTTATTTACTAAATTTCTCTCAATTGGTGAATATTTTTTAATAGTAATCAAACGAGCAATTATCCCCAATTCGAAGCCCTAGAAACTTATACATTTTTAGGATTGATAGACTTAGACATATTTATTATTTTATTATAGGGTGATACTTGATACATTTGGTCAACACAATTATCCAAATTTCTCAACAGATATAACATTTTACCAAGGTGAGTTTTACATAGCCCCTTTTCTATTTATCACCGTTTTTGGGGTGAAACATGTTACAAAATCATTTTATGCAATTCAATCATCAATGTGTCTATGTGTTTTCTATGTTGCATTATGTCTTGAGCATGATTAGAGTAAGCACCATTCTAGCATAATCATTAACTCCGTACAAGCCGGCGGTATACATTGATAGATCTATTGGACTGACAATCCCACCCGGATACGTGCCTCCTACAAAGGTAGCGTGGGTGTTTGTTATCGTATAACATATTCATTTGGACCATGAGCGTATGGTATGTATCATATTATAACAGTCATCAGGGTTGATTATGCACTCGATTTATTTCTAGTATGTTCTCACATATGGACTAGATTGACATGACACATGAATTGCACATCATTTTTATTCAATTATCAAAAACCTATGTAATTCTCACCAACTTTTGTTGACCCAAAATATTTTCAAATTAACATGTTTCAGGTTCTATTTGCTTGAAGATTTGAATTGATGCTTGAAGATTTGTGTATAGTTTTATCCAATTTGATGTACAAATTCTAGAACAATTGTATGTAATTCATTTAAATTATTTAATGGAATCTATTATTCACCATGAGCTACTGAACAATCATCAATACGTGGCACCCCGATGTTTCCGCCATCGGTTGGGGTGTTACAGCAAATAAGCTACACAATGAAATTAGGTTTGTTGCGCTTGGGTAAGAGACAGTTTGGAGGTTTGTTAACGGTGACTGCTTTTGTTGGTAATGTAATGTAATGTTAACTAATTGCTAGGTAGTTTGGATTATTAAGTGTAGGGTTACTAATTAAGACATGGATGTTTTATTATTATGTTTGGAATGTGGCTATCTTAGGATGTGTTATGGGCACCTACTGTAACAAACTTTGTTAGTCAATATGTAAAATCTGGTCGGTATTATGCTCAGGGACCACATTTTGAAAAATCTTTGGAGGCTCTATAATGTTTTTAAATTTGTTTTTGGAGGGAAAAAACATTGCCACGTGCATGTTGACTACAAAAAGTAAGGTGACCACACATGCATCTAAAAAGTACGTATAATCTAAGTAGCCTGCAAACAAATCTAGACTTTTTGTAAAAAAGGGTACATGGATCAGAAAAGTTATATACAAATCTGTCAGGGGTCCCAATCTGTCACATCTTAGGTACAACTACATACATTAAAAAATGCTTGTCAAAAAGGGTTGCACGAAAAAGAACAACAAGAGTACTGTAACTTTTAGGTATCATTAATTTAGAGTACTTTTTTCTTCTTTTTATTTAAAACATAGTAAAATATGGAAAAAAATTGTAACAATTTGTAGATAACAAGATGATCAAACATACGTAAAAATTAGCCTAAGGTGGCTTAGCATAAAACTTCAACATAAAATAACACAAAAGGAACTCACTACATGCCCACACACTACATAACCTAGTTAACGATAACATAAAAATTATACTACTACTAAACGATAAAAAAAACGTCTACTACAAACATGGTAATTAGTAACACGCTTTCCACCTTCACTTGACGCCACATCCTAAAAATCTCACTTATAGGAAAACAATGTAGAACATAGTTAACACCAGTGCAATACTCAAAAAACGAATAGTAGCCTTCTTTTTCCGTAAATCGTCTTCCAGGTCCCTAACCTTGTTTTCAAGCCTATTCTTTGAGTTCAAAAGACCTCTAATTATTGATCCAAGCCGTGGGCAAGTAGGATCATCAACCCATTCAAAAAATGGGCAACTGCTGGGCTACAAAAAAAAAGGCGGGATATAAACGTAGAAATTCAAAAATACACATACATATAAATCTTTTACCTTGTCGGGGCATGAATAAAAACGTCTCCCAGGGTTATCATTCGTCCAGGAGGTCCTTCTGACCGCTACCTTACCACATGAACACAAGACCATAGTATAAAAGGAAAAAAATAACACAAACTTGAAAACAAAAAAAACTTGTATTGGAAAAATATTGTATAAGGAGTTGGGGTTATATAATGCTGAGAATATAATGGAAGTGACTACCCATCAACCAAATGTGAAATAAATGAAAAAAAAAGGGTAGGTGGATGAAGGTGGAAACAATAAATATTGGGGAGTAAAAATGTTAAAAAACGTTATACCGTACAAAAATATTTTATATTATACTTCAAATTGTCCCATTGTCCTGATTAAACAAGGTTATAAAAATTTTAAAATACTTAAGATGGAGTGATTATAACAAAATATTTCTAAATAAAAATGTTACCATATGTTACATGTCACAAAAGTTTTCTGCCAATAAAAAAATATTATAAATATATTTGTTAAATGATGGTTCAATTGGTTGAATTGTCCTAAAAAAGTAGTAGTAAATAATATTAAAATAATCTATGGAAAAGTGATCAAAAAGAAAGTAAGATGGATGTCTAGTCATGTCAAACTTTTGAAAATAAGTAAGACTTTGGATTTAAAAAAGGTACCATTGTTAGGTTTCTAAAAAAGACAAAAAGTGAACATTTAAAAGAAAAAAGGACACATTTGTTTAATTTATATTATAAAAGAAACGTGCAATGGTTTCATCTTTGTAGACAAAAAAAAGAAGGTGTTATGAAAACTAGTATTGTGTAGTGATGTCAAAAAATAAAGTAAAGACAAAAAAATGATGTTACAATGTACATACTTGTGTTATAGACAAAAAAAGGAAGAGTTTACTTCAATATGTTAAAGTTTTTTTGCATGTTTGATGTTTTATTTTTTTGATGCACTTCAATATGTTAAAGATAATATTATAGTTTTTTTTATTTTTTTTAATAGTGTTACTATTCCTTCAACTTATTACTACTATTTTGAAAGATTTTGAAAGTTGATCCCAATATGTTACTAATATTTACTGCACAATGATCCCAATTTGGAAGGGTGTTGTGGCTTACAGAAACTTGCTATCATTTCTAAACAAAAAGGAAGACTTTACTGCAAAAAAAAAGTATAAAAAAATATTTCTAAAAAAAATATGTTACGGTATACATACTTGTGTTACAGACAGAACATTTCTTGGCCAATAAAAAAATGTTATAATATATTTGTTAAATGATGATTACATTGTCCTTGTAGTAAAGTAGTAGTAGATATATTAAAAATACTTTATGGGAAAGTGAACAAAAAGAAGGTAAGATGCATGTGTAGTCATGTCAAAGTTTTGAAAAAAAGTAAAACTTTGAATTAACACCCGTACCATTGTTAGTTTTCAAGAAAAAATAAAAACCTCCACATCTAAAAGCAAAAAGGACACATTTGATTAAATTATATATTAAAAGTCGTACCATCATTTCATGGCATTGTCCATTGTCAGCAAAAAATCTATAAAATGAAAGATTTGTTACAGTCTTTGTAGACAAGAAAATTAATAAAAGGTGTTATGGAAACTAGTATTGTCATCGTTGTTGTAACTTGTTTAATTTATTTAGTCATTGTGTAGTCATGTCAAAAAAAATAAAGTATAACAAAGTAGGAAAAAGTATTATATATCAAATTTTGAGAAAGGTCTTTGTAACTTGGGGATGTAACTTGTTTAATAATTTTATTGTTTACTTTTTTGAAAAGTTTGACATGTCATATAATGAAAATGATATTACGGTTTTCATGATAAATTGAAGACTAACATCAAAAATGATATTACGAATCTTTAAAAAAGATACATAATTACCATAACAAAAAAAAAACAAAAAACATAGAACTAAATTGTAACATGCTTCATAAAAAAAACATAATGAGTATTGGAACGAAAAATAAAACCACATAGAAAAAAATAAATATCACACACAAACAAAAACATTATACTAACAAAACACACAGAAAAACAAACGATTACATCTAAAAAAATAAAAGACATTGGAACGAAAATAAAAACAACATAGAAATATTAATGATTTTGACGTGGAACAACGTAGAGATCCCAGTCAATGTTGTTTAAATCTGGGTGCCACGTAGGGTCATCAGGGCTTACGGGTGGATACATGGGGACGAAAGGTTCTGGAGTGGGATTGACAACGGAGGGAACGGGCAATTCTTTTGTAACTTGGCTTTCATTTTGACGTGGAACAGCGGTTGTACTTGAAAAATATTGCGGAAACTCCAACTCCCAGTCAATGTTATTTAAAAATTGGCTACACGTAGGGTCATCAGGGCTTACGGGGGAATACATGGGGACGAAAGGTTCTGGAGTGGGATTGACAACAGAGGAAACGGGCAGTTTTTTTGTAACTGGGCTTTCATTTTGACGTGGAACAGCGGATGTGTTTGAAAAAAATTGCGGAAACTCCAGCTCCCAGTCAATGTTGTTTAAAAATTGGCTACACGTAGGGTCATCAGGGCTTACGGGTGGATATGTGGGCACGAAAGGTTCTGGAGTGGGATTGACAACAGAGGGAACGGGCTGTTCTTTTGTAAATTGGCTTTCATTTTTACGAATGATTGTAAATTTCCCTCCTCCTTCCGAACGGACTTCATACATGGACCTATGACTTTGACTTTTAACTGCAACTTGTGGCTTTGTCTTTGAATTGCATAACACCGCGCCGCCACAACGAAAATTGTTTACAAAACTTGTCTCTCTCTTTATGACGGGTAGAACTTGTGGCTCTTTCTTGACGGACTGTTTATGATGTGAACCTTCGTATTTTGATTTGAGAGTTGCTGAAAACGGATGTTCATTTGCGGGTAAATTAAAACGCCGAAACAAATGGTGGTTTAACGCACGCGGTTGATTCCACGAATTAGAAGCCTTCGAACTACATTGTGGTTCGGGGGTTGGAACAAATTTAGTAACTCGCTCGGCTTTTGGGCTGGTTGGTTCAGCCTTAATTAGACCTTCACACTTTGGTTCAGATTTTGGGGCGAGTTTACAAAGTCTCTTACCAATCTTAATGTAAGAAACTGGTACACGTGGATAAACTTTCTCTCCAACCTTGGGTCGCTTAAACTCAAGATTTGGCCTATTGGACATTTTGCTATTGTTGAAAAATCTACCTTTGGGTTTCTTATGTGTGTAATGGATGTGTAATATGTTACCAGTATTTATATTGCATGAAAATAGGTATAAATGTTGCATAGTTGCATTAAATTCACTCAATAACAATAATGGTGTTAGGTATACAATTAAATGTAACATTATTCTGAATTGGTGGTTGTAACATATAATAATAGAAAGTCTGGTATTATAACATTATAAATAAAAATTTGCAACATTAATCTTAAAAAATGTACAACTAAAAAAGAATGTTACACAGAGCTTGGTAGATTAATCTTACTTAGAACATACAAAGCAAGTGAAAAAAATCATGCAAAAACTGTTACAAGAAAAAACATTATTCTGAATTGGTGGTTGTAACATATAATAATAGAAAGTCTGGTATTATAACATTATAAATAAAAATTTGCAACATTAATCTTAAAAAATGTACTACTAAAAAAGTATGTTACACAGAGCTGGTAGATTAATCTTACTTAGAACATACAAAGCAAGTGAAAAAAATCATGCAAAAACTGTTACAAGAAAAAACAAAAAAAATTGTGCAAAAAATGATTGTAGGGCCAACTGTTACACAAATCAAGTGAATATTTCATGCAACAAGAAAAACTTAGGGAAAAAGTTAGAACATAAAAAAGAACAAACATTACATAAAAAAGAAAAACCCAAAAAGTAAAACATAAGTAAAAATGGAATCAAAACATTACATAAAAAAAGAAAAACACCTAGGACACGTAGTAACTAAAAATGGAATCAAATGAGTAATCAGAGTCCATTCCATGGCTCGTGTAGCCTCTCCATCAGACCAAATGTCATACTCTGCACCAGGATCTGATTCATAACCTTTTGCCCATTCAGGTGTGTAATGAGGCTTTCCTGTGTAATAATCCTCACCACTTGCGTAGTAGTCTTGGAGATAAGCTAAATGCAACTCGTTAGTATCATCAACGTTTTCTGCATCACTGGGTGGTATGTAATCATGCTCACCAAACACGGGCTGGTCAACTAGTGCAACCTCATCATGGTCGTGCTTATCTTCAGGATATAGGAGGTCATAAACCAAATTGAGATCTAAATCATCAACAAATGCTGCATCTCCAATTGGCGGAAGAACGATGTTAGCTTCGGGTTGATTCTCTTCTATATCATCAATATTGCCCAAGGGGTGAAGGACAATGTTATAATCTTCAGCAGGGGCTACATTTCCAACAGGTTCAACAGGATGGTTATCATCCGCAAGCAAATTGGGATCATTATGTGCAATCGGATTATTATTCACACCCAAATTGGGATCATTGTGTCCAATCGGGTGGTTTAGAGGTTGAAGGTAGTAATTTACTGGTAAAAAGAGAGAGTTTCCAAACACATCTTCAAGAGGTGTGCTTGGGGGTGAGTCCATTTTGGTTGATAATGTATGATGGTGGTGGGAACCCCATACTTATAAAATGCTATATGGGGCCCACTGATTTCTCTTGCATTAAAAAGGACAAACACAAAAAGTGTGAACTTTCAAAATCTTTCAAAACAATAGTAATAAGTTGAAGGAAATAGTAACACTATTAAAAATTTTTTTAAAAAACTATAATATAATCTTTAACATATTGAAGTGCATCAAAAAAAATAAAACATCAAACATCTAAAAAATCATAGCCAATGAAAAATGGTAACATAAAAAAAATGAAACATATAAAGAACTTTGTAACAGCTGGTTAATTTTGATGACATTTGGAATTGCTAATAAGTCGTTAAACCCCATAAGGGGGTTACAACATCCTAATACATAAAACCATGACATACAAAAGACAAAAAATGAGTTTACAAAACCCATTCAGCCTTCAAAAAACAGCCTCCAATGCCTGTAACACAGTTACAAAACAGCAAAAGGCAAGGCAGTAGCCAGACAGTTTTGTTACACACATACATATTCATTACACATAAAAAACAAAAAAAAACAAATCCAAATGTCTTCAAAAACTTCAGTAGTCCAGATCAGTTAAACCTCAGCTCCAGTTTCGGTGTCCCCACAACTTGTTTCAACGTCTTCAGTGTCGTCTTTCTCCTTCATCTTGCAGTTCCTTGAGTCATGGTCTGTTACATACTGATAACAAGTGCGACAAAGCCTTGGGTGCTTGACCCGCTTAACCCGGCTCACAACATTTGTAAGCTCCCGACCTCCAGGTAAACGACGACGCTTACCACGACCCTTGTTCCTAATACCTTCAGGATTATTGAGTGAAACATTAACTTCAAGAGATTGGCCTACTAAGTCTTCAACAATAGAAGCATTCTGATTAGTAGCCGTTGTTTCTGTAACATCTTTGTTTAAAACCCGCATCTTCATCTCACGGATCTGCTCAGCAAAAGACGATAAACCATCAATATCAGACCTCAAAAAATCTAGACATTCACCAAAAATGTCGTTTATCTCGTTCCTCAGAACATTTTCTGATTAGGAGAAAGGTTTGGGTTGCTGAAGGGTATGTGCAGCATTTGTAGAGCATATCAGCAAGTTTTGTGCCGAACAAATACATCAGAAAGTTATGTGAGGCAATTACATCATACAAGTGCAGTTTATGGTCTACAAAGGCGCAGATCAGTTTAGTTTTATGCAGCTCAGCAGCTTCTGATTTAGATTCAGCAGCATCAGTTTCAGCGCAACGTTGTTTTGGGAGATTGGTTTTGGCTCTGATGGGTAAGTACAACGTTTTGCAAGGAAAATCAGCATGCTATGTGCGGTATAATCGTATCAGCAAGTTATATGCCACTACTAGAAAATTAGGCTTTTGTCACCACATTTTCGGTTACATAACGGTAGCAATTGCTTTGTAGCCACCATTTTGCAACCGAGAATGCGGTAGCAAAAACACACGTCTCTATTGCCCTAATGTCACCAAATAGCTACCACTTTTATATTTTGCTACCATATTTTTGTCACCACAAAAACGGTTAAAATATTTGCCACCGCTCCTACAATATTTTAGTAAGGTCATTTGCTACCGTTTTGGTACCATTTAGCCCCGATATTGCCACCATTTATACACCATTTTTATTGAAAATTTACACCTTTTTTTTGTAACCGTTTTGATACCATTTAGTTTGCAATCATTTAGTCGCCGCTTTCATTGACAATTTACTACCATTTTGTCACCACTCTCATTGAAAATTTGCTACCGATTAGTTACCTTATCTTATAATACATATTTTGGTGTAAAATCGGTTGCTAAATTTGCTACCATTTTTCTAGGTAGCAATTTTTGGTGACAATAGCTTATTTTTCTAGTAGTGTGCAGCAATTACATCATACAAGTGCAGATTCATGATCTTAAAAGGCGCGGATTAGTTAGTTATGTGCAGCGATGCAGCGTATATCAGCTTGTATGTCCAGATCAAAATAGATCAGCAAGTTCATGCAGTTTGGCAGCTTCTAGTCCAGATTTTAAGCAGCATCAGTTCATGTCGGCTACTTGGCGAAGTCAAATGGTAAAAGGTTGGTATACACCGTGCAATTGTTTACATTCTGAATGTATTTTGGAGCCATGGATGTATTGAAACAGTCCAAAGTAAAGGGTATAATGGAACATTATTGAAGAGACAAGGTGAAAACCGGTTTTTGGTATCTCGATGTGGGTACTCGAAGTGTGTCTGAGGTAAACAAACAACATGTATGATGCAGTTACCAATATTAATGAAGATTTTACTAACTTCAGTTATAAATAACAATAAATATCTTGCATTTTAATATACAAGCTGTTAGTCTTAAATAAAGTAAATATAAATATTACTCTTGTCAGGTTTGGATTCAACCAACATGTATCGAGTAGACTTTTCAACTGTGTATTTAACTTTTGTAGAACGAAATTGTGCATTTAATTACGCAGTCCTATATCAATATGTATTTTATATCTCAGTGATCAATATAATGAATATAGAAACTATATAAGTTCTTAAAGTGCAAATGAACCGTAGATTTTGTGCTAATTAATTATAAAAGAACGAAATTAAAAAAGAAATAGAAAAAGAAATGATAGTTTTTTTTTTTTTTGAAAGGCGAATTTCTTGCTCCTTGTGAGACTTGAACTCAAGACCTCACACTTTTAGTGTATTAAAAGGCTTTGCCTTACCACTGGACCACCAACCCCAATGGCATACGCTAGTTTTAACTCATGTGTTTTCTTAATATTTTTTTTGCTATAATAATAGTATGTTTAACTGCATGAAAAATATATAGTTTATACATTTATTTTAAGAACATCTTATAATTGAAGTTCTGTTTGAAAAGCTAGATCTTTAAGATTGATTTTCAGTCTTCATTGCATATCCTATAATGGCATAACTTGTGCCAAACAATCATAGACTAAAAATTAGTCTTTGTTCATTTCTTAAGCAAAAGGTGTTTAAAACTAATTATCAGTCCCCAATGTTGGCCACTATAACAATATTGAGAACTGATTTTTACTCTTTAATATGTTCCCTCTTTATCAAAGACTGAATATTAGTAACCTATACAATGACGCCATTTCTCATTAGTGAGTGCCCTTATTTGAGACTGAATTTCAGTAACCAAATACATTCCCTCTAAAAAAATTATATTTGAAAAACATATTTGTGACTAAATTTCAATCTTAAATGAGTGATCAAAGTATTAAGGACTGATTGTTAGTCACGAACATCAGTCGAAAAAAAATCAGACACTAATACATTTAGTAACTGACATATTAGTCCTAGATACTGTGTATTCGAGACTGATAGATCAGTCCCTCATACCTTAGTCCCCAATGGTCACAATATTGAGAACTGATTTTTACTCTTTATATGTTCCCTCTTTATCAAAGACTGAATATTAGTGACCTATACAATGGCGCCATTTCTCATTAATGAGGGCGCTTATTTGAGACTGAATTTCAGTAACCAATTACGTTCCCTCCAAAAAAAATATTTGACAGACATAAGTGTGACTAAATTTCAGTCTCAAATAAGTGATCAAAGTATTAAGGACTGATTTTTAGTCACGAACATCAGTCACAAAAAAATCAGTCACTAATACAATTAGTAACTGACATATTAGTCCTAGATACTATGTATTCGAGACTGATAGATCAGTCCCTCTTACCTTAGTCCCCAATGGTCACTTTTCTTGTAGTGTGATGATGTTGAGTATTAGTTTCATAAAATGTTGACTATCATATATAATGTTCACTATCAGGGGGATGTGTAACAAAGTTTCTGGTGAACCTTGTTAACTATCAGAATTGTTTAGAAATGATAGCAAGTTTAAAATAACATTTATCAGAATTATTGAATATCAGAAAAATATATTATAACAAGGAGTATACATTGTAACAAAGTTTGTAACAAAATACCTTTAGAGGAAGCTTTTTCATAATGTGCCACAAACAAAAACGATGGCGAGACTCTGAAAACACCTTAGCTATAGCTTGTTTCATTGCAGGGTCTTGGTCAGTTAGAACAAGTTTCGGTTGCGTGGAATGGGCCTTTAGGAAGGATTCAAGCAGCCAAACATATGATTCAACCGTTTCATTGGCTATCAAACCGGCCCCAAACGTTACACATTGTTTATGGTGGTCAACCCCAGTAAAAGGAACAAAAATCATATTGTACCTAATAAAAAAGGCAAAACAATAGATGCAAAAAAAATATATTAGTTTACTGGAAAAAAATTATGGTCAACAATAAGCATAAATAACCGAAAATATTAACTTAGTATTTTCAAAAGTTTAACAAATCAGCACTTACTTGTTGGTATGATACGTGGCATCAAATGCCAAAACTTCACCAAACACTTCATAATTTAACTTCGATATTTCATCAGCCCAAAACAACGATTTCAACCTCCCCTTCTCAATAACAAAGTCATAAAAAAAGTTGGGTAAACTTTCCTTACGATTTCGGAAACGATCTATTACTAGCTGGGAGTCCCTATCACCAATGAAAAACCTCATAGCTTGGCTAAAGTTTTTAAAGTCAGTTGGTGTACCATTAACATTATGATGCCCACCTTTCATAGTAACCAAATATCTGTGAGCCACAACTGGACCAACTCTATTAAGACTCGTGTCGTGTATAAACTGTTTGGATGAAAACGATAACTTTCTGGAAATCTTAGAAAGGTCGCGGTTATAGCGTTCAACAAGTGGATGATTGTGCTCCTCAACAAACTTTTGAATAGTGAACTTGCTTGACTCATCAGACACAACAACACATATATTGGCTTTGCAATCTGTAACAGAGAAAGTACTTTGCCTAATATTCAATGAACCTTCATCCATGCTATCAAGTTTTTGATTTGACTGAGGCTTTGAGGCTTTGTTGCATCTAAGGTATTTGTGAGTAACAACACCCTTCCACCTTTTAGTTTGACCCTTACGAGGAGTGAAACCAGATTTATCAGCATAATTGTACCACATTGATACCACATCTTCCCATTTGTTAAAAACGGAACCAACAACAGGTTAAACTCTGGGCTAACACTGGGAATCCATAATGTCGTTCCGTTTGGAGTGTGATAAACGACAAAGTTTGCAGGGTCTATAACACCTGTAGTAAAAAATAAAACAAAAAATTTATAGCTATATAAATATGTTTAAAATACGAAAAGAAAGATGAAAACAAACACATCATGTAACAAAAAACTAAAAAAAAGAAAAAGATACAGGTAAACAAAAACATCTACAAACAAAAACAAACATGTAACACAGATTGTCTTGAAAATGTTTTTAAAGGTGGGCTAAACATGATCGAATAAAAAAACTGCTGGGCTGTTAACATGTTTTACATAAAAAAAATTGATTTTATGATAAATTAAAACTTCAATTCTGCAGACCAAAAAAATGTGGGTAAAACCAACTGAAAAACGTGAATTACAAAAGATAAAACATAAAACTATGGATGTAAAAAAAGTGTAACAAACGAAAACACATAAAAAAAAAAAATGGAAACAAAACCATACTGAAAGCAAAATAAAGAGTTGAAAACAAAATGAAAAATGAAAAAAAAAAGAATAACACTTAAAAACTAACCATCAGATCTGGATTGCAGTGGAGATACATCTTCTGGAGCATTAAATGAGAAACATCTTGTAAGATTATGTGGAACAACTGAAATGGGGGAGACACTTAATGAGGGTTGAGTCAAATTCTCGGGAAAAGTAGCATTAGAGGAACACATTAATGGATTTTGAGACAGATTTTCGAGAAGAGGGAGGAGAGGTGGATGCTCTGGATCAGACATGGTGGAGGGTGTGTGTGAGTTAATGAGGTAGTGTCTTCATAATATAATACATTGAAAGCAAGAGAGAGGGAGTACATGAGGATATTTGGTTCTGACATGTAACTGCATGTTCAGAAAAGTGTAAAAAAGTGTGACGAAAATGCCCTTGGAAGGGATAAGAAAAAGGGTGACGTGGCCCATTCTTGACCTAGTATTGGGTTTTTAGGGTTTCTTTAACTGGAGTGGGTTTCCTAGTTATACTTTCCCTATATATATATATATATATATATATATATATATATATATATATATATATATATAGGGAATGGATATAGAGGAAACTCTAGTTATTTAGTAAACCATGGAAACTCAATCCTAGCCATCCATTTGATTGGATCAATGGTGGAGATCAATTGGGGTGACTTTTTGGTTTCAAACAATATTATTAAAATGGAAATAGTACACATGAGGGTAACTTGGTAAAGTTGCATGGTTCACCTCTCTCCTTCTTTCTTGTCAGAATCCATATCCCAAGATGATGACATATCTCCTCACTCCTCTTTTAAAACCACAAGAATCTCTCTCCTCTCTCCTCTCTCATCTTTATCTCTTCTTTCTTCTTGTAAAACACACTGTAACAAAGCACCATGTTTCTTCTTCTTCAAAGAAACATGCAACACCCACTACATCACACCCCAACACCCATTACATCACACCCCAACACCCATTATATCTTCTTCTTTGACTGGGACTGGTCGCGGAGCCAGGTACCGGGAGAGAAAAGGTATGGCGAACAGGATGACCAGAAATGGGTATTGAAATGGTTGGTTTCCGGGTGGTTAGAGGTGTGGCCGGAGAAGATGGATGTGTTGTAGAAGACGACCGGTTCGACCCCTCTCTCTCTTCACCTAACTCTCTCTCTCTCTAAAGTCTTTTTCTTTTTCTGTGTTTCTCTCTCCCATTGTAAGTTCATATAGGTTTTTGTTTCATTTATTCAGCTTTGAGTGGGTTTGTTTGCTGAATAAGAAATGGATTGTGTATGTTAGTTTGCCATGTTAAACAGTTTTGGGGATAGTTTTGCTTGCATACCAAGTGTTTGATCAAATGCTTGAATGAAAAAAAAAAAAACTTATGTTAACCTTTATAATTTTTTATTATTATTTTGTTTATGTTAGATTGTTATTGGATTGTGGACATGAGGTTGATAGATCACATGTGATTGATGGATAAAAGTGTAGTCTTTTATTCAACACATATGCATGTTAATAGTGAAGAAGCCAAGTACCAAATATTAACACGTGTTAGTGATTTCTTCAAATAATATTTATAATGGATTTTGACTGCCTATAATAACTTGTGTTACAGATAAATATTCAACGTAGATGCCTGGAACATCTGGGAATAAGGGTAAGCTTAACTATCTCCCGCATCACCACTACTTGGCTTTAACATGTGTTATCATTTTGTTAAGATTGACCATTTTTATAGACTGTTTGTCTAACTATAATAACATGTGTTATAGGAAAAAGGTTAGCATGTGCAGATATGGCTGGACCAACTAGCAAGAAAGGTATGATTGAGTTTCCTCTGCAGCCTTACTATGTGTCTTTAACATATGTTAATGTTGTAATACATGTTACCCAGGTACGGGGGTTCCGATTGCGGACAACGACATGAACTTTGAGGAAGAAACCCCATACAAGATTATAAGTTGGTTAATAAAGTGCATTTTTATTCAACACATGTTGCTATTTTCTGATTAACAAGTGTTAGTTGCTGGTTATCATGTGTTAATTTCTTCCTAACATGTGTTAATTTATTTACCAGAAGGATCTGCTAGTGAAGTATCTACATGAAGTCAAGCACCCGAAGGCTGAAATAATTAATGGCTTAAGGATACAAAGGGAGATGATTGATTGGGCAACACGTAACAACGTTGACGACTGTGGGGTGTACCTCAAACAAGGACAGAGGTACACGCGCTATGGTTTTTATGTTTTTGGATACAAGGGTGCAACCTATTTATAATGGATTATGTTTGTAACCAATATTAACACGCCTTATGTTGTCAACTAGTATACTTGTATTCTTTTGGTGGCATGTTGGCCACATGTGATGGTAGTTAGTAGTAAGTATGCAATGTTTAACTATTTGTCGTGTATTATTAACATCCGTTTAAGTGTTTGTCGTGTATTATTACTTATGTGTTTGTTTCTGATCAAGCGTAGAAAGGTAACATGTGGTGTTTGAGTAAAATTTGTTATCCGTAAAACATGGTTTAATTTTAAAACTTACCCTAAAAATTCAAAAGCTACAAACATATAAAAAGATAAAAAGGGGATAAATAATCTACATGTGTTAACCCCATCCTACATATCCGGCTAGAAAGAGTGCATAACTGTTTGTCAGTTAGGTCTGTAACCTAACACGTGTTATACCATGTGTCAACCAAAGAAAAGACATGTCTTGCTTACCACTATAGACTGTTAAACTTGTATTTATTGTCAACCCTTTTTTTTGTCTTGCTTACCACTATAGTTTTCACTTCATCAGTTTACTGAGAAATAAAGCATACAAACTATTAACACACGTTATTACAAAGTATCATTACAAAACTATTGAATAGGTTTATCTCTTGTTCAATAGTTTGTAATGATACTTTGTAATAACATGTGTTAATAGTTTGTATGCCTTATTTCTTAGTAAACTTATGAAGTAAAAACTATAGTGGTAAGCAAGACAAAAAAAAGGTCTAACATTAAATACAAGTTTAATAAAATGTTACCAAATAACACATGTTAACCGTTCCATAGCTTTATCTCTTTTTTCAATAGTTTGTAATGATAGTTTGTAATAACGTGTGTTAATAGTTTGTATGCTTTTTATTTCCTAGTAAACTTAAGAAGTGAAAACTATAGTGGTAAGCAAGACAAAAAAGGGCTGACATTAAATAGTTTGCATGCTTTATTGCATGCTTTATTAGAAAGTATCATTAAAAAATGGTTGACATTAAATAGTTTGCATGCTTTATTACAAGAGAAAAACCTACCCACGACATTTAAATGAACTGCATAGAAGGGTAACATGTGTTAATGTTGCATGAGAGATTAACATGTGTTATTTGGTAATATATGTTAAACTTGTATCTATTGTCAGCCTTTTTTGTCTTGCTTACCACTATAGTTTTCACTTCATAAGTTTACTGAGAAATAAAGCATAAAAACTATTAACACACGTTATTACAAAGTATCATTACAAACTACTAACTACTTTACAAAATAACTTGTATTTATTGTCAGCATTTTTTTTCTTGCTTACCCCTATAGTTTTCACTTCATAAGTTTACTAAGAAGTAAAACATACAAACTATTAACACACATTATTATAAAAAAGTATCATTACAAACTATTGAACAAAGAGATAAACCTACCCATGACATTCAAATGAACTGCATGGAAGGGTAACATGTGTTGGTTGGTCATAAAGGGGTAACATGTGTTATCTGATTTGATAAAGTTAAACGGTTGCCCCAATATACCCATGTTTCAACAAGAATGTCAAACACTATAAAAAAGGGTAACATGTGTTAGTGAGGTAACATTTGTTAAAGTTGTATTACAAAGTATATTAAGAAATAAAGCATATAAATAATTAACACACGTTATTACAAAGTATGATTACAAACTATTGACCACTTTAACAAAATAAATCTAGTAATTCTATACATTGACTACCAAAAAGAAAACATTATTCAAAAGTTTTTCAACATATTTTTCTCGGCATCTTTGGACTTCGTATCTTAACATATGTTAACCATGGGGGGCCTTCGTTATCAACTGCAAAAAATAGATGAGATGTTAAACGGTGTGACCAACTCATCATCTAACATACTAACAGAAGTAACACATGTTAACCTACTCAGACATTTCATCAAACACATGGAGTGCATATATCCAAAACAGAAAAGACATTATAATTACCTTCAATACATTCACCACTAACTTTAAAAAGACATCCATATATCCACTAACAGAAGTAACACATGTTAACCTACTCAGACATTTCATCCACTATCGTTTTCACTTCATAAGTTTACTGAGAAATAAAGCATACAAACTATTAACACACGCTATTACAAAGTATCATTACAAACTATTGACCACTTTAACAAAATAAATCTAGAATTCTATACATTGAGTAGCAAAAAGAAAACGTTATTCAAAATTATTTCTACATATTTTTCTCGGCTTCCTTGGACTTCGTATGTTAACATATGATAACCGTGGGGGGTCTTCGTTATCAACTGCAAACAATAAATAAGATGTTAACTGGTGTGACCAACTCATCATCTAACATATTAACAGAAGTAACACATGTTAACCCAGTCAAGCATTTCATCAAACACATGGAGTGCATATATCCAAAACATAAAAGACATTATAATTACCTTCCATACATTCACCATTAACTTTAAATGGACATCCATATATCCAAAACACAAAAGACATTATAATTAAAAAACATAAAAATGTTTAAAAATCACGATAAAAAATATATGCATATACAAAAAACACTACTCAAAACGTGAAAAAAAAGTAAAAGACACAAAAACTTCAAACTCGAATAAGCACCATTATCACAGCCACCGTAACCCTTCACTGTAACATCACCATAACTAACTTCAACCATACCTGTCATCATCCACCATCGGATCCCAAGACCCAACCATCATCAATACTGTCACTAGCACCTCAGTAACCCACAATCATTCAACTCTTAATTATTCAAATCTGAAAAAGGATGGTGATTATTGGACTTACCTCCTTTCATCAGAGACATGGAAAAACCCACCGGAGGTCAGATCTGACTCCATCGTCTTCCGTTATCGTTGTCATCGGAGTAGGGAGTGGCCGACCAGAGGCCAAGACCGGTGGCTCCCCTTCTTTTCTCTGGTCCCCTTCTCTCTCTGTTTTCTCTCTATTCTGAAACACACTCTCTCTAAATCTTTCTCTCTCTATAGTTCAGATGAAAATGAGGTGAAGTTTGAAATCCATTTTAGGGTGAGAAGAAGATGAAGTTTTTGAGAGATTTAGATGAAAATTGGGGGAATGTGATGGAATGGTATATTTATGTAGGGAAGGATAAGTTGTGATGGTACTTTGTACCAGAGGAAAAGATGGGATGAGGTGGACAAGGGGAGAAAATTACTTTAGTACCCTTGAAGATATTATAAAATGAATTTTTCTTTGGATGGTGTGGCACATCCTCAACCACATGTGGAGTTTTCATGGTTTTCCATATAAGATGGGTTTTCTATAGATACTTACACTATATATATATATATATATATATATATATATATATATATATATATATATAGGGAGAGAGAGAGAGAGAGATTAGAGATTACTACTGAATAACCTCAATACAAGACCTATTAGAACCAAACGTCAACAGATTCAAGGTAAATTTGATAACAACTCTAGATACAAACCCTAATTAAACGAGAGAAAACAAAGTGAAAGTGAAAAACTAAAATGTGACTGAATGATCTATAGAGAGAGATGAAACTCGTATTTATATCATAGCTGTACCTCCACAGTACTTTGTAAAAAGTGTTAGAAGTATTAAAAATTGATATGTAGGCATCATTTTTTAGACATAGTCATGATGTTTTGAATTGTTTTTCCTAAAAAACACCAAACACAACAATTAAAAACCCGAAAACAATGTATTTTAGGCTTAAAACTTAAAACCCATGCCAAGAATATTAGCATTGTGTTTTAAATATTAAGTAGTGTGTTTAGCTGTGTTTTAAATTTAATGACTATAATACATTGCATTGTGTTTTAAATTGTTGTGTTCAGTGTTTTTCAAACCAAAACAACACAAAACATCATTCCTAAATTCAAAACATGATGCCTACATGTCAATTTTTAATTCTTCTCATAAAATATGTCATTTGTACACGAACATAAACCTAATAATAATAATAATAATAATAATAATAATAATAATAATAATAATAATAATAATAATAATAATAATAATAATAATAATAGTTTAATATTATATACATTAAAACAATTACCCTTTTAAAAAATTAATTTCAAAACGAATAAAAATACAAAGAAATTGGTGCAACACTTAAATTAAATAATAAAATAAAAAAAGCATACAAAAATTGGAGCACATCTCAGCTCCCAGCCCTATCTCCGTTCTCCTTTCCCATCCCTTTCTTTGTTTTCTTCTTCACGAGAAGAGGCATGAGCTACCCGAGTTCCACCATCGAACCACCACATCATTACATGTAATTGATGCACATTTAAACTAAATAATAAAAAGCCCCATGGTCCTTATCGATTACAGCAACTATAAAACTTGAACTTGGACAAGAGCGTTGGGTGATTTCTTAGGTTTTTAGGAAGAAAATGAGTTGGTTGAAGGTGAGGTTGATTAACGTTCATATGACAGTTGTAACGGTCATAAAGTAAAATTTTTATTACTATTATGATTCTTAATATTTGTTTATAACGTACTATTATTTTTATAATTTTCAGTCTTCTTTATATTATTGGATACTATGTTAGTGATTTTCAGTGATGTGTTATTAGATTTTTATATGTTATGTTGTGTTTATATTGTTTACAATTTCAATGATTTTAGTGATGTTGTATTACTAGAATTTTTATATGTATATTGTTTTTTTTATTTTACTTATTACTTTTGATATATTGAATATATCATGTATTAAATAAGAAGAACAACTCTTCATCTAACCATTCATGGAAACATTGACAACGATATGGTGGAATTGATATAAAAATTGTGATCGCAAGAATATTATGTAGGTACGTTCCCTACTATTTTTATTATTGGTAATTTATAATGCAACTGACATGATAAGTTAAGAAATAAACCCACATTTGAACTAATATCAGTTACACCTCAGAGTATTTGCTCTGAACTTAATGGTTTCTTAAGGCTATTCCTCTGGAAGAAGAAACTCTCCGATTTGTTGTGGATGACAATTGTTTTGCTGGCTCTTGGAACAAGAAGAAGGTGGGTGCTACTAGGAGCATCCATTATGTATCTATTAGTTACATGTCTTTCATTTTGTTTCGCTTGATGTATTTTCTATTGCGCATCAACTTTAAACTAATATAAGTGAAAATATATTGACAAAACCGATAAACTTTCGTATATTTTTGTTTTCTTATTCTTCCATACAAACTGTTTCAGGCTAAACAAACAAACAAACTTGCACAATAGCAGTGGCGAAGCTTGACCCGAAGGTTCGGGGGGTCGGAAGTCACCGGGGGTCGGAAGTCACTAGTTTCGGGGGGTCGAAAACCCGTTTCGGGGGGTCGAAACCCTATATTTTCAAAATTTTCTATACGAATACTATATAATCGGAACTTCTGCGCGAAAATCCGGGGGGGTCGGCCGCCCCTCCCCGCCCTTACTATGCTTCGCCAGTGCACAATAGGATCCCACTCATGAAAATTGGGTATGATGAAGACAATTTTCGATGTCAAATTCCTTTATGGTCCAACTTCCCCGCGGCAACGCACGGGTGCACTTACTAGTGGTTCTATAAGGCTATACCTTCGCATATGTGCCTTTCGAAAATTAACTGAAAAGAATTTCACGGTGCAGGAGCAGAGTGGAAACTTGACCATATGAATTATTTTTCAAACGATCCACCTATCTACCCACTCGTCTTGACAAGCCGGTTCTCAAAAATTTATCAACGTCAGCTACTAATGCAGAACAGTCCCTCTGTTCGTTCGGTTTCGCGCACTAAAAATCGAGTAGACCAAAACTGATCCAAACAAACATTGTTTTTGACACATAATATACCCATGCGACCGTCTTGTTGAAACCTGTTAGCAGCACCTACCGCTTCACTACAAACCGCCCCCTCTGTCGTCGGAAAACAAAGCAGTTCATCGATACGCAATCTAACTGTTGTTTCAATCATAACTTGGTCATACGAACTCCTATTTGGGCCCATAATATATCCACGCGACCTCGTCGTCGAGCCCTTCGACCTCGTTCCGTAGTCACCGGTGACAAAAACAGTTCGCCAGATTTCTTAAGGACTCAGCATAGATCTTGTTTTCGTGAAGTTCTTCACCACCACCATGCAAATCTTCCATCAATTGCCTCAAAACAGTTAACTACCATTTAAAAATATCACTAAACACTAACAACCTTCTAACAATATTGATATACACCACTAAACAAACAGTTAACTACCATTTAAAAATAAGGATAAATATACAGATAACTTCGTATTCAGTTATTTTTTCACCTACCATACATGCATGTAACCAAAATGTATGTCCTAATAAACTAATAATAGTTTTATTAAATTATACCCTTAACAGCAACACTTACCTAAAAATTAACTCATGTTTCCCAGCCAAGGCATTACGCGGAGCTATCCAAGACTCACTGAGACACTGACTGATCGTCCATATGTTCACTTAGTTTTAATTCTTTCACTTTTTATCATTGTAAATTTGTAATATTTATTTATAGTTACAATCTTTATTCTTATTATAATCCACGATTTTAAAGATTGGACATGTGCCATCACCAAATCTTTTCTCCCAATTTTAATCATATGTATATAATAATAATAATAATAATAATAATAATAATAATAATAATAATAATAATAATAATAATAATAATCAACAAATATTATTATTTAATATTATAAATAATGCATGAGGTTCCTATACAAAGGTCATATTTTGTCAAAAGTTTTAGAAGTATTAAAAATTGATATGTAGGCATCATTTTTTAGACATAGTCATGATGTTTTGAATTGTTTTGCCTAAAAAACACCAAACACAACAATTAAAAACCGAAAACAATGTATTTTACGCTTAAAACTTAAAACCCATGCCAAGAATATTAGCATTGTGTTTTAAATATTAAGTAGTATGTTTTGCTGTGTTTTAAATTTAATGACTATAATACATTGCATTGTGTTTTAAATTGTTGTGTTCAGTGTTTTTCAAACCAAAACAACATAAAACATCATTCCTAAATTCAAAACATGATGCCTACATGTCAATTGTTAATCATTCTCACGAAATATGTCATTTGTACACGAACATAAACCTAATATAAATAATAATAATAATAATAATAATAATAATAATAATAATAATAATAACAACAACAACAGTTTAATATTATATAAATTAAAACAATTACCCTTTTATAAAATTAATTTCGAAACAAATAAAAATACAAAGAAAATGGTGCAACATTTAAACTAAATAATAAAATAAAAAAAAAGCATACAAAAATTGGAGCACATCTCAGCTCCCAGCCCTATCTCTGTTCTCCTTTCCCATCCCTTTCTTTGTTCTCTTCTCTACAAGAAGAGGCATGAGCTACCCGAGTTCCACCATCGAACCACCACATCATTACATGTAATTGATGCACATTTAAACTAAATAATAAAAAGCCCCATGGTCCTGATCGATTACAACAACTATAAAACATGAACTTGGACAAGAGCGTTGGGTGATTTCTTGGGTTTTTTTTAGGAAGAAAATGAGTTGGTTGAAGGTGAGGTTGATTAACGTTCATATGACAGTTGTAACGGTTATAAAGTAAATATTTTATTACTTTTATGATTCTTAATATTTGTTTATAACGTACTATTATTTTTATTATTTTCAGTCTTCTTTATATTATTGGATACTATGTTAGTGATTTTTAGTGATGTGTTATTAGATTTTTATATGTTATGAACTTATGTCATGTTTATATTGTTTACAATTTCAATGATTTTAGTGATGTATTATTAGAATTTTTATTTGTATATTGTTTTTTTTATTTTACTTTTGATATATTGAATATCTCATGTATTAAATAAGAGGGACAAAATTATAAATGATCACTCATTTATGCATTAATATTTTTACTAAATGTATGATTTTTTAAAATGTTGAAAGAAGATGTTAAATTTTAGTCTTGTCTCATCCAAATTATTTTATATTGTAGTATAGATATAGATATAATAAGTGAAAATCTTCTCCATCCTATTAAATAGTAATATTAAAATACCTATAATTTTTTTCTCTCTCTTATTAAATAATAATATTGAATAATATTTTTTTTATTTCTCTCTCTTATTAAATAGTGATATAACTCATAATTTTTCATTTTTCTTTAATTATTCAATATTTCTTTTCCTAACTATCTATTAATATATATAAAAGAATTGAACATTGCTGACGTGGCGTGCAATGGTGCCTTCATCCTCTCTATGAAACTGCCACGTGGCATCATAATTTAAAAGATTTTAATGTTTTTTGAATTATTTCTTTTTTTAATTAAAAAAAAGATAAACATAAAACCCTAAATTTATCTCTCTATCTCTCAATTACTAAAATTAAATTGAGTTATTTTAGGAAAAAAGAATTTAAAAACAAATTTAAATTTTTCTCTCTTATGTTCCTCCCATAATTTTTAAACGTTAATATCTTTTATATTCGAGATTTTTTAAATAAAAAAATTACACCAAATTAACGAGCGTTTTATTACCTTCATCCTCTCTATGAAACTGCCACGTGGCATCATAATTTAAAAGATTTTAATGTTTTTTGAATTATTTCTTTTTTTAATTAAAAAAAAGATAAACATAAAACCCTAAATTTATCTCTCTATCTCTCAATTACTAAAATTAAATTGAGTTATTTTAGGAAAAAAGAATTTAAAAACAAATTTAAATTTTTCTCTCTTATGTTCCTCCCATAATTTTTAAACGTTAATATCTTTTATATTCGAGATTTTTTAAATAAAAAAATTACACCAAATTAACGAGCGTTTTATTATCTTTCCAACGAGTACCATAGTGCTTTATAAAAAACGGAGAAAAAAACGACTATTTTTTGTGGAGTTATGTTCATACAGAAAAAAAAAAAAACAAAGTGTTCAGGTTATTCATTAATCATGTTTTTTCTTTTAAACCAGGTTCTTATCTACGATGTTGAAATTCAGCCCAATCGCCATGCTATCATTGGAATTTTACTATTCTAAAGATGGATAGGTATACTTCATCAAGAGAAGTTAGTAGAACGAATCACGCAACACTGCAACACATGGTGTCACCTTATAACAAGGTTATTTTTTATTTATTTAATTACAAGAGTAATAATTATTACTATTAGTATTAATATTATTAGAAGTGTTATATTTTTCAACCCCTATCATGAATTCTACATCTATATAAGTCAAAGTCAAATTGTAACATATTTTAAATTACGTGAAGATGACTATATGTTGAAGGTTATCTTTTTAATACTGTATTATGTTTAATATGGTTTATGCTTTTGATTATGTTTAAGTTATTTACGCTTTTCGTGATTTGAGTTTTCTTCTTTTATCATTTTTTTATCATTTTTTATTAAATCATATTAAATTTTTCAACCCCGGGACCTTCCCGGGGTAATCAGCTAGTTTATAATATTTTCGCTTACTAATAACCATATAATATTTTATTGATTTAATAGCATGTAATACAAAAGTTTTAACCTAATAATAAACAAAACGCACAATAATCAAAGTTCATTTTTAATGACATGTTGACAACTATATGTGTTAACCGATTACGTTATATATATTCCCGTATAATACATGAGTTTATCTAACCCATGAAATACATGGGTTTTTTTATTACATATATATATATATACACATACATACACATATTATTACTTAATATATAAAAGTTTATTTGTTCAACCTATGTAATACACTTGGTTTTAGCCTATTTTAGAAGAAATATTAATTAAATTTAGAGTTAAGTGTACAGATGATCATGTGGCTTGCAAGTATTAAGTATATAAATATTTGTATATTCATAAACTTTAAACATTAATAATATTAATTTTATAAAATAAGACGATTTGTAAAGTTTATCATCAATAGATTAACACCAGAAATTCCACCGACTAAGCGTATCAGTGATTTAATAGGTATTACACAAATTACATATAGGACAATAACGCGACTTATTTCAATCGAGTAATATGAACAATGGAAGAGCTGGATATGTGATCAAGTTTCATGGTCTTCTTCCTTAATCTTCATTTTCTCAAGAAATGTTTTTCCGTTGAGCTTGCTTGAGAAGAATTCATTGAGGTATTGCTGCATTATGAGTGTTGTATACAACGCTCGGTTTCCTGTAGTCATTAGGAGGCTCTTTGCAGGTCCAACCTCTGCTTCAAGCTTTGGATTAAAGAAAGTAGCAAGTGAAATCCTCTCATTCATTGCATTTACAGTCACCTTATGCTCAATACTGTTGTATGCACCATTGCTCATTATCTGTAAATCCATTTAATTAATACATGTGAGTTGTTTTGCCTTAGTGCATTTAAAATTTATTAGTGTTGATTTCGATACATATAATGTCATTATGTCACTGCTATGTTAAACGACCATGTTATTTTCACACCAAAAGCATGATACAACTCAAAGGCTTTGTAGGTATTCTTCACACACCCTTTGAAGTATCATCACAAAATGCACACAATAAATGTATTTTTAGGTACAGATGATCCATGGGATTTAAGGGTGACCATTACTTAGGAAGTGAAGCTTCACAACATCTAAAGCAACTTGGAAGTTTCATATATCTGTAAAAGAAAAGCACTAGGATTTGATTAATAGTAAAAAAGGAGAGACGGTGAAACCAGAATCGTGAGATTATTTAGGTTTGCATATTTTGAGAAAATATTAGTGAATTAGAGATTTAGGATATATGTAACACCGTCACAGACTAATCCTTTAAGTTATGGATTTGGTTGTCGCTACGGTTAGTAAATGTCATGGATCAGATAGATTTATGCTTATCAAACTATAGTACCTCAAGCTGGTGACATATACCATTGCATTTGTGTAAGATCTGGGTGTATGAAACCATCAAATGCTTTTCGAGGAAGCCCTTTTTTTTATGTGTAAGTAGCAAAGGAACATTAAAGATTGGTTAGAATCTTTATTAGATTCAGAGGAAGACTTCCAATACACACATCTTTACCAAAATGACATCAACATTTAAACGAAACACACTGGGATTTCCTCATGTTTCCAATAGATCAGATACTTACGTGATTATTAAACAATGAATGACAACATCATGGACCAACCTATAAAGTTATGAATTTAGTTGTCGTTACGGTTAATGGATACCAAGGGTATGTTTGGCAAAACTAGCTGGTGGCTAGAAGTTAGTGGCGAGTGGCTGGAAGCTGGTAGTTGTAACTTTTTAAATATATTTTGGTGTTTGGCAGAGTAGCTGAAGCTTTTAATAAAATGTATAAAATGACCAAATTGGGCATAACTAAAAACTTGTATGCATGTTTTATTTATGGTAAAATGGGTATTTGTGTCATTTTACTCATTGAAAGCTTGTAGCTAGTAGGAGCTTTTTCTTAAACGTTAGTACTAGTAGCGTTTCAATATAGAGTTTTTCTCCTAACTTAAAAGTTTCAAACACCTTCAGGCTTCAACCAAACAACGCTTTTTATTGAGTAAGAACTTTTTTTTTTAAAGTTTGAAGCTAAAATCTCCTTGCCAAACATACCCCTACCCCTTATATGACTAAGGTTGCTTATGTCTTAACGACCATATACCCTTGTAGGAAAGGGTAATATGACAATCGTTAGACGATGACTCTAGCTTCATCTATCTTGATGGTTGTTATATATTTGTTCATACAATCGTTTGAAGGCTTTGTGGGATTACAACGCAACCGGTGTTGTAATAACGCGCATGGCCGGCCCTTATGGTGGCGAGGAGCCACCAGGCCAAGGCTCGTAATTTTAGGAGGTATATTTTTGTAAAATTCCTAGCCTTCCTATATATATATATATATATATATATATATATATATATATATATATAGCCTTCCTATATATATATATATATATATGTTGTGTATATTTATTTTTTAAAATAGAAAACCCATTAATTTAACATTTAAATTTGGGCTCAACTTTGATCGTTTTGTAATTTCACCTATTCTAATACTATGATTTCTTTAATTACTATGTTTATTGCCAGATACGGCCCTGAGGATTCATGTGCCTAGGCCGAGCCTAGAAAAAATGCCCTTATGAATTATATAAAATAAATATATTTTTTAAACGAAGAGTAACATTATAACAATAAACATAGCCAATATATAATATTAGAATGACATACAATATTATAGCTAACCAATGATTCGTGAAGCTCTCATAGTATTTTTATAAACAACGACCGTATAATTTTTTTTTATTTTTATATTATTATTTAAATTAGATTAGATTAGATAATTATATGATTGAATATTTGGATTGTCAACCTAGATCAAATTTGGCCCAATATAGTTATAAGGTTTTAAATATGGGAAAATCACCAAAATAGCCATTTGACCGAGGGACTTACGAGAATAGCCCCCTCTCGTCTATTTGGAGAGACGGTTCACGTTTCTCAATCCCGTCTGAGGCGTCTCCCGAGACGGCTTGGTTCTAACCAATAAAAGTGCAACACATCTTCGGTGGCGTGTTAGATTTTAAAACTTATTTATAATTTTATTAGATTAAAAGTATTCATTATAATTTTATTAATTGTGTCAGATTTATAATTTTATTATGACGTCTCCGGCTTGGTTTTGATTAATTGTTAAATAAAATTCTAAATAAAATATATATTCATTCGATTAAAAAAGATAAAATAAATACATAAACATTACAAAGTAAATAAAAATAAAATAAACATAGGCTACACGTTAAGCCCATCTCTCATCATTTGCCAAGCAGAGACGTGTTTGAATTGTTTGTCTTGCTTGGACTAATACTCTTTTTGGGTATATCGGATGGCCACGTCTTCGGGCATATCCGAGGGTACCGCTCGAAGCGTTCGATTGTGGTACGCGTTGAAGATTTGACAATTGGTCTTCAAGTTATTCTACTTACAGTTTAGTGAGTCGATGCTTCGGTTAGAGCCTCCCACCAACCGATTGTACTCATTTGTAATTCGGTACCACTTGTTCGTCGGGTGTGGGATTTCTTCGACAAGTTGGCAGGCTGCTACTAAGGCTATTTCTTGTTCTTCCGTCCATCGACTTGGTGCCATATTCTTGTAAAAAGGAAACGGTTTTAGGGTGGTGGTAGAGGAGGAGTTTTGGACGGAGTTAGGGACGGAGGTTCATGGTATATATAGGGTGGTGGTAGAGGGGGACATGGGAATCTGAAACGACAAAGAAGACTGTGACATCCGTCACCCTCGTGTTTCGTCAGATTTACAAAAATAACCCTTAAAATATCTCCATTTTAGTTCCTATAAGTTTCGTCGTTTTTCGAATTTGATTTTAGAACGAACTAAAAAAAAAAAATTTATCATTTATATTTATTTATTATGGACCGAGTATAAGTTTTAATCGAATGAGTACGGGTAAATGTGTTCGTAAAATCTTTTATAAAAAAAATTTTCAAGTTAAAAAAAAAAGAGTTTTATAAAAGTTTTAAGTTAATCTAGTTAACTTGGTTAAGGTTTACTAAAGAAAAACTAACATAGTTATATAGAAAACTAACAAGGTTAAACTAGAGGGACTAAACTTGCCAATTCCTGAAAGTTTAAAAATGAATTCCTCCTTGTCTGCTGCTGTCGTGAATTTCCAGCCAAGAAAAACTATTCCGGCCGCCGGTATATTATTCCGGCAAGGCCACAAAACATGTTTTAATATTCCTTTTTAATGCGTTTATCAGTTACCTCCTATCACCATACGTTTCTCAACTGTTTCCCTTTGATTTCCCTACATTAAAACGAGTTTAAACATGTTTTTTTTAAAGCCTTTAATCGGGTTCTATTGTAACCGACCGGAGTTTTAAAAGACTTCAAAACACTCAGATTTCATCACCACTATATAAACTGAAGACCCTATTCCTTTTCTGCACCATTACTTGTCATAAACCCACAAAAATATCATGCCAATCGCGTTCCAATGAAGGGTAATCGGTCCTCTTTATAATCGGGTATACAAGTGCTAGTTCGATCACTTTAACACCTTGTAAGTTCAAATTCTCAAAGCCGTTTTGATTCCCGTATTAATCCGATCAGAAACCCCATGGTTTCCGTGTTAATTCGTGTGTGGTTTTTATTATTGAAATTGGTTTTAGGGTTAGGGTTCTTAGGTCTTAATTTGGGGAAGAAGATGATTATTAATAATATGTTAAATACATTTATGTTTGAATAAAGTCAACAAAGCAACATTGTGGTGTAGTGGTTTGGTTGTGTTATTCCTTAGAAAAGGCCAGGGGTTCGATCCTTACAGTCAGCAGGCCCAACCCTTTTTTTTTCCCTTATTGTTGCTACAAGGCATTATTTACATTAATAATTATATATAAATGCATTATTCTTAGAATATCCATAATAAATCAAATTTTTACCCAAAAATTATAAAAATTTAGGTGTAGCATCTTGACACCATAAAGAACATTTCCACATTTTTATTTTCTGAAAAATGTTTTATTTTTATATTTTTATTGAATTAAATTGTTTTAATCATAAATAATTGATAAAAAATTCATTTTTAATGATTTTAATCTCAAACTTTTTGAGTAATTATTTCTAACCATTCTCAACTGAAATAAAAATTATTGGTCAAGAAAACATTTATTTTTATTAATTTTGCCATTTTTAATCATTTAAACATGATTTAATCTCATTAAATCAGTTTTAAATATAAATAAGTTTATATAAATTATGGGAAAATTATTCTAATATGTTTACATCAGAAATCATCCATTTTCTATAAAATAAATATTTTTGGATCACGTATAGTATTATTAGTCTTATTTACGTTTAGTTAGACATAATAAAACATTTATTTATTTATACAATTTAAACATCTATTTTATAAATGTTTTTCTTATAAAATAGAAATACTCGTATGATTTAATGTCTTAATTATTATTTTTTTGTTGAATCGTTGTGTAACACAAAAATTATTTATTTATATATTTATGATTATCGTATTATTTTAATTTAGTTAAAGTAACTAACTAAATTATTTTGTCTTAATTATTCAAACATATTGTTATCTAAATATTTAATCGGTAATAATTATATTACCTAATCATATTACAAACTTTGGTATATTATTTTTAATATACAACTTTTACATTAATTCGACTAATCATAAAATCTCTAATTCCCCAAATCGACTTAGCAAACCCTAATGCCTTAGACCCTAGTTACTTTAGACTCTTAGACTTTTCCTTATTAGTATTCTTACACATTATAGGTTGAATTCCTCGGAATTCTCATTACTTAGCTCACGACCGATTAAGTGGATTTTGATCGCTTTCGCTAACTGTGAGTATATCTTTCCCCTTTTTACTGTTTTACTATTTTGGGGTGACTCATGTACTTACTATCAATTCTCTATATCATCTTACTAAAATAGCAATTCTTATGTGTGTTTGCTTATGTCATTTCGTGTATCTATGACCTGTCAAATCATTAACCGTTGCGGCCTGGCATTTCAATGAATAGTACTATGGTTTATACCCTTGTGACTCTGTTGAGAGTCCTCGTCATTGCTATGTATTACATTACTACTAGCGCATACTATATATATCTGCTTTCTTCTCTTAGGGTTGATTTGACCCGGATACCACTTATTACATCTTGCAAAATAACACACGAATTGCTAAAGTTTACCTTACTATATATATCAAACGGATGTACTCACCAATACATTATATGTGTTGACAAAATTGTTTTGTACATGTTTCAGGTGACGTTTGATGTTTCATGCTTTCACGCTTAGGCTGGACCTAGTGCTTAAATAAAAAGTTGAACATTTAATATTTATGTTTGAGATTTCTATTAAGACTCTTTGTATTTCGTTTTGAATAATGGAAGTTATTTGCTATTAATATTTACAATTTAGTCCATGTGCTATTGAACAATCGTCACTACGTGACACCTCGATGTTTCCGCCATCGGTTGGGGTGTTACAGATTGGTATCAGAGCCATGGTTATAGGGAATTAGGTTATTAGTAAATGCTTTTGACCTAGACTATAACTAAGCTACCCATTATATGCTTTCTTTTATCCTCATATTTCTTTAGACATATTTTCTCCTTTTACTTTTCATTATACTCGAGGAAGATTTTTATTCTACAAATGGAATGAAAACACCAAGTTAGGAGTGATATCCATACCTTGGTGAATAGTTTCACTCTTTATATGTGTTATTTATTTATTTTATTTATCTTGGAATATTTTCCTTTTGAGATAGGAGACGTCCAAATCTCAAGGAATCTATCCCTCCAAAAGAAACTTACTCACTAAGCTAGGAGTGACATCCTTATCTTAGTGACCAGTTTCACTCCATCATATTTTTACTATTTGGAAGTATATCTTTGAGTTAGGAGTGAAATCCACATCTCGAGGATATATATATTTCTACATTTCAAGATCCGCTAAAGTTTTGGAAATTATTTGTGACGGGGCACGTGCAATCTGGAAGGGTGAGCGCCTGTATTCTGAGTTTTCTGTCTAGGTTGGTAATTCGCATAAATCCCAATCAGACGAGGGACCCGTTTACCTACCTGGGAATTCTCGGGATGAGCATTCACTTATAGGCTAAAGTACGCCCCCACAAGTCACTAATAATATTTTAATTACTTTAGTCAGTCAACAGTTTCTTTGGAAACACTCTTATATCTCGTTTTATACTTGGTATTGTTTTTCATTTGAAGTTTTATCATGATTTTCTTTATGATACTCATAATTTTTCTTATATCAATTTATAATTACTATATCTCATGTTATGTGTTACTTGTCTTGATATAAACTATGGCATTTCCAAGATTTTTGGAATCAAATCTCATAATTATTGTGCACTTTTGTAGATGTCTGATCGCGAATCTCGTAAGAGAGCCTCGAAGCGTCAGGCTAAACTGAAATCTGATCAGCGTATCGCGACCATGCTCAATGACAAGTTGGAAACACTTGTTCCTAACATCATTAATGCTATTATTCCAAACCTCAACCTGAACGGTAGCTCGAATGGGAACTCTAACGGGGATGCAAGTGGAAATGGTGGGGCTAGTGAGAATAAGTGCACTTTCAAGCACTTCAACTCTTGCCATCCCAACAAGTTTAATGGCACTGAGGGAGCCACTGGGTTACTTGAATGGTTCGAAAGTATGGAGAATACGTTCATTAATAGCGACTGTCCAGCCAACTTACGTGTTCGTCATGCCACGGGTGTTCTTCAAAAGAGAGCGCTCACTTGGTGGAATGGTGAAAAACATGCTCGAGGGACGGAAGCAGCTTTAGCTATGTCTTGGGATGATTTCAAAATCGCCATGACTACTGAGTTCTGTCCTCGTAGTGAGATGAAGAAATTGGAGGATGAGTTCTATCACCTCAAGCAGGATAGTGGAAACAATGTTCCCTACAACAACCGTTATCACGAGTTAAGCTTACTGATTCCTCGTATGGTAACCCCGGTATCCTTGGCTATTGAGAAGTATATTGAGGGACTGCCACCTCAGATCCATGATTCGGTTATGGGAAGTAAACCTACTACTGTAGAAGATGCCATTCGTCTCACAGCATCTCTTACTGACAAGCATGTCAAGGATGGTACTCTAACTCGTAAGGGTACTAAAAGACCTACTGAAACCCCTGCTACCACTGAACCGTCTCAAGCGAACTCTGTCTCTACCTCTAGTTCCAATAAGAAACGAAAAGGTGGAAACCAGAACTATGCTATTGTTACACCCCTTAACCAGGTTCCTGTTGCAAACACATCTACTGCACCCCAAACTCAAAAGGTTCAGGGAAACTATTCGGGTTCACACCCTAAATGCATTTCATGCAACTTTCACCATCCAACTACTCGACCCTGCTATAAATGTGACACTTGCGGCAAAGCAGGCCACACTGCTTCTCACTGTCGGGAAACTGAACCTGGGAATGCTCAAAACCAGAGGACTGGTCAACCCAGAGCTTGCTATGCTTGTGGTGATCCTAACCACAGGCAAGATAGGTGTCCTCATTTAGCTGCTTTCATTCAGTCTCGTCAGCAAACCCCAGCACTTCCAGCAGCTCCAGCAGTTCCAGCAATCCAAGCAGCTCCAGCTCGTGGTCGTGCTTTCAACATCAACACTAACCAAGATCAAGCTACCAACGACGTTGTCAATGGTACATTTCTTATTACTAACTTATATGCTTCGATTTTGATATCGGTATGGATAGGAGTTTTGTCTCGTTAGAAGTTGAACCTTTACTTGCTCGTACTTGTCCTCACCTTACCCATCCTTTTGCTATGGAGGTTGTTAATGACAAATCTTATTCTTATATGCTCCGTAAATGCACGTAGAACCTAAACGATTATAAATTTTCTGTTAATCTAATACCTGCTTTTAGGAACCCTACGAACCGAGTTTATAAACCTTTCTTGGATCAAACTGATTTTCATCGATAACATGCACACATACACCAGAAACCTTCACTTGAAAGAAATTTCGAGACGAAATTTTCTAAAGTAGGGGAGCCTGTGACATCCGTCACCCTCGTGTTTCGTCAGATTTACAAAAATAACCCTTAAAATATCTCCATTTTAGTTCCTATAAGTTTCGTCGTTTTTCGAATTTGATTTTAGAACGAACTAAAAAAAAAAAAATTTATCATTTATATTTATTTATTATGGACCGAGTATAAGTTTTAATCGAATGAGTACGGGTAAATGTGTTCGTAAAATCTTTTATAAAAAAAATGTTCAAGTTAAAAAAAAAAAAAAAAAAAAGAGTTTTATAAAAGTTTTAAGTTAATCTAGTTAACTTGGTTAAGGTTTACTAAAGAAAAACTAACATAGTTATATAGAAAACTAACAAGGTTAAACTAGAGGGACTAAACTTGTCAATTCCTGAAAGTTTAAAAATGAATTCCTCCTTGTCTGCTGCTGTCGTGAATTTCCAGCCAAGAAAAACTATTCCGGCCGCCGGAATATTATTCCGGCAAGGCCACAAAACATGTTTTAATATTCCTTTTTAATGCGTTTATCAGTTACCTCCTATCACCATACGTTTCTCAACTGTTTCCCTTTGATTTCCCTACATTAAAACGAGTTTAAACATGTTTTTTTTAAAGCCTTTAATCGGGTTCTATTGTAACCGACCGGAGTTTTAAAAGACTTCAAAACGCTCAGATTTCATCACCACTATATAAACTGAAGACCCTATTCCTTTTCTGCACCATTACTTGTCATAAACCCACAAAAATATCATGCCAATCGCGTTCCAATGAAGGGTAATCGGTCCTCTTTATAATCGGGTATACAAGTGCTAGTTCGATCACTTTAACACCTTGTAAGTTCAAATTCTCAAAGCCGTTTTGATTCCCGTATTAATCCGATCAGAAACCCCATGGTTTCTGTGTTAATTCGTGTGTGGTTTTTATTATTGAAATTGGTTTTAGGGTTAGGGTTCTTAGGTCTTAATTTGGGGAAGAAGATGATTATTAATAATATGTTAAATACATTTATGTTTGAATAAAGTCAACAAAGCAACATTGTGGTGTAGTGGTTTGGTTGTGTTATTCCTTAGAAAAGGCCAGGGGTTCGATCCTTACAGTCAGCAGGCCCAACCCTTTTTTTTTTCCCCTTATTGTTGCTACAAGGCATTATTTACATTAATAATTATATATAAATGCATTATTCTTAGAATATCCATAATAAATCAAATTTTTACCCAAAAATTATAAAAATTTAGGTGTAGCATCTTGACATCATAAAGAACATTTCCACATTTTTATTTTCTAAAAAATGTTTTATTTTTATATTTTTATTGAATTAAATTGTTTTAATCATAAATAATTGATAAAAAATTCATTTTTAATGATTTTAATCTCAAACTTTTTGAGTAATTATTTCTAACCATTCTCAACTGAAATAAAAATTATTGGTCAAGAAAACATTTATTTTTATTAATTTTGCCATTTTTAATCATTTAAACATGATTTAATCTCATTAAATCAGTTTTAAATATAAATAAGTTTATATAAATTATGGGAAAATTATTCTAATATGTTTACATCAGAAATCATCCATTTTCTATAAAATAAATATTTTTGGATCACGTATAGTATTATTAGTCTTATTTACGTTTAGTTAGACATAATAAAACATTTATTTATTTATACAATTTAAACATCTATTTTATAAATGTTTTTCTTATAAAATAGAAATACTCGTATGATTTAATGTCTTAATTATTATTTTTTTGTTGAATCGTTGTGTAACACAAAAATTATTTATTTATATATTTATGATTATCGTATTATTTTAATTTAGTTAAAGTAACTAACTAAATTATTTTGTCTTAATTATTCAAACATATTGTTATCTAAATATTTAATCGGTAATAATTATATTACCTAATCATATTACAAACTTTGGTATATTATTTTTAATATACAACTTTTACATTAATTCGACTAATCATAAAATCTCTAATTCCCCAAATCGACTTAGCAAACCCTAATGCCTTAGACCCTAGTTACTTTAGACTCTTAGACTTTTCCTTATTAGTATTCTTACACATTATAGGTTGAATTCCTCGGAATTCTCATTACTTAGCTCACGACCGCTTAAGTGGATTTTGATCGCATTCGCTAACTGTGAGTATATCTTTCCCCTTTTTACTGTTTTACTATTTTGGGGTGACTCATGTACTTACTATCAATTCTCTATATCATCTTACTAAAATAGCAATTCTTATGTGTGTTTGCTTATGTCATTTCGTGTATCTATGACCTGTCAAATCATTAACCGTTGCGGCCTGGCATTTCAATGAATAGTACTATGGTTTATACCCTTGTGACCCTGTTGAGAGTCCTCGTCATTGCTATGTATTACATTACTACTAGCGCATACTATATATATCTGCTTTCTTCTCTTAGGGTTGATTTGACCCGGATACCACTTATTACATCTTGCAAAATAACACACGAATTGCTAAAGTTTACCTTACTATATATATCAAACGGATGTACTCACCAATACATTATATGTGTTGACAAAATTGTTTTGTACATGTTTCAGGTGACGTTTGATGTTTCATGCTTTCACGCTTAGGCTGACCTAGTGCTTAAATAAAAAGTTGAACATTTAATATTTATGTTTGAGATTTCTATTAAGACTCTTTGTATTTCGTTTTGAATAATGGAAGTTATTTGCTATTAATATTTACAATTTAGTCCATGTGCTATTGAACAATCGTCACTACGTGACACCTCGATGTTTCCGCCATCGGTTGGGGTGTTACAAAGACACCGGAGACGTTTCGGGAATGATGAGACGGCACAAAAGACGTCACTGGAGACGTGTTACACTTTTATTGGTTGGAACCAAGCCGTCTCGGGAGACGCCTCAGACGGGATTGGGAAACGTGAACCGTCTCTTCAAAGAGACGGGATGGGGCTATTCTCGTAAGTCGTTTGGTCAACAGGCTATTTTGATGATTTTCCCTTTAAATATATCATAAATGACCAATACATTTTGTAGTTCGAAATTTTTAGAGAGGATTCAACAAGTTTTTCCTTTTCATCTTTTTAAACACACATATATGTATACATATATATATATATATGTATGGTATAAAAAATGCCCCATGCGAATTATGTGCCTCGGCCGGGGGTGCGGCTCGCCCACCCCCAAGGCCGGCACTGTTTATTGCTACAACTTTGATCGTCGTACGAAGGCAAATGGGCAATAAGTTATGCCGCAACCCCCCTTTTTAAATAGTTTGGTTTAAATTATTCAATTCATTAAAGCTAAGGGGCATAATTTTTAACGTATCAGATAGAGCACGTAAGTCTTCAAGGACACCACTAATAAGACGCCCCAATACGATTAGATATTTGCTTTGGTCAACCATGGAAGTATTTAGCATGTTTAAGGTGGAGAGCTATGGAGTCGGTTGTGTTGTTTATTTGTTTCCACTACAAGAAATCTGATATATAAGATCTCTGCCATTAAAAAAAATATAGAGTCCGAACTTAATTAACTAGAATCAACCCACGTTTAAAAATTGTGTTTTAGATTAATAGTTAATGCATGCATTCCATTCATTGGTGTCAAGTTGGTGGCCTCACCTCAAAAACGTCCCCGACGTTTACTATGAAAGCATCTGGAACGAAATTCACAGGGATCCATACACCATCTTTTTTAACTTGCAAACCTCCTACATCATTGACTTGGAGAAGAATGGTAAGTCCAGAAGCATCAGAATGAGGGGTAAGACCAACAACCCGATCCGGTTCAGGGCATGGAGGATAGTAAGTCATCCTCACCGATTGTAATCCATCTTCGAAAAGATCTACCATTTCTTTCTTGTCAATATCCACTGCTTGGCCAATCAAGCAGAACAAAGTCATGGCAAGTTTTTGTAGTTCTTCCAAGTACTTCTCCATGGTATCTCTAGTGAAAACAGGAAATTAATGATCGATATTAGATAAAATATATTAGGGTTTATCACTTTATTGTCATTTTTATAATAACGGTAAATTTTATATTAATTAATAAAAACCATAACAAATTACAAATTGATAGATGGTAAACGGCAATAAGTTATCTCTAGTGAAAAAGCAATAAGCTGTACCGCTACCTCTTTTGAAGGAAACACAATAAGTTATAGAAGTTTTCATTATTTTGTAAAGAAGATTTCTTAAACTTATTGTATTTTCAATGTTTAATTTGTAAATACATATAGATTGAAGGAAACGAATTCTCAACAAACAAAAAGGGTTGTTATCATGTAAATAATCTTACCACTTTACAATTTGCTATCATTTTATATTTAATTAATAATCCTTTAAAACTACTTCCGTAAGTTCCGTTAGTGCTATATTTTTTCTGTTCTATCAAATTACCAACAATCAAATATGTTTATTTATATATGCTAATTGAGAATTGAGCATGCAGGAATTCTAGATGGAATCTCACCAGACCTAGCACAAATAAATAAGTTTGGGTTAGATAAACTACTGCGATTTAAAAAATCAAAGCAAAAAAGTGTATTTTCGTCTTTTAATGTGAAAAGAATAAACATTAACGAGTTGAATCATGAGAGGTGCAACTAGTAATAAGAGAGAGGGTGAGGTAAGTTTTAACACAATCGTATGAGGTTATATGAATCGGATACTAAAACAGAAGGTCATAAGAGCTTCTCCAATGTTAAGAGTGACTTTGGTTTCAAACCTGTCACCTCAGCACGCCAAATCATTCCAGACTTCCACCTGAAAAGTTATTCTTTTTCTCCAACACTAAACAATTCCTAACCTCCACCACGTTTCTATAAAAATAAATATTAAAAATAAAGTGTTTGTGTGTGTGGTCCCCACTTCCACAAGAGTTCGCTTGAGCGGACCAGACTTCTCCGCATCATCACCTACATCGCTGCATGCGCTGAGTCCGGAAGTGTGGTCCAAAAAATCGGACACGTTAGTGGCGGATCCATGATTGTTTTTTCAAGGGGTGCGATCGGGGGCTTTGCGTGCGATCGGAGGCTTTTTCCAAACTTTCAAGGGGTGCGATCAGGATTTTCGCATATAAAATACACTAAATTATTTTTTTCAAGGTGTGCGGCCGCACACCTTGGGTTGTACTTGGCTGCGCCCCTGAGACACGTCCGATTAAGAACATCGGAGATGCTCTAACTAGTTTTACAACCGAAATATTAACTATCATAATCTGAAGTGCAACATAACTAGGAGTGACTTGTTTTCGATTGATTTAA
Source organism: Ambrosia trifida (assembly GCA_028751855.1). Classification (NCBI taxonomy): domain Eukaryota; kingdom Viridiplantae; phylum Streptophyta; class Magnoliopsida; order Asterales; family Asteraceae; genus Ambrosia; species Ambrosia trifida. The sequence goes on along the minus strand of CM054125.1, from coordinate 7,950,220 downwards.
AAGTACTTTTTCTTCTTGAATTCCTGGTTTCAAATCAAAATCGAAACTAAAATAAGATGAGAGAGAGAGAGAGAGACCTCAGTATTGGAGGAAGCTGAGGAAGTAAGTGTGATTTTCTTCTATGAAGAGGATTGGTGATAATATAAAAGCGATCAGCCCAGTCAACTTTCTGATCTTGAGTGTTGATTAGAGTTTGTCCATAACCTTCATATTCACCTTTCCTCAACTTGTACCTCAGCTTCTCTTCCACAGGCAAGTTGAAAAATTCTACCACCTCCTTTTTCATTTTCTCCACCAACACTTTGTCAACTCCATGATTCACCAACTTGAAAAAAAAAAAAAAAAAAGTTCTTGTCAAAAAATGCAATGAATGGGAATTGAATGTAAAATGAACTCCCTGGAGACACTCTACCTGAAAAATTCCCCATTCATGGCATATGGACCTCAGATTATTCCGTTCCTCGATATCGGATTCTTGCATCTTGATCAAATCTTTCATGTCAATGAGTGGGATAGAGGGCAAAGGCAAAGGACCCTTAGAGACAAACATGGATTCTTGTGGTTCCTGAACGAAGCGCTCAGGGACCACCAGCTTGAGTTCTTTTGCAAGCTCTTGAACACTCTCATGGTTGTGTTGCAAAGAAGCCATTTCAGAGTATATTGGAATAATTCTGATATGTTACAGAAGAAATAATATTTGTAATGGTGTTTGGGGTAACGAAACACAACCCTAATGTTTCTTTAAATAGAAAAAAAAAAAAAAAACACATGTGTGTTAGTAGTTGATTGGGACTTTATTTTATTTTATTTATAAATGAGAAGTTAAATAAATAAATAACAACAAAAAAAACAAAAAGAGAGGGTAGCAAGAGACTACCACCTCAACTACAAGAATTGGTATTAATTCCTAATATTATATGAACGTCAAATTAAGTTTATTAAAGTGTCCATATTCATTGGGGTGTTTATCAGGTTTGATTTTTAATTATCAGGTTATTCGAATTTTTAATAGTGAAAATATTACCTGATAACTGACCTATTCTAGTTAAACGATTATTGATTTTGAGGTTAATTGAGTCGGGTTAAATAGTTATTGGTTAAAAGGCATACTAGTGATATCTTTTTAACCTTGATAACTAGATAAAAGAGAATAAATAAACAAAAGGTCAAAATAATAGCTTATAATTTAACACACAGTACATACTCTTGCACACTTGCAAGGTAATACCACCAAAAGTCTGGTTTTAAAAAAGTAGACGGGAAAAGAAATGTGGAAAGGAGGATTGAGGAACACGAAAAGTCTGGTTTTTAAAAATCTCATTAAGTTCCTGGGGTTTTTCGGGTCAACACGAAACTCCTACATTTAATCCAAACACTGACTCAATTAACTTAGTCGGGTTTGGTTTAAGCATTCTTTGGGTTCGGGTTAACCGGGTAAGCTACTTTCTCGGGTCAGGTCACCTCAAGTCGGGTTCGGTGATCGGTTTAAAAGAACACCCCTTTGTCTAACGGGACTTAGCACAACATCGTACCTATTATTGGAATATAACACAAGTTCGGTACTAGTAGTTCAATACTACCGTAAAAATACCAAAACCAACTCGTATTGGGATCAGAAACTATAAAACCAGATATTGGTGTTGATGATATTCGGCCGGTATCGGTTCGGTTCGATAAATACTTTATTTTGAATAAAACTCAGTTTTCAATAAAATTTATATCGAAGTGTTGATAAATATAACAGCCCAAGCACCGTACCAGATATTGTCCGCTTTGGTAGCCGACACACCCTCAGGAGCCCGTCCTTCATGGTTTTAAAATGTGTCTGATAGAGAAGGTATCTAGCCCCATATAAGGAAGCTTTTGTTCGCCTTCCCAACCAATGTAGGTGTTACAATAATCAAAGAATAAAACACAACTTCATATTTAGTTTTTTTTTAAGTTAATAAACACAAGATTAAAGAAAAGAAAATTTAACTGACAAATGTAATTTAAAACAAAGTTTGTCGGCCAGGTGAGAAATTCAATGGGTTAAACACTATAAACTCCGTTGGTTTTTAATACATATGAAGGATCGTTTTCAGACAACCCGACTATCACGAGCTAGTTCGTCTAGAGTGCGGAATCCTTTAGATGATGTTTGAATAACAAAAACGCCAAAAACACACACGAGTTATCAAAACACACACACAAAATGTTCAAAGTTGTATTCATATTAAAAATAGAGCGTGGTTATACAATACGGAGCTACAAACACTGAAACCAAGGCACTAGGTGTTTAGGAATGTGTGAAATGACAGCTGAGTGATTAGGGTAATGATTGGATGTATTTATACCTCAAACTAGCCGGCCCAGGCCCATGGGGGCGACTAGCAGTACGACAGGCGACTATGAATCATAGTCGCCTCCTTTTAGCACGACTAAGTCCATAGTCGCCCAAAAAGATACACGACTAAACATCGCCTATACATTCCCAAACACCATAAAACACACAAATTACATATAAACGTTCACAAAACAACATACGAACACCTATACTAGGCTAGAGACATCTAGATTACATGTACTAACAACATATAGTAAATATGAGTTTCAACTATTTTAAACTTGTTATCCAAAATGGGTTAACTTATGAAACCTGTTTAATAAATGAGTCATGTTAGCTTGGTTATATAAAAACAGGTGTATCTATCAATCCTTTTAATATTAGAAATAAAAGAATAACAAATATATAATTTATAAGCTTAACATGGTTACCATATGTTTAATTCATTTACAATTTTATTATAATTCGTTTGCAACTTGTTGACACAGTCTACATCTACACTAGGTTGTCTAACTTTCATATGTTATACTGGTTTATGTAACTGAGTCTTAGCATATAACCTGACTTTGATACTAATGTGTAACATCCTATTTTTAATGCTTGACTTATGCCAGCTCTCTGAATTAAGGCATCTTGCTTATGAGTCCATTTCTGTTACACATAAACAATTAAGGGGTTGTTTGAAATCTATGTGTTATTAACTGTTGAATCATTAGGAGGTTTGACTGGGTAAGAAACCTTAAACTAGTAAAAGTATGTCGACGTGGTGATGGGTCGAAAAGGTGGTGTGTGAGTGGTGGGGTGAGGGTTATAAACACAAGTAAATGACAAAACGATAATATTTTCATTCAAGATTATTTTGAAACTACATTAATAATTAATAGTTAAGTCAACACTTTACTCGCCAGTTCAAGAGCAACACTGTTTTCTAATCCATCTCTGACCGTAATACCTTTCATTTTTCATTTAGAAATTTATTCAAATACGATTACATATGTTTAATACTGATCATATAATCTTTTAGGGATGTTTGGTATCCTTTTAATATTTTCATTAAAAGACTACCTTTGAATTATTCAATATTAAGTGTGTTTGTTTCACTAACAGCATACATTTGAATTAGTCAGTAAGCTGGTCTCTTACCCGTTAAGTTTCAAAATGATGCTAAATAATAAAAAAAAAAAAATACTCATTTATTCATTCACCTGTATTCATAACCATCAGCCTGCCACTCACGTACCACCTTCTTGACTCATCACCACCTCCTCCACCACTAACCCTTCAGGCGAGGCGAGCCAAGTCATCCATTTTACTTGTTCAGAGTCTTTTAGGGGTTGTTTGACAACCTTTATGCCATTGAGTGTTAAAAGTTCTGACTTGGCTCGACCTGACTAGTTGATGACGGAGTAGGTGATAGTGGGTTGAGGAGGCGGTGCATGAGTGGTCGACTAACATTATGAACATAGGTGAAGAGATAACATGCTATCATTATTCGAAATTAAAGATCAGATAAACAGAGTATTATAAATGGGACGATAAATCAGTCGAAATCATATGTATTATGAATAAAACCGCACGTATTATTTGTCAGAAGCACTCGATTTTGATTCTAGAAGAAGAATTAAACATAAAAAATGGGTTATAAAAAAGTTGCAGGCGAACAAGAAGATGACTATGATAACAGGAATCTTTAAACGCACGTTATAGCTATGTTAATAGTTAACGTGCGTTTACAGATCAACAGGTGAAACAAACAACACAAACGCACGTTAATATATTTAACACGTTTCAACTAGTTGAATCTTGGTATGTAAGCATGTTTACATATCCAATATCATTCTCACTCAAACGCACGTTAATATATTATAAACGCACTTACACCATCAAGATTCATATTTCTCAATTCTTTAACTTTTGTAAACATATTTACATATCCAATATCATATATTTCACTAAAACTAACTTAAATTTACAAATGTAGCCATGTGTTATTCTTCTACACCATCATCAACTGCATAAAGTCTCAGTCTTTTCAAAACAACTATCTATTTAACTGCTCACAAACAAGTAACACACCTAATTTCCAAGAAGCACCAAAAAAAATGATAAAATCCCACAAAAGAAACAAACCCAAATCACACAATATTAATTCAGAAAACATGTTTTTACCAAAATCTAGAATAAAAAAATTCTACAAAGAACAGAGGTGTACCGAAGGTGGGGAGGGGTAGGGAGACAAGCGTAGACCGAGAAAGGATTTGGATGAGAGAGAAAATGCGGTGAATGAGCTCTGGAGAGTAGCAATGGCCGCCATGTTTTTATTTTTATAAAGTTTGTGGTTTAATGAAGGTGCACCAGAAGTAGATTGCAGAGCTTTTATTATTTTATCCTGATAGATAGATGGATGGAGAATGAAGGAGCAAAAGAAAGAGGATAGAGTTTCATATTAACTGCCATGCCATTATAAACACACTCACTTGTTTATGCTTGCGTTTAAAGTTGATGTGTATTTTTCAACTTTTTAAGGGTGTGTTTAAATTTTGGCTGTTCCATGATTTAAAAAATTTGGGTGCGTTTGTTTATTTTTATGGGTGCGTCTAAAGTTAATTGTTATTACTAGGGTGCGTTTGTTTTTATTTTCTAGGTGCGTTTGTTTTATGTTGATGTGTTTGTTTTTATTTTCAAAGTGCGTATGAAAGTATACAGGTGCGTTTAACACACTCTGTTACTCCAACTTCTTCTTTTTTTCTTCTGCAACTCATGTTAACCTAGTTGTGCGTTTAAATATTGGTGTGAGTGCGTTTAGAATGAATGGACCAAAACAACTTATCATCTCTCACTTTCTGTTCAGTATCATGCTCTGTTTAAAAAAAACAGAGCATGTTTCAAGTTGTGGGTTTTCAAAATCAGAGCATTCATTTACGATTATACATTTCAGCTTCTTCATTTACATTTAGTAACCATGCTTTTTTTTTTAATTTTTGGAATGATTCTCTATAATCGTTTTTTTTTTTTGCACTGTTCTTCATTTACGTTCAGTGATCGTTTTTTATTTGGTATACTTAATTTCAAATTCAACTGATGTTGTATAATTCGAATTCGAATTTGAAATCGTTCACGTATGTTATGAAATCATTTTACTAAAATAGAACGTGATTGTAGTAATCAGTTACAGAGAAAAAAGTCTGATTTGCCCTTGGGTTTAACTGCAATTGAAATTAATTAGAGTTTAATTAGGTTAATCGTGGTTTGGTTAAATTGACAGGTGGCGACTTTTAGTAGCTTATTACCCTTTGTACGTTAAAAATATTTTGTATCATATACTTTCTCTAATTTTTTTTAGAAGGTTATCATCTATATTTTGTGTGACCATTTTGTGGGGATATAAGTTTCCTTGTTTATCTTGCTGTCATTATAAATTAGGATATGTAGGTTGTCACTGAGTAGACTTTTCTTTTAATTAAAATTAAATTAAAGGTCTTCTAATCTTTGGTTAGAAAACATTTATACTCATTGTTGTTATGGTTTTGTTGTGTGGAATAAAATTGTTCCTTTCTTCTATAAAAAATAAATAAATTAAAGGAATGTTCAAAGTCCTTTACAGAAGGTGGTGGCCGGTGGGAGATATGAAGTCATTGAGTCTATCGTGGTAGGGGACAAGGGCTAAAGAAGAATTATTAGATTGGGATTTGTGGAATGGGTTTAATGTTTACAGAATTGGATGGTAGGGGGTTGATGTCTTGGTGGTTGTCAATTTTTTTTGGACGGCAAAAATCTTTTATTCCCTAAATATTAATTACATTGTAAAAGCAAGACGTTAAGACAATGTAACATACCCAAAACACCCCATAGATACTACTATTACAATAAAAAAATCTTTTTACCCCATTGTTATTTGCTGTTTTGTTTTGGTGTGTATGTGTGTAAGTTTGTTGGGGTGTTGCTACTAGCTAGTATCTCATGGTGAAATAAAATTATCCGTTGGCCGCTAAAAAATTAAATGGTGTAATCAAGCTTTGGAGACTTCGAGATAACTGACTCACTGAAAGTCTCGCTGAGTCTGAAACCATTTGGTTCAAAGCCTTGAATAAATCATTGTTTCTTGAGATATTTAGATGCACTTTCTATTGCACTAAGGGGTGCGGGGTATCACTAGATTTGGTCACACGTACCCTATTAGCACGGTAACACCGTCGTCGATAGTACTGGTAGGGGTCCCGTATGCAAATTCTGCTTGTAGTTAACGAGAGTTTCTCTCTCCAAAAATTTATATATATATATATATATATATATATATATATAATGTACTAGGTGGAGGTGATGGCTTCACTTGTGATGGAGAAGGTGATGGCTTCACTTGTGATGGAGAAGGTGCAGTATTATGTTATTATTAATATTATTATGTATGAAAATAATTAAATATTGGGTAAAGAATTAGTGAAGTGTTGTCTCTAAAAAATACGTTTCAGTGAAGTGATGTAGCAGTGCAGGATTGGTGTAAATTAGTAAAGTTGAAAAGAAAGGGTTGCACCCATCCCCCTAATAATATACATTTTTAGCACATGTTAATGTTTAATTATTTTATTTCTTATATCTTGAATAAATTAATTTACAATTGTGTTTCCTTTTTCTTCTATCATCATACCGATATAGGTTTATAGAAGATAAGCTGTTTTCGTAATAAGGGTTTGGATCAAATACACAGTGAAAGAAAAGTAGGAAGTCGTAGGAAGGGTATCAAACGGACTCCGATTGAACTCATTCAAACGGCATTGGAACCGTTTTATCGAACCCTACGACGTTAACTTTTAGGTCTTCATTTTTTGGGGGTTTAGCTTGTAGTTTTTAGAATATGCGTTATATCATTGTGTCTTTTATGTATCATTGTGTCTTTTTTTATTTTCATTATTGTGTCATTATTTTAATTCATTGTGTCTTTTTTCTTCAGCATTGTGTTATATTTTTTGGCACTGTGTTATATTTTGTGGTTCATTATATCATATTTCATTCTCTATTATGTTTTTTGTATCCTTCTCACCCTTCTTATTTTTTGTAGCCTTTGTAGAATAACTCAACCCTTCGTAATAAAATATTTTTATAGCATAATCTTTTTGGACTAGTGTCATGGTCTTCGATCAAAGAAAAACACGGGTTGATATCGTTTTGAAAGTGTCACAACTTTATCTTTTTGGTTTTTTTTTTTATTTTGGTTACACGAGGGCGCCCACTACTAGAAAACTGGGCTATTGTCACCAAAATTTGCTACCTAGAAAAGTGGTAGCAAATTTAGCAACCGATTTGACACCAAAATATGTATTATAAGATAAGGTAACTAATCGGTTGCAAATTTTGACACCATTTATCTTTGGTGGTAAATTCGTGAGAATAATAATAAGAAAGAATTAAAAAATAATAATATATAGAAAAAACAACAAACCTATTGAATTGTGACCATCTTAGCGGTAACAAATTTAGGGACCTATTTTTTAAAGCGTAAGGCAAATTTTGAGACTAGATTGCTACCATATTAGCCATGATAAAATTGGGCTATTGCCACCAGAAGTTGCTATATAGAAAAATGGTAGCAAATTTAGCAACTGAATTTATACCAAAATATGTATTATAAGATAAGGTAACTAATCAGTTGCAAATTTTGACACCGTTTATTTTTTGTGGTAAATTCGTGAGAAAAATAATAAGAAAAAAAATGTGACATTTTGTAGCCACACTAGAAAAGTGTAGCCAAATTTGATCTATGAGCACAATATTTGTTGGATTTTTTATTCATATGACCAAAAACACATCTTTTGGAAACCTTTAGCCACACATTCCGAAAACAAATGTGTCATTTATAAGCCACACTTAATGAAAGAAACAAAACTAGTAACTATAAATATTTTATTGTCAATTAGATCCAATGATGGTCAATTGGATCCAATGATGGTCAGTTAGGCCCACAGATGGTTAGTTAGGTTCCATCATTGTCACTTAAACCCCAATGAAGGTCATTTAGACCCAATGATGGTCAATTAGACCTGATGATGGTCAATTAGGCCCATTGATGGTCAGCTAGGCCCAATGATGGTCAATTAGACCCGATCATGGTCAATTAGGCCCGTTGATGGTCCGCTAGGCCCAAAGACGGTTAATTACACCATCGATGGTCAGTTGGATCCAATGATGGTCAGTTAGGCCCAATGATGGTCAGTTAGGTCCAATGATGGTCGGTTAGGCCCAATGATGGTCAGGTAGATCCAATCATTGTACTTAGACCTGATGATGGTCATTTAGACCTGATGATGGTCAATTAGACCCGATGATGCTCAATTAGAACCAACGATCATCAATTAGATTCAATGATAGGCAATTAGATCCAATGATGGTTAATTAGAACCAATGATCGTCTATTAGATCCAATGATAGTTAATTAGATCCAATGATGGTTAATTAAACCAGTGATCGTCAGTTGGATCCAATGATGGTCAGTTAGGCCCAATGATTGTCACTTAGACCCAATGATGGTCATTTAGATCTAATGATGGTTAATTAAACCAGTAATGGTAAGTTTGATCCATTGATGGTTAGTTAGGCCCAATGATGGTCAGTTAGATCCAATCATTGTTACTTAGACCCAATCATGGTCATTTAGATCCAATGATTGGTTAATTAAACTAATAATGGTCAGTTGGATTCAATGATGGTTAGTAAGTTCAATGATGGTTAGTTACATCCAATGATGGTCAGTTAGGCTCAATGATGGTTATGTAGACCCAATAATTGTCACATAGACCCAATGATGGTCAATTAGTTAGATATTTATAGACACACAGTAAAAATTTATCCAACTCAACTAACATAAAGTTATTATATGTTAATACGACACATATTTTCTATTGAAATGATCGAATTTGAAATCGACGTAAGAAACGACGAAAAACACAGCGTTTTAGACACACGAAATGGAACTGATGTTGAAATCGGTCTTTGTGATATGTGCTTTTAACCAATATCATACTTTCAGAATAATTTTTATTATAAATAATGTTAAATTCAATAGTACAAAACAAAACATTTTGAATGCTCTAAAATATTTTTTTTGAGCATTCTATCCTCAAACCGCCAAAAAAATTTATGGTGAGGTTTTAATAAATCTAAAGAAGCCCAAAATAATTTTATAAATGCCCAAAATCCTTTTTTTAAGGCGTAGTTCAATGGTGAAATCATAGTCCTAACAACCTTCGGGTCATAAGTTCGAGTCATCCCACACGCCTTGCCCTTTCAACCTTAATGGGTATGATTTTTCTATGAACGAGAATCGAACCTATGACCAATCATGAGCAGAAACCCTCTGAAGAGGTAAACCCTCCCACCTCAAACCAGTTAGGGATCATTCTTGTTTGAGCGGCCGAAATTCATAAAAACGCCCAATTAGCAAAGGTAAAAACGCCCAAAATACATAAAAAAAAAAATTCACTTTCCCTCCTTCCACCCTAAACTTCCCTCTTTCATTTTGTTTTCATTTTCGTTTTCCCTCTTTCCAACCCTAAACTTAACCCTAAATCAGTTTAATTTCCTCATTTCCTTCATTTCTTCTCCCAATTTACCATCGCCCCATGGTTGTTGTCGAACCCCCACTACACTGATACGATGTATTAGCCTGCGATTGAAACCATCCTCAAATGGAGATTTATGATTCATCTTTTGAAACCCTCTTTCTTCAATAGCAATTATTAATAGTATTTATGAGCACGTCGATTAGGATTTTATGATTCATCTTTTGAAACGCACCTTCTTCGATTGAACTTTATTCTAGCATTAAAAAAAACACATGTATAGTGAGATAATCATAGAAGTCACATATGAGAGAAAGAATAAGGGGAAGCGGAATCAGAAATTGTTCAACGGCCTCTTCCTCACCGGGACTCTAAGCAAACCAAGTTTTGGGCGATTTCGAGGGTTCCAAGCTGCGCAAGTTCAAGAATTCATAATATTTGGAGGTTAGGGTAAAGTTTCTTCTTGAACTAATTGTTCTAATCTGAGTGGTTTAACCTAGTTGATAAATTAAGTGATCTTCTGATGCCTCATTTTCCAAGCTGTTTGTTTTTTTTTTTTTTTTTTTTGATACATTAACCTTATTTAATTACATCGCAACCAGCCATGTGTTATCATGTTGGTTGTGTTTGTTTATCTCTGATTGTATTTAATGGTGATGGGATTCCCCTTTTACCTAGAGGTGCTTTCATGTTGCTTATAACCAGTTTCAGAAACAATGCAGAACCCATTCCTAGGTCGCCGGTTTCACGAATATGCTAGCGTAATCAGGGCCGGCTGGAATGTAGAACAAACCCAATCTAGGGCTTGGGGCCCCTAAAAAAAATAGGGCTCCATAATTCTGGAGAGATTTCAATCGCATTAATTGAGTGGCGGAAAATACGCTTATGAGAACGAGATTTATGTTATTTTTTTCTGAAATCAATCGGCAAAAATCAATTAACCAGTGTTATGGTGCTTCCCGGAATTAATTAAATGGCTAAGAGTCTCTGTTTCAATTAATTATAAGTCCTGATATTGGAATGCTCTATAATCAATTGCTTCAATTCTGTTTCAGTCGCTTTTACCGATTATCCGATCGAACCTTCTTCAACCTTCAATCGCCATTCTGCTTCAGCCTTCAGTCAGTTTTGTATTGTGCTTGTTCAGTTCGATAACAAGTATTAGGAGCTTAAGAAAAAAAATTGTAATAATGGCTTCGATTTTATAATTCGCTTTAGGCCTCCAAATAGGTTGAGCCGGCCCTGCCTCGTATCACACATTAATTTCAGATACACTTTGAAATGAATACAAATAATTTTGTGCATCATATATCTTCATCCAGTTAGAACCTTAGCAACATGTTCAAATCAAAGTCACCTCCAACATGTTCAAATAATTTTGTGCATCATATACACACACACTTTCTTAAGAAAAAGAAACCTTACTACTTTTGATCATGGCAGGACATGAAACATGATGTGCAAGAACTTTCAATTTGAAAATCTTTAAGTTGGTCTCAGAGGTTGATGGGATGTTGGACATCAAGGTATTTTTTTAAATTAATGTTCATAGCTATTTTTTTACTAAAATTATTTGAGGTTGTGCTCAGGTACATTTTCCGACAACGAATAGTGAACGAATCTTGGTGTAGCAAGCATGCTCAGATTCGACGGCTCTAGCCAACTCAATGAATGGCAACAGTTGAGTCACAATGCTATTTCCAGCGATAAGAAGACTGTTTAAGCAGGTTTTCTGACGATAAAAGTTGTCCTGTTCAGACCCGATTTTTGATGGTGATTGTTCTCCGACGAGGTTTACAACAGCGAATGATCGCTAAGGTAAAGTATATTCCATACCCGATCTTCCTGTTAGTATTTTCTTTGTATATGTAGAAGAATTCGTTCATAGTTTTGCATATTTTTGGTAAGACAAGGTGCTGGGAATAATCTTGACTTTGTCAATGGGTATGGGTCAAATATGGTCATTGAGAGATGAGATGCACATATACTTGGTTTTTTTCTTTATATTTTTTTTTTTGAACTCCGTTGTGATCAATTTTTTAATTTTTTTTTTCTACTTGAGAAATGAATGATCATAATCATAACCCATTGCATCTCAGGTTTTAAATTGTTATTTCTTTATTTTGAGTTTTTGACTTACCATTGCCATCTGTTCAGTTTGATTTCTGTCGTTTGCGATTATGTTGGTTTTCTCTATTTTGAAAAATCATTTAGGAGGTTTTGTTTAAATATTTTTTTTTTTAAAATTATTACAATATTTATATTAGAAAGGATGTAATGTAACATTAATTTTATAATATTGGGATTATTTAGGACGCAGAAGTTCCAAGTTACAGGATATGGAAGTTGTTGAAGCTTTAATCAATGCAAAGGCTAAAATCAAAGCCCAATGATTTGTTAAACAATAAACAGCACCAACATTATTGAAAACTTGCAAGCGCCGGGTAGTCGCCGCAACGCGCGACATGGGTACAATACTAGTTTTTTTTTTTTTTTTTTTTATAATTTGCACATGATAGTACTTGAGAAGGTAGTGGAGTCAAACTCAAGCTTTGAATTGGTTTCTATTATACTATTTGGTAGCAGGTTTAGGTTTAATTAATATAATAACCCTGTTACTCTCTACATATAAATATATCTGATCTCTCACTTTTTTATAGATTTGGAATGACACGACATATGTCACAGAAGCGGAAATCAACCTGTTGGTCAAAAACATCATGTATCGTTTTCTCAAACAATCGTTTAATGATCAAACCAAGATGTGGATTTAGCTCAGTCATGCTTTTTTATTGTCAGGTTTGATGCCTTTAATGTATTGAGAATGTTTAGGAATTTCTTATTGAGTTGATTAGACAATCTCTGCTGATTGTTTAAGTAAAATTTTATTCTTAGTAATAGTATGTAAATATATCAGAACATGTTATTTGCCTTCTAGCACTAGGATTGTAACTCACAATTGGATTATGTTATTGTGCAACTCACTTGACCCGTTATTAGTTTTTGGTTAATTCCAACTTCTTGATTCTATTCATTGCGTGTTTTGTAGATTGAAAAGTTAAATTTGGTTATCAAAGAGCTTGTTAAAGAAAAAGATGAAGATAAAGAAAGGTTCGAAGGAATTATTGCAGGCTTGGTGGCTGAAAAAGAAAAAGATAATGCGGATAAACATGCTATGCTCAATATAATGGCACAAATTGAAGCTATGTTAACTGCTACGGGTCAAAAACAGGCTATAAACACTAAAACATGAATGTTTTGAAGTTTTTCATGGCTAATTTTGGTTATTTGAAATTTTAGTTGGTGTTTCTATTAGTCTTTTATATGATTTTAAAATTAGAAAAACTGTAACCAATTTGTTTTATATAATTTGAGATTTTATATTATTTGACTGTTTTATATAATATAGTTTTCTTGATATGTAATTGAATTAATAAAAAAGCTAAATGGTGGCAAATTTACAATGAAAGTGGTGGCTAAATGGTAGCAAATTTTCAATGAAAGTCGTGACTAAATGGTAATAAATTTTCATTGAAAGCGGTGGTTAAATGGTAGCAAATTTTCAATGAAAGTGGTGGCTAAATGGTAGTAAATTCTCAATGAAAGCGGTGACTAAATGGTTGCAGACTAAATGGTACCAGAATGGTTACAAAAAATGTGTAAATTTTTAATAAAAATGGTGTCTAAATGGTGGCAATATCAGTGGCTAAATGGTACAAAAAACGGTAGCAAAAGACCTTCCTAAAACATTGTAGAAGCGGTAGCAATAATTTTAACCGTTTTTATGGTGACAAAAATATGGTAGCAAAATACAAAAGTGGTAGCTATTTGGTGGCATTAGGGCAACACACACGGGTGTTTTTGCTACCGCATTTTCGGTTGCAAAATGGTAGCTACAGAGCAATTGCTACCGTTATGTGACCGGAAATGTGGTGACAAAAGCCCAATTTTCTAGTAGTGGCCATACGTGTAATGAACTAACCAATACCGACCGAACAGTATTGATGTTGGTATTCTCAAAACCAATATCAATTCTCGTTAGTTTTTTTATCAGTGTAAAACATGTAACGATATCTTTTTGTGCGTATGACTACTTTATTTTCTTAGTTTTATCATTTGGTTACCCAATAGACTGTATGTATAACCAAATCTATTATTGTAAATAGATTTTATTTTGTAGTATACATTTTCACACGGTTATCGTGTAGGTGGTACTAACAAGTTTTGATATAAAACGCATATTCTGGTGGAATGGTACTGAAGGGATAGGGAGTCTAATCCAGGCAGACGCGGCCTCCCTATCCCCGCTTAACGTAACACCCGCGGAAACATCCGTCTACCAACGATTAGGCGGGGGAGACTTGGGGTTACAACACTACAGATCTGTCAAGCGTGCGCACCTACCGACGCGCGCTGCCCCACATCACAGACATTCCCAAAGTACAACGTACGGAGGATCAAGAGTCAGTGATCTACCTGCAAGGATCACTGACACCATCAAGTGGATAAGGACACGTGCCTGTAGTTGCCCAACAACCACTATGGTTCAACAGTGACGTGACTGGTTCCATGCTTCTGCCATATTGTCATCACTGTTCTGACCAGGCATGCTCACCTTTTACCAAAGGTCACATCAGACGCCGGTAGATAGGTCAACCATGCTGCTGCAGAACAACATACCGCCAAGGACCAGTCGCATGCCGCCACGTGTCCACCGGTGCTCTCGCTGCTGACGTCATCTACAGTAGACGTCCTTTTCCCGCCTTTCTCAGAGGCTGAGCATAATTGGGCCAAGCCAAGGCCCAAAGACCACAAGACTCGTTATGGGCTTCCTCTCAAGCCCACGACCTTCACTATAAATAGAAGACATCAACTCCCTTCAAAGGGATCGATAATCAATCACTTGTATCTAGGGCTAGAATTACTCATATGCTTTGTACTCTCAAAAGTAATAATATTATCGGCTCTTTACAGTGGACGTAGGTCATACTCGACCGAACCACTTATATCCTTGCGTCTTACATTCACTCATTCACCACACACTCACTCATCTACACACTCGGGTAATCCAAAAGGTTTGGGTAAAGGAACGTACGTACAGTAACATAAGTGCAACCTCTCGGAGATTAGTGATAATCCCCGAGATACTTATTGTTTCTTCAGGTACATGGCTTGATGACAGGTGATTTGTGGTTGAGTTGTCACAAGTTCAAGCCTTGAAGGATGCCAGATTTTATTGATTATTCACTGTCATGTCTTTAGACGGGTGGGTAGTCAAGTTTTCTCTGAATTGGTAGACCTGAATAACCAGGAGACGATATGCTATATAATTAAAGCTTCATAAAGATGAACTGTTAAACACTTAAACCTATTTGATTATTATATCAATAATATAATACAATCTTGTTTGCCTTTAAAAAAAAATAAACCGTGTTTGACTTGGGATTCGCAATTAAAGAATCTCTCTATCGGTAATGTTGTGCCTAACTTAGAGTTCATAGCTTGTGACTAGACATGTTAAAAGCTAGTTTAAATTTGTTTAGGAGCTTTTGGTCGCAGTTTGAAATATTAAAATCTTATCCTGATCGGCTGACCATTATTTTGTTATTAAAACCCAAACCTTTTTAACTATTAATTAAATTTATTCTATTATCCTTCTAACTATATTAAATATGTATTTAAATATTTCTTAGTCTGTACCACTTTTAACTTCACTATATTCGCATTTTACTATTTTTTGTCTTCAACATATATCAAACCGTGTCTTTTTTTTAACGGCAAACAAATTGGAATCACTCACGGAACACTGGAGTATCATCGTGCCACCAATGTTGCCACGCGATCATATTCCACCACCAAGTCACCAATTCAGGAGGAAACTCATAATTATGAGAAAACCCCCTTTATGAGATTCGAACCCAAGACCTATTATGGTTTCTAAGTCTTTAAGTTAATTCGTTAAAACATCTTTAACCATATACCTGATATCTTCATAGTGTTAGGATTCGATCTCTTGATCAACACACCAAACACAAACAGACTGCAAGAGAAAATATAAACGAACACGAGAACACAAGGATTTACGTGGTTCGGTCAGCTGACCTACGTCCACGTGTTGCAACCAGGATATTGTATTATTGCTTTCTGCCTCACTCGTGATGAGGATTACAAGTACAAGATGCATATATTTATAATACAAGATTAGGGTTTAACCCTTGGGGAACAAGAAAACTAATTATGGGCTAAATAAAACAAATGGGCCGGACCCTTGTCTTTAATTTAATCTGCCAATTAAATGTCTTCTAACCCAAGCCCAAATCAAGGCTCCACAAACCCAATAATCTCCCACTTGGAGGCTTGATAATCTTCAAACTACCATCTGCTGTGAACTTGTACCTCTTGTAATCTTCCTTATTTTCCTGGTTGCAGCGGCCTTCTCATCAGTTAACCTGAAGGCCCGTTGAAGCTCCCCCGAGCTCCAACACATCAGTCATGGCTATGTCTGCCGCTGACCCATTCTCTGTCTCTACCGGCTCCCACTGACACGAACTGCCGGATCCTGAAACACCCTGAGAATAAACACTCTCTGAATAAAGCAGATAATCACCTGGAGAGACTTCGACAGCTGGAATACTGGTTCTCTTAACCCGTTGTCGTCTAGTAACTCTGACTGAAGCACAACCCATGCTCCTACTGCCACGAAAACCCCTGACTGGTAGTTCTGAACCTTTCCTAGCAAGCTCAACCTGAATCTTACCTGTGGCTCTGGGTTTATCATCTGCAAAACAAACCTTCTTCTGCCCACAAGACTCTGTGAACCCGACTTTGTTTCTCTTCTGAACTGGGACGGTCACTCCCTCAGACGGTAAACTGACCATGTAAAGCGAACCCCTCTTTCTTCCTCGAGCTATGACAAGATTTCCCTTGATAACTTTCCACTGCCCGTTCCCGAATTTAACCTCATGTCCCTGTTCATCCAACTGCCCTACTGAAATCAACTGTTTCTTTAAGCTTGGAATCACCCTGACATCCTTCAAAGTCCATGAACCGGCTGAAGTTACTATATCCATGTCACCCATGCCCGTAACATCAAGAACATCATTGTTCGCCAGTCTTACCTTACCAAAGTCACCTTTCTTCAAATTCCGCAATGCTTCAGTGCTGTGGGTAGCGTGAAATGAAGCACCAGAATCCATGACCCAGGAATCCACATAACTCTCTACACTACATATTAAGGCGTCATCATCTGAGCAGTCTGATGCAGTGTTAACTTCTTTCTTCTCGTTTCGACATTGATTCCTAAAATGTCCAACCTCTTTGCAGTTCCAACAAGTCACATCGCTTCGAGCCCTAGACTGACTCCTCATCCTGTTCTTGCTCCCACTACCTCTGTTATTCTTCCTTCCTCTGCCAACATTCAGTAATTCACTTGATGATCCACCTGAATTTCTTCGTCTGACATCTTCGCCCAGAATAAGATCCCGAATCCCATCAAAAGTGAACTCGCTGGTAGAACTAGTAATCGCTGTAACAGTCCCTGACCAACTATCTGGCAATGATGATAACAGTAATAAAGCCTGAACCTCATCCTCGAATTTGATACCAACTGACCCAAGTCTTGACAAAATCGAGTTTAAGTTGTTGATGTGCACTGTAACTGAACTTCCTTCTTTCATCTTCGTGTTCACTAGTTCACGTATCAGGAAAACCTTGTTAGCTGCCGAAGGCTTTTTGTACATATTAGAAAGTGCATCCATAATCCCACGCGCTGTGGTTTCCTTCAGAATGTTAAACGCAACATCCTTCGTTAGCGACAATCTAATAACTGCCTTAGCCTTTTTATCCAAGGCCTCCCACTCATCCTGCTTTAACTTCTCCGGTTTGTCACCCAATACCATGTCCAAATCCTTCTGAACTAGCAAATCCTCCATTTGCATTTTCCACCAACCAAAGTCTTTTCCATCAAACTTCTCAATCTGAAGTTTACCACTCTCAGCCATTGTCTCAAACTGAATAGTTTCCTAACTTTGGATCTCGGTAAAACAATCAGAAAAATAATCTCGGACAAACAAGACAAAAATAATAACCCTTTAATCAAGCCACCCGGCCAAACTGCCCGATAAATACGCCAAGTTGTAATCCCAAACTGAACCAATAACCAAAGCAAAAAAAAAAAACAAAAAGCAAACCTGGATTCCTTTTTTTTTTTCTTCACTGATCGGACAAGAAACCACAACAAGAATTTTATAACTTGTTTACTGTGAATCCACCTTAGAGTGGATGAAACAAAAAAACAAACCAAAGATTTTTTTTTCTTCGTTTCTTGAAACAGTGACACAAAAGAAAATATCACACTTGTTCTTTTTTTTTCTTTTCCTCTTAGTAATTAATGGTGGCACAAATTATATGGTGACTGACGAGGCATTACCTTTGTTTCTTCTTTGCGGTGAACGATCTGTCTCTCGCGTTGTGTTTCTCCCGTGTGTAATGAGCCGTGGCTCTGATACCAGTTTGAAGATTATCAAGCCTCCAAGTGGGAGATTATTGGGTTTGTGGAGCCTTGATTTGGGCTTGGGTTAGAAGACAATTAATTGGCAGATTAAATTAAAGACAAGGGTCCGGCCCGTTTGTTTTATTTAGCCCATAATTAGTTTTCTTGTTCCCCAAGGGTTAAACCCTAATCTTGTATTATAAATATATGCATCTTGTACTTGTAATCCTCATCACGAGTGAGGCAGAAAGCAATAATAAAATATCCTGGTTGCAGCCCGTGGACGTAGGTCAGCCGACCGAACCACGTAAATCCTTGTGTTCTCGTGTTCGTTTATTTTTATCTCTTGCAGTTTGTTTGTGTTTGGTGTGTTGATCGAGAGATCGAATCCTAACACATAGAGTGTTATAAAAAGTAGTAATTATATCTAGAAACATGTTTTTAGTTGTTTTATATGTTGGTAATTTATCAATCGGAAATTAAATAGTCATTATATTTGTGATTAATATAATAATATTTAATTATAAAGCGAAGATAATTGACAGATCTAAGCTTTAAGTTTGTGTGTTGAAACTTAAATGTGTTGGAAATTGTGTTTGTCCCACGTTCGTGCAGAAATAAATTATGTGTTGGTTTAAACGTATAATTCTTTAGGGAGTTATATTTCTATGTATCAAGACACATCCAGTGGCAACCAGGAGGGTGAAAAGCATTTGACGCGCACGTGCACTGCCCGAGATTGGGACCAGGATTGGACAATGGACGTAAAGTGGCGTTTTGATAATGCACTTCACACTTTGTCTCTTGTGTGGCTCAAATGACCAGTGTGGTCAACTGGTCAACCATTCGAATAAATGGTGGCAGTCAACTTGTCAACCGAAGACTATTCAAATTCAGCAGTTACAATAATTCATTTTGTTTGAATAATAAATTTAGAGTTAATAGCCATTTTCGTCCCTGAGGTTTGGTCCAGTTTGCCACTCCAGTACAAAAGTTTTTTTTTTTTTTGCAATCTCTTACCTGTGGTTTGGATATTTTTGCCAAATTCGTCCTTTTCACTAACCCAGTTAAAAAATCTCGTTAGTGTCAGGGGTAGGGTTGTCTTTCTACCAGTCAGGGACGAATTTGGCATTTAAAATTAAACCTTACCTCAGGGACGAATTTGGCATTTAACTCTTAATTTAAAATAATTGTTAATTAAATAATTTATTATGAATTTTTAAATATATTTTATTATGAATTTTTAAATAATTTATTATGAATCGTTAGTGACCAATTTTGCGCCAATTTTGCCCCTAATAGATGAGCCCTTGATTGTTCTGAAAAATGAGATGCATTACTTCGGATTCAGCTTTGAGGCTTAGTTTGCGCCAATTTTGATACATTAGCCATGACCAATAATAAATAATTCAGATACATTTTTATGTAGTTTTGAGGCTTGGTTTCAACCATCATTCTATTTACTTATAGATTTTTATGTAATTACAAGACATTACCTTTAAAGTAACCATGTCTGCACAAATTAAGGTTATGGAATTAACATTTGCCCCAGTTAATTCCTATTAGAACTTGCTCCAACAAGTTTGGTACTGCAAAAAGTTGGGAATGTCAGACCTCTAAAGCTGCTTAACCGACTCATACATAGAATATTAGAAGTGCTTGAAACTGTCTTTAATCACATTATAAAATCTTATGCCATCAAAGCTTACCTCTTTTCAAAAAATTCATACAATAGATTAATATCTTTAGTACTCGGTGGATCAGAATCGAGGATGAAAAATATTGAGTTGGGGTGGACTTGAGTTGGGTAAGAATTTGAGTGAGAGAGATGAGAGATAGATGATGGAGGCCGCTGTTGTATTTGAAGTGTGTGTAGTCTTTATGAGTCAAACCCTAACTTTTAATGGTTGGGAGTTAAAAAAAAAAAAATCGGAGCAGCAAAGACTCTAACCGGAGATCTTTTAGTTACAAAAGAGAAGGAATTACCACTACAGCAGCCTAAATCTTTGAACAATGGTGTCCATCTTATAATATTTATGGGGTCCGTAGAAAAATTAATACATAGCTTCTACTAAAATTTTTTAAAACGTTGGTGTCATGGGACCCCGACCCGCTCTATGTGGGTCCGCCCCTGGATACCAGTCTTGGAAGCACGGGTAAGCAAATTCGTCACTAACGATTCATAATAAATTATTTATAAATTCATAATAAAATATATTTAAAAATTCATAATAAATTATTTAATTATCAATTATTTTAAATTAAGAGTTAAATGCCAAATTCGTCCCTGAGGTAAGGTTTAATTTTAAATGCCAAATTCGTCCCTGACTGGTAAAAAGACAACTCTACCCCTGACACTAACGAGATTTTTTAACTGGGTTAGTGAAAAGGACGAATTTGGCAAAAAAATCCAAACCACAGGTAAGAGATTGCAAAAAAAAAAACTTTTGTACTGGAGTGGCAAACTGGACCAAACATCAGGGACGAAAATGGCTATTAACTCATAAATTTATTAGGCTAATAATTACGAATTCAATTCAGACAATAATTATGATTTGAATTCAGACTTTTTACCGGTTCTGGTTCCTGTTTAAATACAAGGCCGGTATGCCTTGGTTGACACATAGAAAACGAATGTTCGCAGACCTACACACAATCTCTAAAAATCTCCCAAACTTTTCAAACTTTCAAGCTCTTGTTCAAGTATTATTTCGGGCGCTATATTAATTTCGACAGTACTATCTGCATAGCCTGTTGTACCCTAGGAGACATGCCGGTTCTTTTGTGTAGCCCTAAATCTGTTTTAAGGGACCTTTGTTAAACAGAAATCTATCATTTTTTTTTCTGTTATTTTCATTTGTAATTTGTTTACGGTCTTATTGTGTATTCTAATTTGCTTCCATTTCAATTAATAGAAGTGTTATTTATTTTTTATGAACGGTTGTCTTACATTATATTCACGTACTTCATATTCTAATTATCAACAATAATTAAAAAACATACTAAACTTTGAACTATTAAAAGAATTAGCAGCGTCTATAAAAAATGACAGGAATCATTGACTAGAAAAATCTTTTGGTTATAAGCAACGGATCTCACAAAATCCAACAAAGAAAAAGAAGAAGAAGAAAAATTACTGGGATAAATTACTGGAAATCATGAAATCAAATATAACACATATAATTTATAGGATCATAGCAAATCAGATTACTTCATATTTTATATACATTATATAGAATGGGTTATTTTTTTTATTTCCAATCAAGTGGACGGTTGGGCTTGGCCTAATAATGAAGATGGTGTTGGGCCAAGTACTATATGGAGCCATAGAGGTTTTGTAATTAGTTTGTGAAACCGCTGATCACATTCTCACTGCGTGTTATTTTGCATCAAGTATATGGAGCAAGGTGAGTAACCGGTTTATATTTTATGGGTTATATTTTCATTTTCGACTCGTGATCTACTTTCTATTCACAAGCATGCAAGGTTGGATCGGCAAAAATGTGTTACAAGGTTTTATATTCATTATTTGGTGTATTTGGAAGGCGAGGAACGATTATGTTTTCAACAACAAATCATTTTCTACTTCTAAGATGATGGAAGACATTAAAGCACTTAGGTTCCTTTGGATTAAAAATAGGTCTCCTTGAAATCCTTAGTTTGGAAAGATTGGTGTAATTTTTTGTTGTATTCTTGATGATTGTTTTATGGGGTCTTGCTAGTTCGTTTAATGAAATTTTCCGTTCCCCAAAAAAAAAAATAACATACTGTTTCTTACATCCGGATTTCCTTTAGTAAAATATTTTTTTTAATCCATCGCCATTTGGAGGCTATAAGCTCTGTCAGTCATTTGTCAATAAAATCTGTCGATTATTATGTCACAAATCAGTTAACATTTGTCAATAAAATCCGTCGATTAATATGTCGCAAATCAGATAACCCATGTTTTGATTTCCATCCATCTAGTACATTCATATACTTAAATATGTACTGGACCATTAGTCATGATAACCATTTATATTGTTTAATACCTCGTAATAAAAAGTCAATAATCAGGACAAGATGAAACATGACGTGATGGTGGTTATCTTGTTTGTTATCCTACTTACAAACACCGAATAAAAGATCTTCAAGGCATCCACGAGATTCCCTAAGTCAAGTGATTTAACTCCATGAATCATGTTTCTTTCATATTTATGGTCAACTCCATGATGGCAATATATCTGGCATGGTTCTACATTGTAATATTTATTTTTTATAAAAATAATAATTCAATAAGTCACTCTTGGATAACTCTTATCCGCAACAAAGTCTATCTGCCACTATCTTCGTATATTAGATAAAAACTGGTTGGATTTTCTTGCACGATGAGACGGAAATTCAGCTAGTATCGGTTTGATTTGTTACTGTATCTGCACAAATGGTGTTGTCTCATGTCCCACAAAAAGAAAAGAAAAAAAAACACACACTTGACATGTCCAAAAGGATATATCGACACCTCTTTAACGAAAATACAGATATTGGTTCCCATCATATGGATACTAGTACCGATGTTATTCAATCAATATCAGTTCAGTTCATTACTTCTAGCATGGATTGCGTTTTATCATTTCTTCCATCACTACATTTATGTTCAAACCTCGCATATAATAATTAAACGATTTAAAAGAAGTTACACATGTAAAATGAGAAAAACAAAAATTGAGCAACTCAAAATTTTGGCCCGGTGGGCTTACACTTGTTGCACTTGCAGCCACTCAAAAGTCAAAACCGGCCATGCTCTGCAGATTAATCAAATTATTTTTTCATGAACAAATAATGCATTCCTTATAATTGCTAACTTATATTTTTGGTCAAAACTCTTTACTAGGAATAAAGTTGCGTTTAATTTGCAGGAAAACTTATGATGTGATATTGATGTTTGAACTAACTGATATACTCCTGTGAAATATATATTTAGTTTGATCACGTTTAACAATATGGTGCTTTAAAAACAATAAAGGGTCAAAGACAACCATATTAATTTTATCTTAGAAAACTTCTTAAAGTCTTTGAATGGGCTCATGGGTCATGTTGTCATGTTGTAGTTCCGTGTAGTTACCGACTTTAGATTAGAATTGATTTTCATAATATCTCTACTACCTTATTAAGGAGGAGTGATAGGTAAGAAAGTAATTTTACACAATTTTTAAGATGGGAGTTGAAGAGTCCCTTCACAAATTTCCAATATTTGGTCATTTTGTTCCCTTTATGCCCTTATGTACAACCTATAATGCTCATTGTATATATGTGTAATGCATACTTCATATCCATTTCAACATGTAACCCCAACACCTAATTAAACCCCAATTCAATTTCAATAAAACCCAAGCTTTTTATTAAATCCTTCTACACATCTATTTAATAATAACAAGCAATGTTTGTGATGGTTCTATTAGGCTTTGTTGGAGCTTATAAACATTGTAGTAATTGGACATTTTTGTCTTTTTTTTGTTTGTTGAATTATGTCTAACCTCATATAATATATGTATTTTTTGCTAATAATTCTATCTCCTTCTCTCTGTATATTACAACTAACTAAAAGAAAACTTAATATCCTGATTTATATATATCAAATACTTTTAATTTAAAATTACCATTTTGGTAAAAAAAAATTATTTTTTAACTTGGGTTACCTTTACGTACTTAGTCAGGTTTAAAAACCGCCGCAACGCGCGGGGTAATACCTTATTAAGGAGGAGAGATAGGCAAAGTAGTCATTTTACCATCATTTTAAGATGGCATATGAAGGGTTTTGTGCTTTATACTCTACATGTCATGAAAGTTTTTCCAATGCTACCCTTGAATGCAAAAACAACTTGTACATCCCTCTTCCAAATCAATTAACAAGAATTCAATGATGGTTCAAGAATTAATGTTGATTTTAATTTACTCAATAGTTTGTACCCATTGTAACTCAATTAAAGGCCAGTTATAGAAACCTAAGTTTTCTATTGATCTGTACAGAAGAAGATGTCCAAAAAAATAAAAATATTCCTGCACAGATTATAAATCACTTATATATATATATATATATATATATATATATATATATAATATGTATGTTGGAACCTACAGTGTTTGTATTCCCTCGGCTGTTTAACAAGGCTGGATCGGGACCTGCAGTTGTTGTGTTTTGCTGGCCTTATTTAACACTTTGTAACCAGTAGGCTAAAGGTTCTTTGGTTCATGTGTGTAACTAAATGTTGCAAATAAAAATCAAGCACAGATCGAATTGGATAAATGACAGTATGGTGTATAAAGTTTTGGCAATTTAAAATGTGAATAAAAATACATACCCGCAGCAACGCGCGGGCATTCCACTAGTAATAGTAAAAACGTTAGAAAAGAAATCATGAACAAAACGATATAGAACTTGAATCAAAGTTTGTTTTATTATAAAAATATTATTAAGAAATCTTGAAACTTATACAAAAAGATCCCCCCTCATATATGTTCAGATCACTATCCCGTTATTCATGAAATTCCACGGGTCGGTCCTTTAAATTTAACAATGCATTGTTGAATAAGAGCAAGAGGGAAGAAACTCAAGAAAGTGTCAAAGTTATGAAATTATTAATTAAATTAATTAATTAATTAATTAGTTTGTTAATTAACACGTGAGAAGTTACAGGTTTGAGATGGCTTTGAAAAGTCCAATTGATTTACTTTAAGTCATGAAAGTGATTCACACAACTTTCAAAATAATTCACTGATTGATTTAAGGCTGTATCGTGTCGAATGGAGTCTCTATAGCCTCTATTTTATTAAATCAGCGCCACCTTGTTGTCACGTCAAATTGAGACTTCATTCCCCATTTTAATAACACCAAAAAATAAACATAATAAAAACATAAAAATAACATTTATATAAAAAATTAGAAAAACATAACATTGATAAAAAATAACGTTAAACTAAAAAATAAAAACTGATACACAAAGAATAAAAAGAAATAACTACGTGTTGAAATATTTTGCACGAATACATTGTTTCATTTGTTCATCATGTCTTTTTCGGGGAGATTCGAGAAATCTTCTTAAGGAACCTAAGATCTTTTTCCCCTTGCCTTTCCTTTACCAGTTGATGTTCTTGTTCCTTAATCAAAAGAATTCGAGCAGATTTCTCGTCCAATCTGGAGAAGTTTCAACCACCCTCGATATTCGTTGTTGTTGAAGACGATGAGGCTTTGCGTTTGGACATGTTGCCTTGCTTCTATCTTTCCTGGGCGGGCGTGCCAACTCAACTAACTCCTCAAACTCAAGGCATTCGATGGTGTCGTTTAAGTTAAACCAAAAACGAGCATCTGATCAACCTATAGAAAGAGGTCTGTGATAGGTTAATTTGACTCAGTAGGATGAGCCGACGTTGTTGAAAAGAAACTTTGGTTTGATAGGTTTGTGATCGAGATATACTAGAAAAGATAAAAAGTAAAGTTTGGTTTGTTTTAATAAAAAAGATAATTTAGAGTTTAAAATATTTTGTTTCCTATTTTAAAGGGTGTATTTGAGCCAGGTTAGATAGTTGTTCCTTGAAGTTATGGTTAGTATATAGGAATTTGGAGAAAGTATATGGTACAAAGTACCTTATAATACAAAGTGTAAGAAGTAACCACAGTATGTCATGTGTAGTTGACGGTTACAAACCAAAAATCTCGTTAGTAAACATCTAAGGGTATTATAGGCATTTACATCTCCTTTATTCGCGTTATAATTTTTCACATATATGTATATCCCTGTTTTTCGTAAATCAAATTTCAAAATATTCATAACTAATTACAATATTTTCTCTATGATTATATTGATACAATCGTTGTGCGATCCTTTTTAATGAAAATTTAAAATTCCATTGAAGAGTTAATCGATATGATCTGTAACTTACTCTGTTTTTTTTTTTTTTCACCAATTTGTCTAACTGAATCCTGTTTATTGTAATCATTATCTGTTTTTATTAACGCAGATTTAAACATAGAGCCGGATATTTCAATTGATCTTGATCCAGTTGCACAGGATGATAATATTGTAGTTCAAGATATTGATAACTTTAATGCTCTATTTTTTAACAATTAAAATAAACGTGCATTTAGTTTATATATGAATAGGTTTATAAGTTTAAACAATATACGCCTATGTTTTAAGGTAAAATGTTTTTCACTAATGATCGTTTTCAATAACATGCGTTTAGGTATTTAATGCATGCGTTTATGTATCAAGGTAAAACGTTTTTTTCTCTGTCAACACCTGATTCGCTGGTGATCATTTTCAATAACATGCGTTTATGTATTTTAATGCATGCGTTTGTGTATCAAGGTAAAACGTTTTTTTCTCTGTCAACACCTGATTCACTGGTGATCATTTTCAATAACATGCGTTTATGTATTTTAATGCATGTGTTTATGTATTTCATGCATGTGTTATGTATCAAGGTAAAACGTTTTTTTCTCTGTCAACACCTGATTCACTGGTGATCATTTTCAATAACATGATTTTATGTATTTTAATGCATGCGTTTATGTATTTTATGCATGCGTTTATGTATCAAGGTAAAACATTCTTTCTCTGTCAATACCTGGTTCATTCCACATTTAAACGATAGTTACAGATGCATTGATTTTTTTCTATCCAGAATATGATCATAACTTAACAATGATATAATCCTTACTTTCTTTACTCTTCGAAGTCGTAATTTCGTGTAATCGAGATGCTTTATAACTAACACAACTATTTGTATTTGTAACCCTACTCAATTATGTCCATGCTTTTCACAATTAATATAGGGAAGAGATATTAACGATCATATTTAGGTGGTTAAAAATGAAAATAATAGAAAATTGATTCTTGTCATTCGTCTAAATTACCCATCGGGAAGTTAATTACGTATTAATATTTATGATCATGCCATCTTGGTTTTAAACGCAGATCAAGGGCTGAGAGGGCTTCTTACACTTTGAATGTTAAGGACGTTTTCTACATTAGTCTCTCTGTAGGAATTTGTATTTGGGTTTATGGTGTGTTCGATCAATAAAAAAACAAATAGTCATGGATGGAGTTTTAGTCACAAAACTGGAGTACCACTATAGTTGATCACCATGCACAACTCAACACCTGTCATATATGATATATCCATGAATTCAACTAAGTTGTTTGATATACCTGTTTGTGAACTAGATTTTAAATATAAACGAAATTAACAAATGTTTAAGTGAATCACCTAAACTAATGAAACATAGAGAAAAAGGATTTATGATGTTGCCCCGTATCATCATACCTGAAGACCAAGTTGATTAACTACTATACAAATTATATGTACATCAATTTATTTTGCAAGAGTAATATATGTAATTAATGAAAGGCTAGGACATTTGATCAAGTATCACTAGCTTTACCATATCCAATCTTCATTCTCTCAAGAAATGCCTTTCCATTGAGCTTGCGCGAAAAGAAGTCCTTGAGGTACTGTTCCATTACGAGTGTTTTATACAATGGTGGATCTCCTGTGTTTGTTGTGAGGCTTTTGGCAGGACCAACATCTGCTTCAAGCTTCGGATTGAAGAACATGGCTAATGACATCCTCTCTTTCGTTGCATTAACCATCGCCCTATGCTCAATGCTATTATATACACCATTGCTCATTATCTGCAAATTAGTTAAATAGTTACTATAATTTCAAATTATCAAGCATGAGAAGGATCCCTGTTATAGCACCATTTTTTTAAATCAACAAGATTTCCAACAATACAGATTTACAATGTAACATACTTTTATGAATAGTTTGAGCTTGTGAAAGAAAATTACGGATTGATTTATTGGGTTAATCTTGATGGGTTATGGGTCAAACGTGTCAGCAAAAAGTTTTCAGCCACATATTTATTATGGGTATGATAATTCAAAGGAGTGGGTGTTGAATTATGGGTTGTTTTACTAATGTGTAAGATATTTCTTCTTGAATCTATTCTCGTCGAGGGTAGTGGTTATGTTTGTTATTTTATATTTAAATGTAATTTTGGCAATGAATGGAAGTAGATCTTGAAGCATTATAGTTTGTCTATTAAGTGAGTTTTCTTGTGTGTTTGTAGGGCATGGACCAATATTTGGTATCAAAGCAAGGTTGAAAGAGGGTTAGTTTGAGAATCAGTTCCGAATAATACAACAACCCCGATTGGCTAGAGCTATGAAGAGAGAAAGGAAGTAGCAAGAGGGTGTCGATCATCATGTTTGATCAATTAACAGAAGGAAATCTAAGGGTGTAGTGGAAAACAAAAGGAAAGAAGAAAGAAAGTCGCAACCAACTTTAGAAAGAAATAGTCATTGCTAATCGGATAGTAAAAGAATGGCTAATGGTGTTAGCAAGCAAACATGTTAAGTAGGCCAAAGGAGAGATGGTCAACAATTAGATGTCATGGAAAATGGGGACGAAACAGAGGAGACGATAATTTGGTGGTAAGATATGTTTCTGTTGAACAAAACAATTGAAAGCATTCCTCATCTAACTGTCACCATTAAAAAAAAGAAGAAGAAGAAAAGCAAGCAAGCAAACACCTTGTAAATAAATTGGTTAAGATGAAACATGCAAGCACATGAGTGAAGTTCATGATATAGAGTTTCGAGATAGAAAACATAGTGAAGCAAGCTAGCATAAAGCTGAATTTATTTAGAGTCATTATCAGGAAATACCGAGACACCCAGGTTAGGACTCGATTAGAAAAAGGAGGCATTCCATGTGAATCACGAAAGCAGGCGTGAATACCGACTGCTACAGTAGCGAAGACAGACGAGAAGCCAATGCTGGAAAAGAAGAACCGACGAGAAGAAAGGTCTTGGCCAGAAAGTGACTTCCAGCGTAAGACTAAAAAGACCGACGAAGCTGCAAAAGACCGGCATATGAAAAAACTAGATAGACGACCAAAGGAGGCAATCAAGACCAGTGGACTGCCTGAGTAAGAGAGACCAACTAAAAGGATCGGGAATTCCCGACCGTGGCTTTGAAGCATTATAATTTCTTCTGTGTTTGTCGAGCATGAACCAACATTTGGTATCAAAACAAGGTCGAGAGAGGACCGTTTTGAAAATCGGTTTCACGTAAGCCAGTAGCCCTGGTTGGCTTTGGGGCTATGAAGAGAGAAAGGAAGTAGCAAGAGGGCTTCGATCATCATGTTTTATCAATTAATAGAAGGAGCTCGAAGGGCGTAGTGGAAGACAAAAAAAAAATGAAGAAAGAAAGTCGCCACCGGGTTTAGAAGGAAAGAGCAATTGCCAATCGGATAGTAAAAGAATGACCGGTTGTGTTAGCGAGCAAGCAGGTGAAGCATGCTAGAAGAAAGATGGTCGGCAATTAGAAGTCACGACAAAACGAAGACTGAAACTGAGGATACCATAATTTGGTGGAAAGATAGGTTTTTTAAACAAAATAATTGAAAGCAATCCTCATCTAACCATGACCGTTAAAAAAGAATAATAAGGGAGCGTTCCATGTGAATGAAGTTTAGGATGTAGAGTTTCGAGATGGAAAACATAGTGAAGAAAGCTAACACAAACCTGAATTATTTACGGTGGAAATCGAGAAAGATTGAAGTCCCTAAGTTAGGGCTCGTTAGAAGAAAAAAGGGGGAGGTCCATGTGAATTACGAAAGGAACCTTGAAGACTGAATACTACAACAGCGAAGACCGAAGAGAGATCGACACTAGATGAAGAAGAACTAGTGAGAAGAAAGACCATGCCAAGTTCTGACGTGAAACCGAAAAGACCGACAAAGCTGCAAAATACTGGAAACTTGAAAAAACTAGACTGGTGAACGAAGGTGACAATCAAGACTGATGGATTACCTAGGTAAGAGACACTGACTAAAAGAATCGGAAATTCCGGACCGTAGCTTTGATTACAGAAGACCAAATGAAAGCAGATTGAAAGAAGATAGTCTAGAAAGAAACTAGGACAGATCGGAAAGAAAGTAGACTGAGAAAGAGTGAAACAAATCCGCAAGCCTAGTTGCGGTTTTGTGATTAGAAGAAAGGCGAGCAAGAAACCGGACTTGTGTGACTTAGCAAGAGAAAGATCTGAGCCATGTGTAGTTCGTAGCCAGAAGCAAGAGCATGTAGCAAGATTGAATTTTCGTAATTTGGATAGCAAGAACAAAGGCGGGCAAGAAACGAGCAAGTTGCAAGAATCGAGATCAAGATTAAGGGGTGAATGTTGGGTTTACCTTGATGGGTTACAAATTAAACTGGTCAGCATAAATTTTTTAATCACGTATTTATTTTAGGCTAAATTAGTCAAAGGAGTGGGTCTAGAATCATGGATTGTTTTACTGATTTGTAGGATATTTCACCTTGAATATGTTATCGTAGAAGGTAGTGGTTAGGTTTGTTATTTCTATTTAATTGAAATTTTGGCAATGAATGAAAGTAGACCTTGAAGCAATATAATCTCTCTTTTGTGTGAGTTTTGTTATGTGTTTGTATAGCCCAAGGTTGTAAAAATCCTGATTAAATCGGTGATTAATCGCTAGTTCCCACTTTACTGATTAATTTTGGGCTAATCACTCAATTAATCAGTGTCTCGATTAATCACCGATTAGTCAGACCAAAAAACTCAAAATTAGGTAAAAAATGAATTCGAACGAGTCAAAACAGGAACAAAAAGATCAAATAAAACAAGTTCTTACCTCAAAATTGGATGATAATCCATGATTTAGAAGCAAAATGGATGAAACTCCATGAACCCTAGTTGCATCTCTGATGGTTCCGTACGATAAAAGAAGGAATGGGGAAGAAAAAACGGGATATGGTGAACGATGGAGGTGATTAAGGTTATTTAAGTTTAGGTATTTTAATATTTAATTAACTCCCCTCCATATTCACTAGTTTATATTTGGCGCCTAAACTCCTAAATTTATACATATAAAGTATAAAATAGCATTATATATGAATAAATTTAGAAAAATATATATATAAATCCAATCCGATTAATCCTGATTAATCCCTAGTCGATACCTCATCGGCCGACTAGCGCCTAGCGAGTTCTACAACACAGACATGGCCTGAACCAACATTAATAACATAAAAGATGGATGACTGGGTTGGGCTTAAATGGAACTAAAGTTTCACCCTTTATGTCACCATTTTTTTATTGGAAGATTATCACACTAGTCAAGTTAAACAAGTTTTTTCTACCAAAATAGTCATTGAAATTTAGTCTTTGGCAAAATAGATTTTCACGATTCCAGCTAATCATCTTCCACAAATAAGTTTCTGATATGTTCCACGCCAAGTTGCATGCAAGTTTAGTTATTTGTTTAAAGCAGTTATTTTATCTTTGTAGTCATGGGTTATCATTTCCTTATTAGTAGACAGTTTTCCTTTTAATTAGGAGTAGTAGGTCTTCCTTTTAATTAGGAGTAGTAGGTCTCAAATGTAGGCGGACAGAGATGGATAAGATCGTTACCATTGCGGCTTTGGAAAAACGAAATATAGCGATTACTGCAAGGGGTTGTGTGTTTTGTGATTTTAACCCGGAAATGACGGACCACTTATTTTCGGGCTGTTTCTTTGCAAACAGCATGTGGTTAGCTATTGCAAACTGGTGTCGCATTTCTCCTGTTTTCGTTTTTTCTACCTGGGATTTAATCAATCTCCATCACTCAGTGGGGTTCAAGGGTATCAAGAAAGAGGCGTTTCAAGGCATTATGGATATAGCTTTGTGGAGTATATGGCGAGCCAGAAATGATCGGGTTTTTTCGAATAAAACCCTTAAAGTTATGGAGGTGATAGCCGAGATCAAATCGTTAAGCTACCTTTGGTTTGTTTAGATGTCATTATAATAAGGATGTGTTAGAATGGAATTCGTAGTATCCTGATCATGTGACCTAGTGGTAAAAGGGTCGGTTCTCTCTTTGGGGGAGCCGGGTTCGATTCCCACGGGAGGCATGTGATGGATACCCTCACCCTTGTGGTGGGGTAGGTGGTTGGGAAGTGATGGAGAGACCCTTGACCCTTGTGGTCATGGGTTCGACTCCTGATCCCTCCAGGTTTTACCGGTTCACTACCGTCGTGCCTTCGGTCGGGTTTGTGGGCCGGGTTTTCCCTGAAACAGGAGACAGGGGGCCGAAGGGCTCTGTCCGTACGGACTAGAGGCCGTCTGGGGCCCCTTTCGGCCATTGGGGGCCGCGTACAGAGTACTCGGCAATACTTTAGTTGATCGTTCAAAAAAAAAAAAAAGAATGGAATTCGTAGTGTAATTTTGACGTTATGTAATTTGGTTTCCGTTTTCTCTGTCTCCTCCTTGGAGACTTAGAGGCGGGCTTTGTTGTTTAATAAAGTTTGTCTTTCGAAAAAAAATATGTATATATATAATAGCCATTTAATTTTTATTGAAGGATATGAATGAAAATATGAATTTCCTAAAAGTCTTCAAGTTCTCTTAAGTTTCTCTCTATTTTCTTGAGATCAATTGATTAACGATTAGGTTCGTAACAGTTTCGTTGGCTGTCATGGATATGGCATAGGCTTTTAGCCCTCATTTAAAGCTTAGCCATGCTTTTGGTGAAAAAGGGTGTTAAACCCACGCTCGAGCTTTTGAGGCGGCGAAACTCGGTGGCTATTTTTTATTTAAATTAAATAATAATAACGGAGGTCTCTAAAAATGATTCAGTCAAACTCATGCAAGAATTACCCGTCAAATTTAACCCACAGATGTGTTCGCACCAACCGAAATACCTGCCAAACGTATGCACTGTTTCATGTAGTATTGTGTTGTTTAAACTTTAAACCACACGATGTGATGGTTCGCTGGCCGCTATACAGGGTGGACCCACACCTAGTTCAAAGGGTGCGGGCGCCCACCTTGAAAAAAAAAATTTAGTGTTTATATATACGCGTTTATCTCGTCTGCACCCCATAAAATTTTTCAATCGCACCCCTTGGATTTTTAAAATCGAGGAAAAGCAAGGAAACAAGCAATGTTTTTAGAACCAGACTGGACATCGAGCCGGTCACCTTACCGGTCCACTGGTTTGACCGGTCCAACCGGTCGGACCGGATGTAAGAACCAGACGGTGTCATAAAATTAATAAGGTAAAATTTTTAAAAATATAAAAAAAAAATCCGGTTCAACCCCTTCGAAACTTGGTTCCCGATCCGACCCTCCGTTCATTGCATACCCGGTTTAATGACCCAACCCGAACCGGTTTGACCCCCGGTTCACAGTCCAACTGGCCGATCCGTTCCGGGTTTCAAAACAATGGAAACAAGCCTTCCTCTCCACCTTTATAAGCATTAAAGTTAAATCTGCGATCCACACGCTTGGTAGAAAGGTTGGTGTGAAAAAAAATTCCCTGCTTTTTTTCGGCGAGCAAGGACTTGGTAGAAAGGTTACAGATCTCTCTTAATTTGACGTGAATAAGATGAGCTATTTGTTTTTCTTTAAGTGCAAGAAGTTAAAATATGTAAAAGTATGGTGACAGGCAAAGTCACGTTAACTTTTAATATGTTTTTCTTTTTATTTAATTTCTTTTAACTTTATTTTACTTGTCCTTTCATTTAGTTTATTGTCTATTATTTTTTTATAAGGTTTAATAAGATTTCATATAAATAAGATCAAGTACAATAAGTGAGGCTATAGTATAATGTAGATAATTCAATTGAATCTAACTATTCAGTTCGATTCTAGATATGTAAATCCAAGAATTTGGATACCGTTTTAACGAGGTAACATCTAAGTTACCTGTTTGTATTAATAGCTTGAGTCCTTGTAATAATTTTGGTGTGTTTGATGTTCCAAAACTACTACAATTAGTCGAGATGTATCCACAACTTTAGATTTTAGAATTTTGTTATTCATATGTAACGACCTTTAAATTACTTTTGGCTTTTGGTTTCCTTTTTTAATTATATAATTTTAGTATTATTATTTTTGATATACGAGTCGACCCGACCCAACCCAACCCGAACCACTTGATGGATAAACGACCCAGGGGCTTAGAGATTCCGTACCCAATAAAAAAAATTCTTAGGTCCGCCACTTGCCACTGTATTTAAATTTGCGGTCTTCATCTATTTTGGAGTTAGAGAAAAACATACTAGTTCTTGATTTCTAAATTATCTGTTTGGAATGTGGAGTAACATCAAAAATCGTTCTATCTGGATTCAGAAAGATTACCAGAGAACATAACCTGCAGTCTATAACTTGACAGTTGACCACCCCCCCCCCCCCCCCCCCCCCCCCCCCCCCCCCCCCCAAGTTCACAATCTTTTTTTTAATAATAATCCTTCGGATGTGTTTTGGGCAAACATGGAAGACAAGACAATTCTAGTGAGTAGTGTCCAACAACAACTGCCCCAGATAGATGCCCCAGTACAAATAAATATTATTTAACATGTTTGATAAGGACCCATAACCATATACTAAGGTATTCTGATATTTAATAAACCGAATTAAATGTATATATAGCCACGTTTTGGAGTTGCATATATAAAAATAACTAATGCCTTCATTAAATTTGTTTTTAAATTCTTTTGGCAGGACCCATTTGCACACATAATGTTCTTGATCATTTTAAGATGGAGAGAAGAGAACTAACTAACCTCAAGAATGTCTCCAATATTAACAACGAAGGCATCGGGAAGAAAATTCACTGGGATCCAAACGCCATCTTTCTTAACTTCCAAACCTTCGACTTCGTTCACTTGGAGAAGAATGGTAATTCCAGCAGCGTCCGAATGAGGGGTTAGACCGATAACTAGATCCGGTTGGGGACAAGGAGGATAGTAAGTCATCCTCACTGATTGCATTCCGTCTTCGAAAACATCTATCATCTCTTGCTTGTCAATTTTTACTGCTTGGCCAGTTAAACCAAACAAATACATAGCTAGTTTTTGCAATTCTCTCAAGTAATTCTCCATCGTATCTCTGTCCAAAAAAAAAATATATGAAGAATTTTTTTTGTTTTTTGAATTCACAAACTTTAATTATTTCTTTTGTTCTTTAATCAATCATGTTTTAGATATGTGATAAGTGGTAAGAGAATTAAACAACAATCCATGTATGAAGTCAAACATGATTGCCTGTCTTTTTATAGAATAAAGTATTGTTCTTGGCCAACTATCATGATATATGCCAATTGCATTTTTAATAAGCAAACCTTTGGTTTTTCAACACAAGTTAGGAGACACAAGTAAGTGTGATATATTTCTTTAAAAAAAGAAACATAAAACAAATAAACCTAAAACAAATAAACATACACGCAGTAAGATCTCACTCATAGTAAGGTCTACAGAAGGTGAAATATGTGCAAACCTTTCCTCTATCCCAAAAAATAGAGAGACTGCAGTACTCGTACTAGTCGTACTACGCCTACTAAATAGTTTTAAAATCAAGACTAGGAAATTAGAAGAATAGAAAAACCTTAGTACTGGAGGGAATTCTGGAAGTAAGTTGGATTTTCTTCTATGGACAGGATTGGTGATCATATAGAACCGATCAGCCCAATCAACTTTCTGATCTAGTTTATGTAGTATGGTTTGACCATACCCTTGATAGTCACCTGCCATTAACTTGTACCTCAGCTTCTCTTCCAAAGGCAAGTTGAAAAAGTTCACCACCTCTTCTTTCATTTTCTTAATCAACAGTTTATCAACTCCATGATTCACCAACTACACATAAATTCAGTTTATGACAAAGATAATATTAGACATAGAACATATAAGTATTATTCAGATAATTAAGGATAGTACATAACCTGAAAGATTCCCCACTCTCGGCATACTGAGCGCAGGTTTCTCAGTGGTTCGCTATCGGGTTCTAGTATATCGTTAAAATCGTTCATGTCAATGACTGGGATAGAGGGCAAAGGTAAAGAGTGGTTACAAACAAAGGTTGGTTCTCGGTTTTCCTGAATGTAGAGTTGAGGGACATGATCAAGTTTGAGTTCTTTTGCAAGCTCTTGTACACTACCATGGCTTTGTGGCAATAGTTGTGGAGAATCCATATCAGAATATATATATATGTTTATGCTACAAATGAGAAGTCTTTTAGTGAAAGGATAAATTGATAAATGGTTGATTTTGGCAGACAAGCTTGCTATAAAGAAGTCCCTTCTAACGTTGCTTTATATAGATTAAAATTTTATTAATGAATGTGACATGACAACATATATAGCACATGTGAGAATAGTTGCATGGGACTTGCTCAATACAATAAGTTAACAAATTTTCATTTTTGTAGGAAAACTCTTAAATAAAAAATTATTACTTGCTGGACTTCACAAAAAATACACATATTTCCCCGATAAGTATCCATGTTATTGTCATTTTGATATGAATATGGTACATGAAGTTTGAGATTTAGGTTGACAAGGGTCACAAAAGGCATTGGCAGGCCACATTGAGAGGGTAGGTCACCCTTCGCCAATCTATTTTACGTTGTTATATAAAAGGTACTAGATTATATCCCGGAAGCTTAATTTCCGGGAAAGATAAATCTAATATAAAGTGATAAAATATGTATTATGATGTAACATAGAAATTAATGTACTGTAATATGAGAAAACAACAATTTTAATCATGTGAATAAAAATAAAAATGTATATTAAAAAGAATATGTATGTTTGGATGAGGAGCAGTGCTAGAAACAAACATTGTAAGACGTGATTGAGGCGGTGGTTTTGAAGGTGTGGTTTTTTTTTTTTTAGAAATGAGTGGTTTTAACATATTATGCTCTTGATGAAAATAGAATTTTAGTTTGAACATGATTAGTGACTTGATTAGACATTGTTTTTTTTTTTCCTGTATGAACAGAAATCAACAAAAAAAGTCGGGTTTTTTTTTCGTTTTTTTGTATAGTACTATAGTATTCATTGGAAAGATAATAAAACGTTCGTTAGTTTGGTGTAATTTTTTTTAAAAAACATCTCATATATAAAAGTTATTAACATTTTAACATTGTTGAGGAAACATGAGAGAGAGAAAGACTTTTAGATGTAAATAAGGGGGAGGATGACCTCTTTGAGCGCCACCCAAATGAGAGGATGGTCTTTTTGAGCGCCACGTAGGATTTATTGTTTTGGTTTATTATATATCTAGATATAGATATAGATAATGGAAAAAAATTAATGGTACTGGTGTTTTTTTTACGAATGACCATGGCTTTAAAAATCCCACCTAGGCGTCGATTACTCAACCAGTACTTAGCGACTCATCTCCGAGTACTCCCCAACTATGGTCGGGTACTCACAACTCCACTGTTAACCGAGTTTGCACTGCCTAGTGACTTTTACAACCTTGTGAATGACTACTTTGATAATTTATTAAGAAAAAAAAATGATCTCATTAACATGAAAACCTGTGTAATTTTGCTGCTAAAGAAAAAATAGTATATAAATGTACTAGAGGTGCGCAAAAAAACCGGTTCGGTAATCGAAACCGGTTTTACCTTAAAATAAAACCAGTACTAAAAAATCCCAAACTGAAACTGAACAAAAAACCGGGCTAAAACTGACACTAAAACCGGTCAAACGAACCTGAAACCGGTAAACAAGCTGGAACTGAACCAAAACCGTCACAACTTAAAACCGCTTGAAACTGGAAAAACTAAAACCAAATCGAAACTGGTTTAAGAAAAAAAAACATTTCTTTGTCATAAACACAAATAAAAACTTTGTTGTTTTGTACTAAAATTCAGTTCTTCTTTATAAAAACCTAAAAGTTAATGAAAGTATAATTTATGTAATTTTTATGATTTTAAAAGGTGCGTACGTAAACCGAACCGTAACCGTGTAAAAAATTGATTTGTGGCCGACCAAACTGGTATGGAACCGAACAGGTTTCAAACGGAAACCGGTTTGACTTGGAACTGGTTAACACTCAAACTGGTTCCAAACCGGTTTGGGTAAAAAAAAAAAAAACGAAGTGTAATAAAAATTTATAGTTTATTAATTATGCTCAATCACCTAATTCCTTCTAATACATAGTCCACTTTAAACCATCAAAGGCCATGTCTTACTTTTAAGTTTTCAAGTCAATAATCAATTAAAGGACTAACTATTTCATCCCAATTATTATGTGGCTTAACCCAAAGCGATAACATTGATTTGACATCATAGGAAAGAATTCCTGACTCCATCGCTCACAAAAGGTTTAATCTCAATTATTAAACATTTTTGTGTCACTATAGTCTATACAACAATTAACCAATGCATGCACTTTTGCCCACACTTTCATAAAGCTAGTTAAATAATACTTGGATGTTTAGGTCGTGACTCACTTTTTTTCACCAGCCCCTCCGAGTATGCTCAACCCTACCAAGAATTCCCATCTCCTAGTCGGTGTTGGTGGCCTAAGGGTATGTTTGGCAAAACTAGCTGGTGGCTGGTAGCTGGAAGCTGAAAGCTGTAAGCTGGTAGCTGGAAGCTTTTTAAATATATTTTGGTGTTTGACAAAGTAGCTGGAGTTTTTTAATAAAATTTATAAAATGATCAAAATAAGCATAATTAAAAGCTTGTAAGGAAGGTTTTTATTTTATTTTTAAAATAGAATGGGTATTTGTGTCATTTACTCATTAAACGCTTGTAGCTAGTAGGAGCTTTTTCTTAAAAGCTAATACTAGTAGCTTTTCATTATAGAGCTTTTTCTTCAACCTAAAAGCTTCCAGCTTCTTCAACAAAACAAAGCTTTTTATTGAGTATGAGCTTTTTCTTAAAAGCTTGAAGCTCTTAAAAGTTCTTAAAAGCTCTTTACCAAACATACTCTAAGAGAAAGTATTTGCACCAGACTTTTGAATAAAATAATAAACGACCAATAAGGTGATGCCACGTGGACCAATGGTTGCTTCGCACTAACGGTGGTCTTGAAATCCTAATGTTCGTATGCGACAACCTCCTTTGCGTTTGTCTAGACTTCCTATGTGCAGAGAATATATGCACATCATTTGCATTAGTTCTTTCTAGATTTCAAAATGACCTTTTGTTGTCGGACTTCTGGACTTGTACATCCCAATTGAACCATGCAAGATATTGTCCATTTTGCCCCATGAGTTGCCCATTCATGAACTCTGCGTTTTGGTTGAATCGTCAACACCATTCATTTTTTCTTTTCTTGAATCTTTTGGATGAAGAGGTAATATTTTGGATGAAGAGGTAATAAAAGGCCAACTCACTAGGTGTTGATATGGATTCAAATCCCTCCAAATGTAGGTTAGTTAGGTGATATTTAGGATTATAAATTGTTCTAGAAAGAAGGCCAATTCCTCTTTTGTGTTTTGTTAAATAAAAGGTAGATGGATTTTCCCATTTTTGATAAATATTTTCTTAAAACAATACTATGTTATAGTATATGTTTACAAAACAAAACACGTACTCTTTCCAAAAACAAAAAGGAAAAGGAAAAAAAAAAAAACTCGAATATACTTGTCAGTTAGTATATATGCACAGAAAGTGGATGATGGAAATGGAGTTTGACAAACCCCTTGCAGTTACCTACCTCTCAAAGATTGTAATTTGGCCGGCCACTCTCTAGGTGCTTGGTTTAATTTTTATTATTATTAGAAAGAAGTCAACTCAAATACAATAAAAATACAATAAGACATGTGGGAGGTGGCAAAACTTTAAGACACACATGAATATATAAACAAAAGGAGCTAGATTGAGAAAAAAGTTCTAACATAGCTTCCCACATCCCCAACTAACCCCCACCCACCAAAAAAAAAAAAGACAACAACATAAAGAAGAAAGCTCAATATGAATGCAAAACATACGAGAGACTCCAAATTATCTTAACGACCTTTCCCTTTTTAATATAGTCTACAAATGAAGTACATAACATGTTGAGTTCAATATTATCTCTATTGAATATATAATCTTTCGCCTTTGAGATGGAAATGTGCCCAAGTGATCATGCATCCTCTACATTAGCAAATGAAGATATATGTGGTGCGCTCGTCATGTTTACCTTGTAAGACCATGCGTAGTGGGGGGCTTTATATATAAAGTCTCCCTTCCTGATTGGTCCACGTGGCTGCTGAGTCAGTGTGGAGAGAGAAACTGAAAAAGGGGTGTAGTGGTGAGGCTTTATTTATAAAGCCCCTGATTGTGATTGGTTGATTTTTTTATTATTTTTTTTTCTTTTAACTCAAAATAATTAAAATAAAATGCAAATAAATATAAAAAAATTACAAATAATATTAAAAACTAATATTAAAAAAAATTACAAGTAATATTAAAAAAAAAAGTTACAACTAATATTAATTTTCATCTTCGGATTCTTCATATTCGTCTTCGTCTTCGTCTTCGTTTTCGTCTTCGTCTTCTTCTTCTTCGTCACCTTCTTCTTCTTCATCTTCTTCTTCTTCTTCTTCTCCTTCATCTTCGTTTCCTCCTGGGTTTGGAATATACCGAACCGACCACGCTTGTTGGACCAAATCCGCAGCTAACGCGTCATGTACTTCATGGTCACGAAGTTCATGTGCGTTGAGCACTCTTTCTTGCATATTAGCTTGCGGTAGATCCTGAACGGCTTCCGGTACATAATTTTGGCATATCGCTTTACCTTCATCTTCTAATATCATATTATGCATGATTATACATGCATACATAGCATCTCGCAGCTTGTCTGTGGTCCATGCACGAGCAGGGTTTCTTATGTAATGCCAACGCTGTTGAAGAACCCCAAAACATCTCTCTATGTCCTTTCGCGCCGCCTCTTGGACCTTTTAAAGTGTGCCCTTTTTTCATCGTACGGGTTACTAAACGTCTTAACGATAATGCTATACCTCGGATATATTCCGTCAGCCAAATAGTATCCGTGTGGGTAGTAGTTTCCATTAGCATAAAAGCACGCCTTTGCTGCCTTGCCAGAAATGAAATCCTCAATAAGAGGCGATTGCTCAAAAACGTTTAAGTCGTCGCATGAACCCGCAACACCAAAATAGGCCGACCAAACCCAAAGATCGACTGAAGCCACCGCTTGAAGAATAATCGATGGTCCTTTTTGGTCACCACGCGTGTGTTGACCTCGCCAAGCGGTTGGGCAATTATACCACCGCCAGTGACGACAATCAACGCTACCCAGCATCCGCTTTTTGTTTAAAGTACGGAAACGCGTTTTCAAGATCTCCGGATATACGTAGAAATAAACGTTTGCTCATCCGGAAACGACGCCTAAAGATCTTTGGGTCGGGGTAAGTCGGGTTTTCATCAAAGTAATCCTTCATCAATCGAGCATTTGCCGATACACGATCTCGTTCGTAGTACTGCCTAGTTTGTTTTGGAGGTGTAGGCGTACTAGTTTCTTCAAGATACCGCGCCGAAAGCGCTAGCGCACTCGTAATGGCATCTTGCTCCAACTCTTCATCTGTCGAATAACCCTCGTCGCCTAGAAACTCTCTATAATATTCTCTCGCAATAGATGATAACGCAGGGGAACCCATTCTTTTATAATTTTTGTTGAAAGTGATTTTTATGATTGAAAAATATGTGTTTTTGTGTGTTTTATTATATATGTGTTGTGGGTATATATATATTAAAAAAATAGTCGTTCAAAAATTAACGGTAATATTACCGTTCACCACCACCACGTGGCATTATATGATTGGACCATCAGTTTGATAGCAGCGTTATTTATATAACGCCAAGGCAACAAAATGGAAAATAGCGCCCCCTGTTCCGGTGTTGGGGGCGCTATTTTTGCAAAATTTTGAAAAAAAACGCCTCACTACGGGGGGTCTAAAAAGGGCAACGCCACCCACGTCCGATGACCCCTTTGTAGCATACAAGTACTCAAACTAATTCTCCTTCACAATTTGGCAAGTTTGGCAACAACTTAACACAAGTCTCCAAAAGCCTTATTGAGTTATTCTGTATATTTTGAAAATCTTAATTCAACTCGACTTAATAAACTAACTAAAGAGATATGCACGGACCCACATCTCCAGACACGTCATCAGACTAGTCAGAGGAAGCTTCTAGAAGCCTCAGCACGACTCCTAGTACATGCCATGTGACACCCGGCAAATTCTGGTTAACAACGTTGTCTAGATGAAAGTCTACCTTAGCGAGTCACGCGTATATTGTAGTTAACTGGGTTAGTTAAGTCGGGTTATGGTTCGGGAACTATCGGTTTAGTCTAGAGGATCATTGGATGTTGGTCTAGAGGTTCATTAGATGTCGGTCCTTAACCAAGTGTACAAACGGTGACGATTTGTGGGATCGTCAGGGCATACGGAACATACGAGTCTCGAGTCCCGGGAATTGGTGAACGAGGGTGAATATGTGTATTTACATGTGTTATGTGTTTACAATCATTATGTGACTTGTCGGTATGTGAATATGTGTTAACATATGTTAAAACGGGGTTTAACGCGCAAAACACACGAAACAGGCCCCTATAGGCGATCAGGATAGCCCAATCGCCTATAGGAGGGGCGACTGGGGACCTTAGGGGCGATTAGGGGACTGATCGCATGACTGTTCATGCGATTAGGCCCCAATCGCATGAAATTACATGCGATTAGGCTTCCTGATCGCGTGTAAAGCTGCGTAATCGCATGTTACGTGCTGGACGACTAAAAACGACTATAAATACCATACTTGACCTCATAAACTTCATTATACAAACCCTAGTCGTCCCATAACCTGCCCCAACACACACACAACCTCTGGAACGCGATTTTTGATCAAAACACAAGGATTCAAGCATAATCTTTCATTCTTTCACAATTCTAAGGTTTGGTTTCCATCCATGAATCTTTATAAACGTTTTTAATCAATCCCTAATGGTCCAGACCTGTTCTAAAACGAAAAAGCTTTCTGAAAATCGTTAATAAGGGTTATTAATCGGATTCTAACTAGTATACATGTGTTATGGGTGTTTATGATTAGAAAGGTAGGGTTTTTATGATTCATAATGATGGATTAACATGTTATTAGGTTAAATCAGAATAATATTAATGTTATGATGATGATATCTGAGTAATTGATTATTAGGGTTATTGTTATGCATGTTAGTATGATGATTGCATGCTATGTGAATGGTGTTTGGATTACGTGATTGCATGCAGGGCTGATAATACAAGGCAAAACGAAGAGTTTTGGTTGAAACATGTTTAGGATAGTGTTTGGGATGATATTGGGTAGTTACACACGTTCTGGATCTGATTTGGAGCGTTAAACGCGCGAAAAACTGGAACAGCAAGGTTACAGGCGATTAGGATTGCTAATCGCCAGTTTTACATGCAATCAGGGCCAAATCGCATGAACATACATGCGATCAGCCCCAAATCGCATGAACTTACATGCGATCAGCCCTAATCACGTGAACTTATATGCAATCAGCCCTAATCACATGAACTTATATGCAATCAGCCCTAATCACATGAACTTATATGCAATCAGCCCTAATCACATGAACTTATATGCAATCAGCCCTAATCACATGAACCTATATGAAATCAGCCCTAATCACATGAACTTATATGCAATCAGTCCTAAATGCTAGGTTACGTTTCCTAATCGCGTGTACTGCTGTTGTAAGTGTAAATTAGCATTCCGAGACCCGATTTGACATGTAGTAACATGCTAGGAACCTCGTAACATATATGATAACTTGGTAACATATGTTTGGATGTAATTCGGTGATACGTGAACTACGTGCTATAACTTGTTGTGCGTTAACGTATGTTAAGTGTGATTGCATGATTGTCTGTTTAAGAGCGTAAACATAACACGGGGAGTCTCGGGTCACCAATGGGATGTCGAGTCTCGTACTTTGGGTCAGTTAAACAGTCACGGTGTTTTCAAACGAACTTGGTTATGGTCTGGACATCTAGGGACTAATTAACCTGCGGGTTATGAGTCTAAGTACTTGTAACTGTCATATGTTAGGTCGCCGCTTTACGGGACTAGCATAGCAGCTGAGTTTACTCGGGTTAAGGAGTAACGCAACTTAAGGTGAGTTTACGGCCCCTCTTTTTAAACTGGTTTCATATTTCGGGGGAGAAAACATGTGTTAAAACGATTATTTGGTAACTACTGTCATACTATGGGTTTCTATTGTGTACTACACGATCTTTGGAAGTCCCGGGGGGAACCATGAATGTGCGGGTTTGCACAACGGGGAAATGTGAATAGCGCTATTGGGAGTGACCAACCCCGCTCGTCGGCTTGGAGGGCCGGGCGAGTGCATATTGTCTCAAACAGGAACAACAGGAACAACTGGTACTTTTCGGGCATAACATCTGGTATTCGAGTTAGTAATGGTTTTCCAATCGTGGTAGTAACATAACGTACGCCTAGCTAGCGTATACTGGTTTTCGATATGTTATAGTATGGACAGGTGGACTTGGTACTTGGATACAAAACCTGTAAACTCACCAGCATTTTTGTGCTGACGTAAACTTTTACATGTTTTCTCAGGTCGCTAAGGTAGCATGACTGGACTAGGGCGCACGCGTCTGCACGGCGTCTAACTAGGGTTGCATGGTCTT
Source organism: Ambrosia trifida (assembly GCA_028751855.1). Lineage (NCBI taxonomy): Eukaryota > Viridiplantae > Streptophyta > Magnoliopsida > Asterales > Asteraceae > Ambrosia > Ambrosia trifida. The sequence continues at coordinate 7,905,348 of CM054125.1, read as the reverse complement.
ATAAACGTTGAACTATTGTTTCATTGTTGAGATACTATTTTGAATAAGCTTCCGCTGTAAACGGGATTTTAAACTATGTTTTGAAATTGCATTTATATTCATTTAGACTTGTTTATTGTGATCGTTGGTTTGGATCCTGGTTTGTCATGCGCCTCGCGGTAAAACTCCGCAAGTGGATTTTGAGGGTGTGACAGATTGGTATCAGAGCCAATGGTTATAGTGAACTAGGACTGCATGTAGAGTCTAGTCTATAGCCGAGTCGCACACACTAGACGATCACATGGTACTAAATGTTATAGTGGTTTACGTATGGTCTTGTCGGGGTGTCTTTAAATCGTTGGTCTTTCTACGTTACATCATCTGTTCTATCTTAGGTTGGGTTACTTGTTTTCTAGGCAGTGTAGTCTATTGGAGTAACTCGTGTGCTCTTGAGATTTGTCCAAGGCTCGGACATCTCCCTTTCGCACTCCAATAGAAACACTTGTCATAAACTACCGTAGTATTACGGTGTGTAGCTAAGAGTCTATGTTCGGTGATTTGAACTTTGAACTAGGAGAACACTTGGAGGACCATGTAGAGCGGTTAATCATTTTGGGTGCACACAAAATCATAAACCGAAATGCATGGAAGCCCTAGTGAGCTCTGGGTTTGAGGGGATAGTCCTGGATTGGATCTAGCTTTGATCTTGTGAACATTAGTGGTTATCTTTAACTGCTAAACTGAATTTTCTCGTTCTTTCTTCCAGAATCATGTCTGGAGTACGAGGAGGACGTGGAGGTGGTCGCAATGGTGGACGCGGTGGTGGTCGCGGTGGTGCTGGTGGTCGTGGTGGAGGTATTAACCTATCACAGGCTGATCTGAACAACTTGCTCCAAGCTGCCTTTCAGTTAGGGCACAACGGTGGTGGTAAGTTGATTTATCCATTTTCTTTGTCTCATTGGTGAACCTTGTTTACGTTATTCGTGGTTTCTCATACGTTTTATTTCAGGTGGTCCTGTTGACCCACCCCCACCCATGTGTACCTACAAGATGTTCCGGGATTGTAAGCCCCAGGAATTCTCTGGCACTTAGGGTGCGGTGAGCTTGCTTAGGTGGCTGGAGAAAGTGGAGTCAGTATTTCTGATGTGTAACTGTCTCCCAGAAGATCGGGTTAAGTATGCTGCTGCATTATTCCAGGATGTGGCATTGACTTGGTGGAATGGCATCACCCAGAATATGGGTATTGGGGAGGCATATGCTATGCCATGGGAGAATTTTGTGCAGTTGCTGAAGCGTGAGTATTGTCCGAGGGAAGAGGTACAGAAGCTGGAGCATGAGGTGTGGAACCTCAAGATGACTGGGTCGGAAATTGAGAAGTATACTGTGAGGCGGAATGAGTTGGCAGTGCTGTGTCCCGATCTGCATGTGCCAGAATACCGTAGGATTGAACACTATGTCTCGGGGTTAGTACCGGAAATTGCAGGATTAGTGGCTGCGGGAAATCATCCTACATACGCAGAGGTGGTTCGATCGGCCCATAGGATGACCAACTTAAAGGTGAATGAGGGTATTTTGCCTGCGAAGGGTTCGACTGTTAAGGCCCCAGAGAACAACAAGCGCAAGTGGGAAAATGACGGGAAAGGATCTGGGCCAACACAGCAGGGTAAAAGGTTTGATAATGGGGGTTCTTCTTCTTCGGGTAACAAGCAGGGTGGTTATGCGGGAAAACTGCCCAAATGCAACAAGTGTGGACGCCATCATCAAGGGAACTGCGACAGTAACCGTTGTCACCGCTGCCAGCGAATTGGGCATTATGCTAAAGATTGTCGGGTTACACTTCCATCGACCCAGGCCCCGACTACTAACTCAGCGTCGACCACTCAGGGGACTACAGGAAAACAAGGATGCTACAACTGTGGTGACACTGGGCATTACAAGAAGGATTGCCCAAAACTGAAGCAGGGTGGGAACAACGGTAATGGGAACAACGGGGGCGGCGGCAGAAATGCACGTGCCTTCGTCATTGGAGCCGCTGAGGCTAGACAGGACCCTGACACAGTCACCGGTACGTTTCTTCTCAATAATCGTTCTGTTAGCGTGTTATTTGATTCTGGTGCCGACAAGAGTTTTGTATCCATGGATGTTAGTCGACTGCTAGATGTAGTACCCGTACCATTAGAGACCAAGTATATTATTGAGTTGGCTGACGGGAAAACGATTGAAGCTACTAGTGTCCTTCGGGAGTGTCAATTAGAGTTGTCGGGTTTATCGTTCCCCATCGACCTTATGCCGGTACCTTTGGGTAGTTTTGACGTTGTGGTAGGAATGGATTGGTTATCTTTGTATCGCGCGGAGATTGTCTGTTACGATAAGGTTATTCGGATTCCTCTCCCTGATGGAGAATTCCTTTCTGTGTACGGTATCAAGGGTGGTGTTCCGCTAAACATCATCTCTAGCATGAAAGCCCTTAAGTGTCTTCGAAAGGGTTATCCAGCCGTTTTGGCGCTTTTATCTGTTTCCTCTAGTGATGAGAAGAAGATCGACGACATTCCGGTGGTACGCGAGTTTCCTGATGTTTTTCCCGAGGATTTATCTGGTCTTCCTCCTCATCGTCAAGTCGAGTTCGGTATTGATCTTGTACCAGGGGCTGCTCCTATTGCTCGGGCCCCCTACCGTCTTGCACCTCCCGAGATGCAGGAATTGTCTAGTCAGTTACAGGAACTCTTGGACAAGGGTTTCATCCGACCAAGTTCTTCCCCTTGGGAAGCCCCGATCTTATTTGTTAAGAAGAAGGATGGAAGTTTCCGATTGTGTGTAGACTACAGAGAACTGAACAAATTGACCGTCAAGAACCGTTATCCTCTTCCACGTATTGATGATCTATTCGACCAGCTTCAGGGTTCTAGTTATTATTCCAAGATCGACTTGAGGTCCGGTTATCACCAGCTGCGCGTCAGGGAGGCTGACGTTGCAAAGACTGCCTTTCGTACACGTTATGGCCATTTCGAATTCTTGGTCATGCCTTTCGGTCTCACAAACGCACCGGCGGTTTTCATGGACTTGATGAACCGCGTCTGTAAACCATATCTTGACAAATTCGTCATTGTGTTTATTGATGACATTCTGATCTACTCTAAGAACGAGACCGAACACGGGGAACATCTGCGGCTAGTTTTGGAACTCTTGCGACGGGAACAACTTTACGCCAAGTTCTCAAAGTGTGACTTTTGGTTACGCGAAGTTCAGTTCCTAGGACATGTGGTTAATGAACTAGGAATTCATGTCGATCCAGCTAAGATCGAAGCGATCAAGGACTGGGGAGCACCAAAGACGCCAACTGAGGTGCGGCAATTCCTAGGCCTTGCGGGCTACTATCGTCGTTTCATTCAGGGGTTCTCGAAGATCGCTCAACCCCTGACCACTCTCACGCAGAAAGATAGGAAATTCGACTGGGGTGAACCACAAGAGTCAGCGTTTGAAGAACTGAAGTCTAAACTGTGTTCTGCTCCTATTTTGTCTTTACCTGAGGGCCCTGATGATTTTGTTGTTTACTGTGATGCTTCTATTCATGGTCTCGGTTGCGTGTTGATGCAACGCGAGAAAGTGATTGCGTATGCTTCTCGTCAACTCAAGGTGCACGAGAAGAACTACACCACCCATGACTTGGAGTTGGGTGCCGTGGTTTTCGCGTTGAAAATTTGGAGACATTACTTGTACGGTACCAAATGCACCATCTACACCGATCACAAGAGTCTCCAACATATTTTCGACCAACAACATTTGAACATACGGCAGCGTCGTTGGATTGAACTTCTGAACGACTATGATTGTGCTATTAAGTACCATCCTGGCAAGGCGAATGTTGTAGCAGACGCCTTGAGCAGGAAGGAATCTATTAAACCTCGTCGCGTTCGGGCGTTGCAGCACACCATTCATTCATCCTTACCTGATCAACTCCGTTCTGCCCAACTAGAAGCGCTGAAGGAGGAAAACCTTAAAGCTGAAACTATGCACGGTGCCGACAAGCACCTCGAGCGAAGGCCTGATGGCCGGCACTACTTCGCAGAACGCATATGGGTTCCTTTATTCGGGGGACTACGGGAGCTTGTCCTTGATGAGGCTCATAAGTCCCGGTATTCTATTCATCCTGGTTCGGATAAGATGTACCAAGATCTGAAGGTGCTTTACTGGTGGCCAAACATGAGGTCGGACATAGCCTCATACGTGAGCAAATGATTGACCTGTGCTAAGGTCAAGGTGGAATACCAGAAACCGTCGGGTCTCTTGCAACAACCTGAAATTCCGGAATGGAAATGGGAACGGATTACTATGGATTTTTTCACACAACTTCCTAAATCACCAAGCGGGAATGACAAGATATGGGTGATTGTCGATCGATTAACGAAGTCAGCCCATTTTCTTGCTATTAAGGAGACCGACACCATGGATCGTGTGGCTCGTCTTTATTTGAAGGAAGTTGTTTCTAAACACGGGGTGCCAGTTTCTATTATCTCGGATCGTGACTCCCATTTTACTTCGCACTTCTGGAAGTCTTTGCACAAGGCTTTGGGTACCCAACTAGACATGAGTACGGCTTATCATCCACAGACTGACGGTCAGAGTGAGCGCACGATTCAAACTCTAGAAGACATGCTGCGGGCATGTGTGATCGATTTTGGCAAGGGTTGGGAAGCTCATCTGCCGTTAGTAGAATTCTCGTACAATAACAGTTATCACACGAGCATCAAGGCGGCTCCGTTCGAAGCACTGTACGGACGGAAATGCCGTTCTCCTCTTTGTTGGGCTGAAGTGGGTGAGAGTCAACTCACTGGGCCTGAACTAGTGTACGAAACTTCGGAAAAGATCGTACAGATTCGTAACCGGTTGGCAGCGGCACGGGACCGGCAAAAGAGTTATGCCGATCAGCGTCGCAAACCATTGGAATTCCAAGTCAATGACAAAGTACTTCTAAAAGTCTCACCGTGGAAGGGCGTCATACGCTTTGGGAAGCGTGGCAAACTCAATCCGCGGTATGTCGGCCCATTTACGATCCTGGAACGGATTGGGCCGGTGGCATATCGTCTTGATTTACCGACGGAGCTCGGTAACGTACATAACGTCTTTCACGTGTCAAACTTGAAGATGTGTCTGGCTGACGAGTCTCTCATCGTTCCACTAGAAGAGATCAAGGTTGATGATCGTCTTCGGATTGTGGAAGAACCTGTGGAGATCCTTGATTACAAGATTCGTAGCCTACGTCACAGCAAGATTCGTATCGTTAAGGTTCGGTGGAACTCGAACCAGGGACCGGAATATACGTGGGAACGGGAGGATCAGATGAAGTCTAAGTATCCTCATCTTTTTCCTAAGGAAGCGTTCGAGTCGAGACATGTCTCTTCTGCAGCTGAATGAATCTCGGGACGAGATTCCTTTTAACGTGGGGATGATGTGACAACTCGGGTAAATCTCTCTTTTGGTTCCTATCTTTTGTTTATTTCCTTCGTTACTTCTTTTGTTCTTTTGGTACTTGTGCAATTTTCGGGACGAAAATTCTTTTAACGTGGGGATGATGTGACACCCGGCAAATTCTGGTTAACAACGTTGTCTAGATGAAAGTCTACCTTAGCGAGTCACGCGTATATTGTACTTAACTGGGTTAGTTAAGTCGGGTTATGGTTCGGGAACTATCGGTTTAGTCTAGAGGATCATTGGATGTTGGTCTAGAGGTTCATTAGATGTCGGTCCTTAACCAAGTGTACAAACGGTGACGATTTGTGGGATCGTCAGGGCATACGGAACATACGAGTCTCGAGTCCCGGGAATTGGTGAACGAGGGTGAATATGTGTATTTACATGTGTTATGTGTTTACAATCATTATGTGACTTGTCGGTATGTGAATATGTGTTAACATATGTTAAAACGGGGTTTAACGCGCAAAACACATGAAACAGGCCCCTATAGGCGATCAGGATAGCCCAATCGCCTATAGGAGGGGCGACTGGGGACCTTAGGGGCGATTAGGGGACTGATCGCATGACTGTTCATGCGATTAGGCCCCAATCGCATGAAATTACATGCGATTAGGCTTCCTGATCGCGTGTAAAGCTGCGTAATCGCATGTTACGTGCTGGACGACTAAAAACGACTATAAATACCATACTTGACCTCATAAACTTCATTATACAAACCCTAGTCGTCCCATAACCTGCCCCAACACACACACAACCTCTGGAACGCGATTTTTGATCAAAACACAAGGATTCAAGCATAATCTTTCATTCTTTCACAATTCTAAGGTTTGGTTTCCATCCATGAATCTTTATAAACGTTTTTAATCAATCCCTAATGGTCCAGACCTGTTCTAAAACGAAAAAGCTTTCTGAAAATCGTTAATAAGGGTTATTAATCGGATTCTAACTAGTATACATGTGTTATGGGTGTTTATGATTAGAAAGGTAGGGTTTTTATGATTCATAATGATGGATTAACATGTTATTAGGTTAAATCAGAATAATATTAATGTTATGATGATGATATCTGAGTAATTGATTATTAGGGTTATTGTTATGCATGTTAGTATGATGATTGCATGCTATGTGAATGGTGTTTGGATTACGTGATTGCATGCAGGGCTGATAATACAAGGCAAAACGAAGAGTTTTGGTTGAAACATGTTTAGGATAGTGTTTGGGATGATATTGGGTAGTTACACACGTTCTGGATCTGATTTGGAGCGTTAAACGCGCGAAAAACTGGAACAGCAAGGTTACAGGCGATTAGGATTGCTAATCGCCAGTTTTACATGCAATCAGGGCCAAATCGCATGAACATACATGCGATCAGCCCCAAATCGCATGAACTTACATGCGATCAGCCCTAATCACGTGAACTTATATGCAATCAGCCCTAATCACATGAACTTATATGCAATCAGCCCTAATCACATGAACTTATATGCAATCAGCCCTAATCACATGAACTTATATGCAATCAGCCCTAATCACATGAACTTATATGCAATCAGTCCTAAATGCTAGGTTACGTTTCCTAATCGCGTGTACTGCTGTTGTAAGTGTAAATTAGCATTCCGAGACCCGATTTGACATGTAGTAACATGCTAGGAACCTCGTAACATATATGATAACTTGGTAACATATGTTTGGATGTAATTCGGTGATACGTGAACTACGTGCTATAACTTGTTGTGCGTTAACGTATGTTAAGTGTGATTGCATGATTGTCTGTTTAAGAGCGTAAACATAACACGGGGAGTCTCGGGTCACCAATGGGATGTCGAGTCTCGTACTTTGGGTCAGTTAAACAGTCACGGTGTTTTCAAACGAACTTGGTTATGGTCTGGACATCTAGGGACTAATTAACCTGCGGGTTATGAGTCTAAGTACTTGTAACTGTCATATGTTAGGTCGCCGCTTTACGGGACTAGCATAGCAGCTGAGTTTACTCGGGTTAAGGAGTAACGCAACTTAAGGTGAGTTTACGGCCCCTCTTTTTAAACTGGTTTCATATTTCGGGGGAGAAAACATGTGTTAAAACGATTATTTGGTAACTACTGTCATACTATGGGTTTCTATTGTGTACTACACGAAGTCCCGGGGGGAACCATGAATGTGCGGGTTTGCACAACGGGGAAATGTGAATAGCGCTATTGGGAGTGACCAACCCCGCTCGTCGGCTTGGAGGGCCGGGCGAGTGCATATTGTCTCAAACAGGAACAACAGGAACAACTGGTACTTTTCGGGCATAACATCTGGTATTCGAGTTAGTAATGGTTTTCCAATCGTGGTAGTAACATAACGTACGCCTAGCTAGCGTATACTGGTTTTCGATATGTTATAGTATGGACAGGTGGACTTGGTACTTGGATACAAAACCTGTAAACTCACCAGCATTTTTGTGCTGACGTAAACTTTTACATGTTTTCTCAGGTCGCTAAGGTAGCATGACTGGACTAGGGCGCACGCGTCTGCACGGCGTCTAACTAGGGTTGCATGGTCTTATAAACGTTGAACTATTGTTTCATTGTTGAGATACTATTTTGAATAAGCTTCCGCTGTAAACGGGATTTTAAACTATGTTTTGAAATTGCATTTATATTCATTTAGACTTGTTTATTGTGATCGTTGGTTTGGATCCTGGTTTGTCATGCGCCTCGCGGTAAAACTCCGCAAGTGGATTTTGAGGGTGTGACATGCCAGCTGTAACCCGGCAAGGAAAGGAATATGCAGCCAATCAAAGGCCGACAATCCCTACTTTATGATCTCTTGGTAGGTACGAGGGACAAAAAGGATAACAAGGACGATTGAAAAGGATGCCCGACCAATGACAGAAGGACAACGATAAACCCTCCAATGGTTGTTAACCATGTGGGGCCCGCGCGAGACAGCTGTCATTCCCAAATGAGCCAATCACATGACACTTCCTAGGACTATAAATATCCTTCTCCCTCAAAGGAGAAGGGACATTCAATTCACTCACAAAAAATACTTAGAGAATTCTGTGTAAGCTAGTGAAGAAATATTATAGTTGAAACATTCGTACTCATTTGTAAACGAGCCTTGTGTAATTGTCCGTTAACATATCAATAAAATATCTCTTTACATTGCTTGTTTACTTAGGTGGTTAACCAGTGTTCTTTATTGGAGCCATCCGTGGGACCCAAACCCACGACCACGTCCTCCTCGCATATGTGGGACACGCCTCCTCGCCATCTTCAACTGCACCACGCCCTCTGCACCTAGAAAACTTGTGCTTCCAATCACAAAAACTCTTTACACCCGCTAATGACTGCGGCCTAGGCCCATGGCATGGCCGAAAAGAAAACCAACTCTCCGCAACAGTCATAACAAAAAACACATTGAACATGTCAATGTGGGGCTCAATTCCCTGCGCCATGCAGCAAAACTAAAAAAACATGAGGCATGACATTCCACCAGGGTGCAACTAGTTCAGGTGGATCTTGAAGAAATCTAAAGCGGAGGCCCGGAAGTTTGTAATGGGGAGCCTAAAGTTACAAAGTTAAAAGTAACATGCGTAAACCCCAATCTTCCCTTCCGTCAGTTTAGTAATCACCGACCCAGTTTCAGGAAACTCCGGTTCATACTCCGATGGGATTCCGTACTATGAACAGATAAGGTCAAGATCTGCCTGTTTCCACTTGATAGCAATCTCCCCCGCCAGGGGAGGTGTAGATTTCTTGGAGTCTTTCTTAGAATCTTTTTTTCCCACACTTCTTGGGCTTCTCCTTAACATGAAAGACGTCTGACGAAAAAGCCATGGATGTAAAATAATTTCGAAGAAAGAGATTTTGAAAATCTGACAAAGGAAGATGGATCGAAAGAAAAAGGGAATTTCTACTGAAAGTTGAGAGGGTTTTCGAAAATATTCAAACAGTAGAATGAAAGAGAGTGGAAGAAGGGTCAACTTATATAGGTTGAGTAATTAATGCCCTTGGAAACTGTACCTCACACGTTGCACGTCCCGCCAACCAGAAGACGCCACGTATGAGAGAGAACTTCACAGATGGAAAAGCGATAGATAGGCCCACATGCAACCTCTGATAAGTGACGTTTTGCCTCTCCACCCTGTCGCTTCCACTGTGCAAATCGGACGTAGGTCTGCAAAATTAATGACGACACACCCGTACCATCGCCAGCCACAAAGCCACGCGCAGGGTGCGGACAGACAAAAAATTCAAAAATAGACACCCCATTCTGCGTCTGGCGCAGATAAGGCTGCGCAACAACACGAGCAAAATAGCAAGACTCCAAAAATACACCAACGTAAAGAGTCGCCAAATATGCTAAGTCCAGCATCCCGCATTGTGACATCCGTCACCTTCATCTTTCGTCAAGTTGACAATAATAGTCCTTAGAATATTTCCATTTTAGTCCCTGTTATTTGCGTCGCTTTCAAGTTTAATTTTAGAGCGAACTAAAATTTAGTCATTCATGTTTATTATGGATCGGGTATACATTTTTTTTTAGCAAATGCGTATCTTGAAATGTTTTCGGAACGGATTTTATAAAAATTTCAAGTTTGTAAAGATTTAGAAAATTTTGGGTTAAGTTAAGTTAACTTAGTTAGTTGTTATTTTATTTTTTTTTTATTTTTTTAGAAAATTTAACCAAGTTACAAGAAAACTAGTTATGTAAAACTAGAGGGACTAGCTTTGCCAAACACTGAAAGTTCAAAATTTGTTGTCCCTTCCCTCCTGTCACGAAATTCCGGCGAACCAGAGTTCCGGCCACCGGAAAACTGTTCCGGCCACACTTAATATCGGGTTTCCGTTACCCTTTTTGTCCGTTTCAAAGCATACTCGGCCCTATTAATCATTTTCGAGCTGTCCCACATAAATTCGTACGCTATTAACAGGTATTAAATCCAATATGAATTCGTCTCTTGTAACCGTCGCTTTAGGTCCGGCATTAATCCCAAACGCCTTTGTAACGTGATGTTAGCTATAAATTAATCATCCCCACACACTTCCAGATCGTTGCAAATCTTAAACCCACTCATAATCAATCGCAAATCGTCCAGAAGGCTCTCCATTTTTCGGTTTCTTCCCCTGACTTCGTGTCGCTTGTTCTGTTCGTAGGAATCATTGTGAGTCAATTTCATTGATGCCATTTTGTTTACTAGTTAGTTTAGATCAAAAGCCCCTTATTCCTAATCGTTATCATTGCTTGATTTGATTGATTAAAAAAAACTAGGGTTAGGGTTTCATGACTAAGTCTAGTTGGGGAAGATAACATAATTAGTTTTCTTATAAATATGATTTATTTCCAAACTTTACAACAAATAACATTGTAATGTAGTGGTTGTGTTTGGCTATTCTTGCATCACAGACTCAGGTTCGAGTCTCTCTGGCATCGGTCAGATCCTTCCTTTTTTTTTTTTTTTTTTGTTCTTTTCATTTATTCTATTTCTTATTCTATTTTATTTATATATATATATACATATAAATACATTAAACTTGAAATATCTATAATAAATTCAATTTTTACCTAAAAATTATGAAAATTTAGGAGTAGCTTCTTGACACCTCATAGAAAATTATAATATTTTTATTTTCTGAAAAATAAATTATTTTCGTATTTTTATTGATTTAAATTGTTTTAATCATAGTTAATTGATTAAAAATTCATTTTTAATGATTTTAATCTCAAACTTTTTGGGTAATTATTTCTCATCATAAAGAACTGATATAAAAATTATTGGTCAAGAAAACATTTATTTTTATTAATTTTCCTATTTTTAATCACTTAAACATGACTTAATCTCATTAAATCAGTTTTAAATATAAATAAGTTTATAAAAATTATGAGAAAATTATTTTCATTACTTTACATCAGAAGGTATCCTTTTTCTATAAAAATAGCATTTTTAGATCATGTCTTGAATTATTAGTCTTATTTATGAGTAATTAGACATAATTAATAATTTATTTTGTACTATTAAATATCTAATTTATGAATACTTTTCTTATAAAATAGAAATGTTTTATGTTTGAAAATCTTATTTACCATTTGTAGATCATTGTGAAACACATACATATTTATTTATAATTATTGCATTTATTTATAATAAATAGTTAAAGTAATTAACTAAATTATTTTGTCATAATTATGCAATTATATTTTGATCTAAATATTTAATTGGTAATAATTATATTACCTAAATCATATTTACAAACTTTGGCATATTATTTTAATATACAACTTTTACATTAATTCGATTAATCATAAAAACTCTAATTCCCCAAATCGACTTAGCAAACCCTAATGCCTTAGACCCTAGTTACTTTAGACTCTTAGACATTTCCTTATTAGTATTCTTTACACATTATAGGTTGAATTCCTCGGAATTCCCATTACTTAGCTCACGACCGCTTAAGTGGATTTTGATCGCTTTCGCAAACTGTGAGTATATCTTTCCCCTTTTTACTATTTACTCTTTTGAAGTGATTCATGTACCATTATTATTAAACTTACGTATATTATTTACAAAGCAATGTGCTCTTTGATATGTTTTGTGTGAATTGTATGAACGATTTGTCAAAGTCATTAACCTTTGGGCCGCACCTAACAATGAGTAGTACTACGAATTATATCCCTTGGTTACTTACGTGAACGAGTTAAGTCCTTGGTCATTGTTATGGTTTTTCTTGAACGATGGGTGAACGATTATTGAACGATGGGAGGCTTGATTTTGACCCTTTTACATATTACAAACATCAAGGCACATAAATTGCAAATTACTGTTTGAACGAAAATGGATATACTCACCAATGCATTATATGTGTTGACAAAATTATTTTGTACATGTTTCAGGTGAAGTTTGATCTTGCTTGCTTTTCACGCTTAGGCTGGACCTAGTGCTTAAATAAAAGTTGAAAATTTATTATTTATGTTTGAGATTTATATTAAGACTCTTTGTATTTCGTTTTGAACAATGGAAGTTATTTACTATTAAATATTTACAATATAGTCCATGTGCTATTGAACAATCGTCACTACGTGACACCTCGATGTTTCCGCCATCGGTTGGGGTGTTACAGATTGGTATCAGAGCCATGGTTATAGGGAATTAGGTTATTAGTAAATGCTTTTGACCTAGACTATAACTAAGCTACCCATTATATGTTTTCTTTTATCCTCATATTTCTTTAGATAGATTTTCTCCTTTTACTTTTCATTATACTCGGAGAAGATTTTTATTCTACAAATGGAACGAAAACACCAAGTTAGGAGTGATATCCATACCTTGGTGTATAGTTTCACTCTTTTTATGTTTTATTTACTTATTTTATTTATCTTGGAATATTTTTCTTTCGAGATAGGAGACGTCCAAATCTCAAGGAATCTATCCCTCCAAAAGAAACTTACTCACTAAGCTAGGAGTGATATCCTTATCTTAGTGACCAGTTTCACTCCATCATATTTTTACTATTTGGAAGTATATCTTTGAGTTAGGAGTGAAATCCACATCTCGAGGATATATATATTTCCACATTTCAAGATCCGCTAAAGTTTTGGAAATTATTTGTGACGGGGCACGTGCAATCTGGAAGGGTGAGCGCCTGTATTCTGAGTTTTCTGTCTAGGTTGGTAATTCGCATAAATCCCAATCAGACGAGGGACCCGTTTACCTACCTGGGAATTCTCGGGATGAGCATTCACTTATAGGCTAAAGTACACCCCCACGAGTCACTAATAATATTTCAATTACTTTAGTCAGTCAACAGTTTCTTTGGAAACACTCTTATATCTCGTTTTATACTTGGTATTGTTTTTCATTTGAAGTTTTATCATGATTTTCTTTATGATGTTCATAATTTTTCTTAAATCAATTTATAATTACTATATCTCATGTTATGTGTTACTTGTCTTGATATAAACTATGGCATTTCCAAAATTTTTGGAATCAAATCTCATAATTATTGTTCACTTTTGTAGATGTCTGATCGCGAATCTCGTAAGAGAGCCTCGAAGCGTCAGGCTAAACTGAAATCTGATCAGCGTATCGCGACCATGCTCAATGACAAGTTGGAAACACTTGTTCCTAACATCATTAATACTATTATTCCAAACCTTAACCTGAACGGTAGCTCGAATGGGAACTCTAACGGGAATACAAGTGGAAGTGGTGGAGCTAGTGAGAATAAGTGCACTTTCAAGCACTTCAACTCCTGCCATCCCAACAAGTTTAATGGCACTGAGGGAGCCACTGGATTACTTGAATGGTTCGAAAGTATGGAGAATACGTTCATTAATAGCGACTGTCCAGCCAACTTACGTGTTCGTCATGCCACGGGTGTTCTTCAAAAGAGAGCACTCACTTGGTGGAATGGTGAAAAACATGCTCGAGGGACGGAAGCTGCTTTAGCTATGTCTTGGGATGATTTCAAAATCGCCATGACTACTGAGTTCTGTCCTCGTAGTGAGATGAAGAAATTGGAGGATGAGTTCTATCACCTCAAGCAGGATAGTGGGAACAATGTTCCCTACAACAACCGTTACCACGAGTTGAGCTTACTAATTCCTCGTATGGTAACCCCGGTATCCTTGGCTATTGAGAAGTATATTGAGGGACTGCCACCTCAGATCCATGATTCGGTTATGGGAAGTAAACCTGCTACTGTAAAGGATGCCATTCGTCTCGCAGCATCATATTTACAAACTTTGGCATATTATTTTAATATACAACTTTTACATTAATTCGATTAATCATAAAAACTCTAATTCCCCAAATCGACTTAGCAAACCCTAATGCCTTAGACCCTAGTTACTTTAGACTCTTAGACATTTCCTTATTAGTATTCTTTACACATTATAGGTTGAATTCCTCGGAATTCCCATTACTTAGCTCACGACCGCTTAAGTGGATTTTGATCGCTTTCGCAAACTGTGAGTATATCTTTCCCCTTTTTACTATTTACTCTTTTGGGGTGATTCATGTACCATTATTATTAAACTTACGTATATTATTTACAAAGCAATGTGCTCTTTGATATGTTTTGTGTGAATTGTATGAACGATTTGTCAAAGTCATTAACCTTTGGGCCGCACCTAACAATGAGTAGTACTACGAATTATATCCCTTGGTTACTTACGTGAACGAGTTAAGTCCTTGGTCATTGTTATGGTTTTTCTTGAACGATGGGTGAACGATTATTGAACGATGGGAGGCTTGATTTTGACCCTTTTACATATTACAAACATCAAGGCACATAAATTGCAAATTACTGTTTGAACGAAAATGGATATACTCACCAATGCATTATATGTGTTGACAAAATTATTTTGTACATGTTTTAGGTGAAGTTTGATCTTGCTTGCTTTTCACGCTTAGGCTGGACCTAGTGCTTAAATAAAAGTTGAACATTTATTATTTATGTTTGAGATTTATATTAAGACTCTTTGTATTTCGTTTTGAACAATGGAAGTTATTTACTATTAAATATTTACAATATAGTCCATGTGCTATTGAACAATCGTCACTACGTGACACCTCGATGTTTCCACCATCGGTTGGGGTGTTACACGCATGCAACACATACAACACACTGGACTAGGGGGACTTGAAGAGGTAGGTACCCGCACGTGCGCACGGACCCACATCTCCAGACACGTCATCAGACTAGTCAACTGAAGCTTCTAGAAGCTTGCACACGACTCCTAGTACATGCCAGCTGTGAGCCAACAAGGAAAGGGACGTGCAGCCAATCAAAGGTTGTCATTCCCTGCTCCATGATCTCCTAGCAGGTACGAGGGACAAAAAGAACAACAAGGACGATTGAAAAGGATGCTCGACTAATGACAGAAGGACAACGATAAACCCTCCAACGGTTGTCAACCGTGTAGGGCCCGCGCGAGACAGCTGTCATTCCCAAATGATTTAATTACGGGATACTTTCTAGGACTATAAATACCTTTCTCCCCCAAGTAAGAAGGGACATTCAATTCACTCATAAAAAAAATACTTAGAGAATTCTGTGTAAGTTAGGGAAGAAATATTATAGTTGAAGCATTCATACTCATCTTTAAATGAGTCTTGTGTAATCGTCCGGTCACATATCAATAAAATATCTTTTTATATTGCTCGTCGGCTTAGGTGTTTAACTAGTGTTTCTTCACTAACCTAGTCCAAGATAAAGAAACAAGTGTGTGTAAATGTAAATGATACTTTTAACATATTCATGCATGCTAATATAATTCAACTTATCAATCAAATCAAGCCTATGATCGATTCGTAATGGTCTATGGAGATTCTACCATTCCAATTGGATTTACATGATACGTAATCCACCTGTTTTTTAACGGCAAACTTCTACCCCTTATGAGACTTGAACTGATGACCTCCTCAACTTACGTGTTCCTAAAAGCTTTGCTTTTACCATATATTGGACCACCAACCCCACTGCCACGCAATCCACCCTTGATATGACAATACAACATTACCTCCATTATCCTAAAATAAAAGTTTCATAGCATGTCGTTAACCCTTAACCCTTTGTTTATAAATATATGATAAGGCTTAGGATCTTTAAGGTCTCAAGTTCGAAACCTGACTCAAGGGGGTTTCCCACAGTGGTGGGTTTTCTCCTACGGTGTTCCTATGTGAATCAAGCCTGATACGTTAAAAACTATATAGACGAGTGACATCGCGTCTCAAGAAAGCTCACTCGGATATTAGGGCTAATTCCAAACGTTTTTAAAAAAAACTATACATAAACTTTCAAATTCATATATGAATTGAACATAAAATTTATTTTATTTTATTGAGTTAATACTAGTACTTACTAACAATTGATTGTCATAAAGTATGAAGAGCTTGATAAATATATATGAACTGTTCCTTTCTTTTCTTTAACATCATAACCCACTCTTGACTATTTAATTGATTGATAATCATACTATGTAAGAATCTCGTGTATTACATGACATGAATAAATAAAATTTGGTTCTATTTTTTATTTTTAAATATGTGGAATCATGAAAAGCCAAAAGAGGAAAATAAGAATTACGATTTTTAAATATATAATTTAGAAAATAACGGTGAATTAAAACTTTATTTAAAATATCGTGAAGCTTAAATAGTGAAAACGAAATAAGGAGTGTATTAAATTTAATATTTAAAAGGAGATCGGGTTAATTTGAAATAAGTAAGGATCTATAAGGTAATTAAATGTGTATACGATTTAGTCGAAAAAACAATAATTAATGACACCTAGAATTGGTCATATATATGTCACCTAAGATTTTTTATTATATATTGTAGGTTACAATCATGTGTATTACATGGGTTAATAAATGTAATGTTATATAATTCGTAATAAAAATGTTAAGTTTAAAACATATAGTGTTAGGTTATTTTCAGAAGAGTGTTTTAGTGCGAGAAGAAACCTAAATCTTACTTTTTATTAGTAATGGTTTGAAGTTTTTACTTTTTTTTATATCATTGTTTATGTTATATATACAAAAACTCATTAAACTAATGCAATCAAATGTTTTTTTTAAGGTTTAAACATTTTCCTACACATGTGTTATATTATGTGTAGGTAATGTTCTTACACAAAATTTGTACATGTGTAGGTTATATAAATTAATGAAATTGCTTCATATATTTGTTTTATTTTCAATATAAATGAATAAACGACACATTTCACCAATTTTTTTGTGTTCTTATTTTTTAAAAGTGATAAAAATGAATTATTAATTTTCTTTTCGCACTTCTCGCATTAAAACCTCTTCTGAAATGAACCATCCCCAAAACAAATATACATATCTATGTGTTGCTTGTTGAATAAACTTGTGGATTATACTAATAGAATTAAATTTAAGGTAATTTATTACTAAGGAAATAAACATAGACGTGACAATTATAAATTTATTAAGTTAACTTTTAAAACATTATTTCTTTCAACTACTATTAACTTTGATGTTTGAATACCACATATTTTTATATTATTTAACATATTTATTTTTATTGTTCTTACCATCCAACCAAAATAAATATCTGAATTTTCTAGAAATCACTCATAAAAAATCATCATTCTCTGCTTTCTAATATATTAACTCATATATTTTAAACTAGATGAAGCTGTCAAGTAAGAAAAATATGTTTATTTAAGAAATAATAACTAATTTCATATAAAGTTCACTTGATTAATTAATGATATAATATTTTTAAATAAAAAATAGATGTCCATAATTAAGTAGGAGAGAAATCCGAAAAAAATAAATATGTCTACAATAGATGACACGTGTTTGCCTATTATTTTCTATTATTATTATTATTATTATTATTATTATTATATTGATATAGAAGTAAAGATAGATAAAGATTATATAACTCAAACAAAATTTAATGTATTTGTGATCAACTTGATAGTAATTTTGATTTGAGATTTGAAACAACTTTTCTAATGATCATTTAAAATTTGAATTGAAGTGAACTTTTGAATTATTAAAACCCTTATATTATAATCTCTTATTTATTTGCAGTGGTGAAGGTTAGTGAGGGTTAGGGGGTGCCCCGGCCCCTATCATTTTTTAGCTTAGTGGTGAAAGTTTGCAATTTTCGTAGGTAATTTTTATATGAATTGAGTCCGGTCTCTACCGATTTGATCTTCCAGCCCCATCAATACGAAAAATTAAGTCCAGCCCCTGCCGAATTGATCTTCAAGCTTCGCCACTGCTTTCTTGATACAAATAGTTCGAAGAAAACTTATTTTATAGAAACGATGTATCTTTTGAAACTATAATTTTAAATGACAATAACCATTATTTAGACTAAAGGGAGTTGGGGCAAGAGTTGCCATGTCCATGTGGTAAGAATAGGGTTCAAAACTCAAGCCTCTAAAACAGAGGAGTGTGAATGGGCTTGGTTTCAAATATTCTAAAAGTTATTTAAAAAAAAACAACAAATCAAAATCTTCCACCTCACCCCCTCATCCCCCCACGCCAGTCCTCTGCCCCACGCCAAGAGAGCAACGCTCAACTCACCCAACAACAACGAGGGCGGTGTTTATGGCTTGAGTAAGTGCAACACGCTCATTCCCACGCTCCACTACCATCACTCTTGGATGAAAGGTATCAAAAGTGGTCCATTGGCAATTATGTGGCTCACCGATACTTATGGATTAAAATATAGAAACAAATATTTGCGGGTAGATATATGGCGCTAAAAAATTATATATTATGTTGTCAATGATGCTTGTATTTGACCACTCTCAAAAACTATATATATATTGTTTGAACACGTTTAAAATAGTTTTGGAGGTATAATACTAAAAATCGTATTTGAACTACAAACAATATTTTTTTTAATCTACAAAAGTCTTCCTACATTTTGGATGAGTTCAAAAGTTATCAACCTAGAAAAGATAACACATGGACCCCAATACCCCATTAAGATTTCAATGGATACATGATGCTAAAATACATATAAACACAATATTAAAAAAGTTGACCATTTCATAGGCATAATATTTTATCTTACACCATCCATATCGATGTTGATTATAATCGTCCATGAAGTATTAGCATATTTAGGCCTCACAAGTTACAAGGGCTAGGATGGAGGGGTTTGCCTATGGACAACGTTTACTTCAAAATGGCTAAATCCGAACAAGATGATGAGCCCCAGATAAAAAGGAAACATTCTTTTTTGGAAGATTACAAAAATAGACATTTGAACAGTCTAAATTACCAAAACTAGACATTTGTCGGCTAAGCCAACAAATATTGAGGCAAAAATGTCGACTTAGCCGTCAAATGTCTAGTTTGGTAATAAATATTCGTCATACATCTGGTTTTTGTAATTTTCTCTTTATTATTTGAGTGAATAGCCAAAATTGTCTCTGAGGTTTGACTAAATTTGCTAGATCTATCCAAAATATTTTTTTCTCTCAACTGAACCACTGAGGTTTACATTTTCTTGCTAGATCCATCCAATTTATTAACTCTGTTTAAAACTAACGTTAACTGAGGCTTATTTTTGGCATTTACATATTTGTTTTGATTTCTATTTCTTTTTTATAAGCTTATTAATAAAAAAAAAAAAAAAATTTAATAAAACCAGCCCAGGACCTCCTTTAACCATCCCAATCACATTTTTCATATCTGCAATTTGACGAGGGACGCTCATAAGTGGTCATATGTGCCAAAGCTAAAGCAATGCGAAGGAAAACCATTTTCATGTGTTTGAACAAATGTTGTTGTTTACCGATCAGAATTGTCATGCAATTGGGGAACAATCTACATAATTGTGTTGCCAATTTCCCATATATAGTTTGTCACAACAAAATTCAAGCTGGGTAAAACAGCCTAACAAGAAGCCTGTGGATTTATTATGATTACACATGTATTTAGGGTTGCAAACGAACTGAAATTTCAGCGAACAGTTCATGAACCGTTCGGCGGGAAGTTCGTTTGTGTTCGTTCGTTTAATAAATGAACGAACACGAACAAAAAATTCGTTCATTTAGTTAAACGAACGAACATGAACAGGGGACGTGTTCATTCGTTTATGTTCGTGAACGTTCGGTAACGTGTTCATTTATGTTCGATAGTTTAATGGAGTTGTTAATTTTATTTTGTATTCTTTAATTTTAATTTATTTTACTAAAATGAATAAATAATTTATGTAGTATATAAGATTTCAAGTTTAAATAAATGAAGACTTAAAGTTTAAGATGAGAGCTTAGTTTTTTGGGACACTACTTTATTATGTTTTACCAATATTATGTTATATACGAAGTATATGTTTGTATAGTTAGGTTACATGTTGGGTCATCATCATCATCATCATCATCATCATCATCATCATACTCAGTTAATTTCACCTATAGCAAAGTTAAGGTAGGGTCTGAGGAGGGTAAGATGTAGATAGCCTTACCTCTACCCCTAAGAATAGAGAGGCTGCTTCCAGTGAGACCCCCGGCTCGATGTGGTTTGGTATCAAGCCTTGGACATAAGGCACATAACATCTAGCAATTAGGACAAACCCGATCGGTGCATGTACCCCTTTGTCTTTTGGCTATCCACGCCACCACATGATGCATGATTAACCGTCCGTCGTTTTTAACGTTATTTTCACGAAATTAGTAAAATAACGTTAAAACTAGTGCAACTTTACTTTTGCCCCCCAAGGGCCACACATATCTATATTATATTATAATGCATGAGTGAAGGGTAGTTTAAGATACCCAAAAGTTAAGAACTTATTTTTCATTAATAACCCTAAAATAAGGGTAAAATAGTCATTCATACATTATTTACATTTTAATACCCTATCTTAGTTACACTTTAATCCCTAAAACTTTACTTAACTTTTGTTTATTTAAATTATAGTTAAACTTCTTTTTCATATTTTAAGCAAACCACCCCTATGATTTTAAATAGTCATATTTTTTAATACGTTTATACTTTTTATAAAAAAAAATTACATCATAATAATGAGCATTTTATTATCTTTAATTTGAGTATAGTATTGTTATTTTTTATTTAAAAAAATCTTTATGTGCTACGAGATTAACGATATATAGGAGTGAGCAATAACTAAATCGTTCATCGAAGCTAAACCAAAAGTCTGACAAAACTGAACCAAAATCTATTGAAAACTGAAAACATCCGATTTAACTTAAAATTGGTTATCGTTTTCTTTTTGTACCCTTAGTTAACCCAAATTAGTTAAACTGAAACAGACCCATTAATATATTCATAACAGTATGCCTGCACGATGTGGTAGGAAACACAGACACTTCTAATGCTTCATGGTTGGGTTAGGTTCAGTTTGGTTATAAGCCTTAACCAAAACAAAAATCAACATTATCGGCTTATCAATCTTGTTAACCAACCGGTTAATTGGTTCAGTCTATTTGGTTAGATTGTCGTTTTTAGTTCGGTTTAGTTAATTTTGGCTAATAACCAAAACCAAACTTTGGTTAAAATTTTGCTTAGAAACACATGAAATGAAGGTATAAATACATGTAATGGATGTATAAAGGATATACATGTATGAATGGTTCAGTTTTGGTTTGTTAATTTTGGTTAACTTAGGGTACACAAAACCGATATTAGGTTAACTCAATTTTGGTTAATTTTATGTTCGGTTTTGTATGTTTTTGTTCGATTTCGGTTGAGTTTCAATTATTGTTCACCTCTAGATATTGTTAATCACGTAAAAAATCAAAATTTTAATTAAAAGTATGTAGCAAATTATACTCTAATATGGTTTGAAGCTGGGTAGATAGGTTTATGAATTGTAGTGGCGGTATAAATAGATGGGGTTTTGAAATTTTTAGCTTTTATACCTAGGCCTGTAAACGAACTGAATGTTCATTTAATTTTAACTGAACACGAACACATAATCAAACACATTTTTATGTTCATGTTCGTTCATTAAGAAATTTGTCATGTTCTTGTTCGTTTGTTTAAACCTAAACGAATAATTCACCAACGAACATAAACGGACGTTCACGAACATAATAAATGTGAACGATTTCGTATTACTGAAAAAACCCAATTACTAATTGGTTATATATTTATACAAGTAGCTAAAGCCCAATTTATGTTTGTATTTATGTAAATATAACTACGTATGTAATTAATAAACTTAAACATGCATAAATAAACGAACATAAACGGACGTTCACGAACATAATTAAAGAAACTCAACGTTTGTTCATGTTCACTCATTTAACTAAACGAACAAATTTTTTTGTTCGTGATTGTTCGTTTATTAAATAAACGACATAAACGAACATTCCGTCAAACAAGTTCACGAACAGCTCATGAACATTCGGTTCGTTTACAGGACTATTTTTTACCTCTATTTAATGTATTTATACCTCCGTTTCATGTACTTCTAGGCAAAAAAATTTAGCCAAAGTTTGTTTTTGCTATTCACCAAAATTAACTAAACCGGACTAAAACCGATAATCTAATAAGATTTATTAATTGATGGATTTTGATTTTACTTTCAGTTTCGGTTGAGGCTAATAATCGAACTTAACAGTACCATACACATACTTAGAAGTGTTTGTGTTTCCCGCTGCATCGCGCGGGCACTCTACTAGTATACATTATATGTTGGGTGTTTTACTTAATTTCTTAATATATTTGAATTCAATCTTATTCGGAATTAATATATGTTCGTTTGTGTTTGTTTTGGTTCATGAACAATTCTTTGGGTTTATGAACACTTGTTTGTGTTCATTAACGTTCGTTTATGTTCGTGTGTGTTCATGAACAAAATTTAACAAACGAACACGAACACGCGCGTTATCTTAACAAACGAACACGAACAAGAAATCTCGTTCGGTAAGTATTCATGAACTGTTCGTGAACACATAATTTCCTTAGCAAACGAACACGAACAAGGCTTTGTTCGTATTCGTTCGGTTCGTTTGCAGCCCTACATGTATTTACTCAACTTTCAGAACCTTAATTTAGTGTTTTTAAAATTCTAAATATTTATTCAACAAACCTGTCAATGGTCTCACGCATTTGAATGAAGAAGGTGAGTTGTTATATACAAAAGGCAAAATCATGAATTAAGAAAATTTTATTAGCATTTGGATATGATTTATTTATTTTAAACAATCACAAATTCACACCTTCGTACTTGTGTATTATAATCCACTTAAGCAAACGATAGCAATTCTTCCATCATCAATAGGATGAATATTACTTTTTCCATCCAAACCACCGCTAATGAATTTAGAAGAGACACCCAATATAATTAAGGGTGATGACTAACATAGAAATTATCGCAGAGCTTAGTACTTATATGTGCTACCAAACATGAATCAGTTAATTATAAATGAGCATACATGAGCACGCATCAAATAGATGTCCAAAATGACGGTGAAAATACTCAAATAATGAACCCAATATTATATACCAAACGGGGATTGAAGGAGGTGGGGGTTGGGGTGGCTTTAAAAAAAATTAAAAAAAAAAGTATTTTTTATGTTAAAAATTTATTGAAATAAGAAAAGATTAGAAATCAAAACAAATATGTAACCCCTTGGTTAACATAGTTTTTAACAAGGTTTGTTAAATGGATAGATCTAGCAACAAAATGTAAACCTTAATGGTCCAGTTGAGAAAAAAAAAATTTGGATAGATCTAGCAAATTTGACAAAAACTCAGGGACAATTTTAGCTATTCACTCTTATTATTTTGTATTAACATTTTCTAATCAATTAATGACTTGTATATCATGTGCTTTAACAACTTGTACATTATGTTTATTTTAATTTTAAATCAATTTAAGTATAGTAATTGGCTAGAGTAACAAAATTATTTAGTTTTAGGCTTTGAAAACATCAGTTCATGTATTTTTACACCATCTTTATTTCTCTTATACATATAATTCGATTTGTATAATTTATTTTATCAACAAAGTATTTATTTATTATAATAGTTAATTTAAACTTCATAACTAATTTCTTTTGGTAGAAAAAGCTTATTGTGTTGGATATAGAATTTCTGATATTTGATTAACTAACGTTATCACGAAATGTGGATTAGTCTCATTGATGGAAATAAGATATTAAATAATTGTGAATTATTTGATTAAATAATTATATAGAAAATATTTAGTTATTCATTATTATAATTATTATTATTATTTAATAGTTAATTAATAAATATTAATTAATAAATATTAATTGATAAAAGTTTACATTTATCAGATAAATGTAAAAGATTGATAATGGTGAAGTATTATTTAAAAGTTAAATAATATTATTTATTTATAAGATAAATATTGGTGGGTTAAATATTTATATTGAACTACAACTACAGTTGTAGTTACCCGCGCTTTGCCGCAGAAGCACCGGACGCGATTTAAACTCTGTACGTACCAAAACAAAAAAGCTAACGTTACCGAATGAAAACTATAAAAACGAATACGGTATCGATATTGATATTGGTATTGATATTAAGACAATATTGGTTCGTTCTCCACGATAAAGAAAAATATAACTGTATCGATATCGAATTTATCGATTTGGTACGAGTGCCCGGTATCCCGTAAGGGAAAAGGATATATATCTATTAATATATATAAAAGAATTGAACATTGCTGACGTGGCATGCAATGGTGCCTTCAACCTCTTCATGAAACTGCCACGTGGCATCATAATTCAAAGATTTTAGTGTTTTTGAATTATTTCCCTTTTTAATTAAATTGAGTTATTTTAGAAAAAAAAGAATTTAAAAATAAATTTAAAATTTTCTCTCTCATATTTCCTCCCATAATTTTTAAACGTTTATATCTTTTATATACGAGATTTTTTAAAGAAAAAAATTACACCAAATTAAGGAGCGTTTTATTATCTTTCCAACGAGTACCATAGTGCTATATAAAAAACGGAGAAAAAATCAACTATTTTTTGTAGGGTTTCGTTCGTACAGGAAAAAAAAACACACAAAGTGTTCATGTTATTCATTAAACATGTTTTTTCTTTTAAACCACGTTCTTATCTACGATGTTGAAAATCAGCCCAATCACCATGTTATCATTGGAATTTTACTAGGTATACTTCATCAAGAGAAGCTAGGAGAAAGAATCGCGCAACACTGCAACACATGGTGTCAGCTTATAGCAAGATTATTTTTTTATTTATTTAATTACAAGAGTAATAATTATTACCATTAGTATTAGTATTATTAGAATGGTTATATTTTTCAATCCCGGGACACTCTCGGGAATATTGATAGTTGCTGACGTGGCGTTCAATGGTGGCCTCAACCATCTCTTGATTATGCCACGTGGCATAATGAGATGCAATGGTTACAACTTTCAACTTAAGTGTTTGTTTAGTTTATTAGTTTAGGAATTATAAGAGCCATTAGAATGTGAAGAATTAGAGAGATGTGATGAGTTTTTGAATAGTTGCAGCTTACATAAGTGATTTTTTAGATGATTACTGATTAGGTTTTAGATTAAGGAATATGAGTTATTACTGATTAGAATACTATGAACATGCAATGATTGAAAGATTTTGTGGTTAGTTAACTTCAGCCATTTGCAATAGGTTATCACGTAAAATTAGATTTTTCAACCCCGGGACCATCCCGGGGTAATCAGCTAGTCTACGATAAAGAAAAATATCACATCGCGTCCATTTAATGATCATTTAATTATAGTAATTGACAATTTATTCAAAAGTGTACTCTAACAATAAAATTCACATGTGCATCAGACATGACGTAATATAAGCAAAAAAAATTTATTATTTTTTGGTGGGGGATTTTTGTGTTCACACTTGGTTCTCGAGTTCTCTCTCTAAATAGTGGTTCTCAAATGATCCAAATCATGTGTGTGTGTTTGTGTGTGTGTGGAAAGTATAAATTGAAAAGCCCATTGAGTTGAGAAAACTCAGAAAACCCATGTAAAAACCATCTAAAAAATACACAATGTAACATACATGTATTTAAGCGTTTTGAGCCAAAAAAATAAAAATAAAAAGCGCCGATGGGATATTTTTAAAAAAAATAAACAAAGTTTGCGCTGTTACACATGTTAAAAAGCTGAAAACATATGTTAACAGCGCAAACTTTGTTTATTTTTTCAAAAAATATCCCATTGGCACTTTTTTAATTTTTTTGGCCAAAAACGCTTAAAAACATGTGTGTTACCTTGTGTATTTTTTTTTCCAAACACACAAAAAAAGATGGTTTTTACATGGGTTTTCTAAGTTTTCTCAACTCAAGGGGGTTTTCAATTTATCATTCCCCTACATATATATGTAGAGGATCCTGTAGGAAAATTGGTTTGTATGAGAAGTGTGAGAAGGATTAAGAATTGACATGTAGCCATCGTGTTTTTTATTTTGAAATGATGTTTTGGCTTGAAAAAACACTTAAGACAACAATATACAAAAATTAAAAACATAATGCAATGTATTATAGTCATTAAATTTAAATTATAGATAAAACACACTAGTAAATACTTAAAACACTCTGCTTAATGTTCTTGACATAGTATTTTAAGTTTTAAGCCTAAAAGACATTGTTTTCAGTTATTAATTGTTATGTTTGGTGTTTTTTCTAGGCAAAACATCATGAATACGTCCAAAAAAATGATGCATACATATCAATTTTTAAAGGGTGTTTGGGATTGAGTTTGGAAATGTAAAGGTGCTTTTGGTCAAAAGTGTTTATTGGCTTATGACTTTTTGAAAAGGAGTATAAAAGGAAAAACCAGAAGGGTATAAAAGGAAAAACCACATTGGTTAAATTTCTCTCTCCACATGCAAGTCACATGTCAATTCCCCCCGTCATTTTTAAAACAAGTATAACTTTTTCGTAGGATATTCTTTTTTTAAAAAAATCACCATATTAACGAGCGTCTTTCTATCTTTAATATGAGTACATCATTGCTATATTAAAATTGAAAAAAATAAGACGTGTTAACTGGGTTTTCTTATTTCATTGTGTCTTGTACTCGTCCAGTGTGTTATAGTATGCACATGTGTGTTATAAATAAGTTTATTATGTTTTTAGTCTACACATAATTTAACTTTTTCTATTGTGTTTTTAGTATGTTTTACATTGTGTTTTACGCTGTTCATTGTGTTTCACGCATATAGGTTATGTGTTTATGGCGTACATTGTGTGTTAGTTTACTATCCATTGTATTTGTAATATGTCGTCTATTGTGTTTTATTAGACTGTTCATTGTGTTTTATTCCTTATTGTTCATTGCTTATTTAATTTGGTACTCATTGTGTTTTACGTTATCTCTATTGTATCTTACGCAACTAGGTTTTCGATATTTTTTCAAAAGTGTAACGATGGGGGTACTCATATTAAAGATAAAAACGCTCAATTTGATGATATAATTTTGTTTAAAAGATGACGTACAAAAAAGTTACAGACGTTTAAAATTAAGGGTGAAAATTGCAATTGACTTTCATATGCATATTTTTTTTACAAGATTAACCCTCCTACTTGTTTATTTATTTATTTTTTTTGACACATGTCATTTTTAGTGGTTTCTCACTTTCTCATTCATTTTGTGTAGCATTTGTAGGATGACTCAACATGTGCATTGTATTTATATTTTTTTAGATTGTAACGTGTAATATTATTCAACTTTAATTAGTTTTTTAAATGATTAATATTTTTTTAGATCCACCGGGGTCCAGCAGGGGACCCATTAGGGCCGCTTCTTTTCGCGCTTGTCCTGCACCCATTGGTTCATCGGCTGGAGGAGCGTTGTTCCCTCCCATTTCATGCTTGGTACCTGGATGACGGTACGATTATTGGAGAAGCCAAGGAAGTGGCTAAGGCTTTTGATATCATCCAAGCTGAGGGACCGAATTTGGGTCTTACACTTAATATTAAGAAATCTGAAGTTTTTTGGCCATCGACCAACGGAGCGAAAGAGAAGCCTGGTTTATTTCCTAGCGAGATAGGGAGACCAGAGGGAGATGTTAAGCTCCTAGGAGGGGCCGTTAGTCAGGATGAGGGGTATATTAGCTCTTTGGTAGTTAATAGGGCTAAGAAGGCAACAGAACTAATGCTCTCTTTGCAGAAGTTGAGGGACCCCCAAAGTGAACTTTTGTTGCTTCGTTCATGTATGGGCGTTGCTAAACTGTTGTTTGGCCTTCGGACATGTCCACCGGCCATGGCCAATGAGGCCGTATCCATTTTTGACAAAGGCCTTCGTGAAGCGGCGGAAGATATTGTGGTTTGTGGAGGGGCGTTCTTTGGGGATTTCCAATGGCGGTTGGCGTCTTTGCCGATTCGGTTGGGAGGGCTTGGTCTTTGTTCGGCGGAGGACGTGTCTGCATATGCTTTTGTGGCCTCTCGGGTGCAGTCTTGGGACCTTCAAGACCACATCTTAAGGAATAGCGGGTTGGTGGGGATGGACCTGGATTATGAGCTTGCCTTGGACAACATTCGCAGCTCTCTCCCGAACTTCGATTTGGGCGGGTTTATGGATAAGGACACCGCCCCCAAAAAACCTCAAAAGATTTTGGCGAGTGCTTTTACCGGTAAAACCCTTCAAACCATGGGAGAAAAGTTTGCCATGTCCCCGCGCCAGAAAGCTGTGTTTGAATGCCTTAAAGGGGCGCATGCCCAATATTTCTTGACTGTCCTTCCCATCGATTGGCATGGGCAACACATGTCGGCTGTTGAATATCGGGCTATCCTTAAGTATAGACTTATGATTCCCATGTTCCCAGTTGATGAGCCGTGTCCAGTTTGCAAAAAGGCATGTTTAGATAAATTTGGGGAGCATGCCCTTCACTGTACGGAGCTGCCAGGATTTAAATACAGACATGACCTGGTCAGGGACGTCTTATGGGATGTCTTACGAAGAGCAGTGATTTCAGCTAGGAAAGAAGTCCCGGTTAATTTTTTGACGGATCCACTTGAGGGGCGGTCCACCCTAAGACCAGCGGATGTCCTTGTGTTCGGGTGGGCGCAGGGCAAACACGCGTGCGTTGATCTCACAGGGGTGTCTCCTTTGGTGGGACTTCGGGATTCGGGGTTTGTGGCTGGGCAGGCAGTCTTAAAAGCTGAATCCAAGAAAGTTGACAAACATGAAGCGGCTTGTCTTGAAAACCAACACGTCTTTATGCCCTTCGCTTTTGACACATTTGGGGGCCTTGCTCCCGAAGCAATCCGGTTTTTTAGATCGAGTGCAAAAGGTGGTGTAGAGTAACTCTCCTGCGGCCAAGGACACAAGCTTTATATTTAATAGAGTAGGCTTTACTATTCAAAAAGGGGTTGCGGCGTAGCTTGTTGCCCGTCTACCCGCACCTCATTTGTAATTCTTGTTCAAGGTTTTTGAAATTAATATCAAATATCATTTTGTTTGAAAAAAAAATACTATTTTTATTATAATTGTTTAAAAACAATATTCTAATGGATAAATTCCCACGTTGGTCAATATATTTACTTGATATTCCAAGATTATCCTTTTTTTAATCAGTCGATCCCTACTTTGTCGACGATTTCATAGAGAGACGGGTAAGGGATGTGGTCGAAGACCAGTTGAAGTATATATTGTATGTTCGCTATAACATTGTTACGTGTCTCAATGTTTATATGAACAAAATTTATATTTTGTGGAGTCCAAGTTGCCAATTTTTTATGTTATGTACAAAATTATTATATGATTAGTTATAGCATAGAGTTTTTGACTTTACAACCAAAAGCTTAAAAAACAAATCAAATATCGACATCTAAACGGGAAGCACTTTTCGTCGTATCAAATTAAAACCATATATCAACATCCTAATCGTAACCACTAGATATTCTTCATAAATTTCATGCACGGTTATTATAATACATATAAAGAGGATAAAAATGCAACCTTGCATAATTTTAAAATGTTAAGTAATTTTAAAATATATCATCCGGCTTTCAAACTAATTATCAACACTATTTTTAAACGGGCAACACCTTTTCATATGTAAATACTCTTTTTTTTTTAAATAGAACATAAACACAAGTATTTCATTTTTCTTTGTGTTGAGTGTGGTATTGCTATAATTTTTTTAATGACGAATCAAATACATTAGAAAAGCTAGCCAAGCTGTTGGCACCTAAACGGAAACATTACATCAAAGCAAGGGATTTTGTAACCAACTCGTCCAGCTAATGTTTATTTTCCTATTTCTATTCACACCCCACAAATAGGAAAAATTCGGTCAAACATGTCTCCTTTTTGTCGGTACTTGAGAGCAAACACAGTGTCATTTCAAAACCTTAAAGTGATCCATCAAGGCATCAAACCGTAAGAATGATCTTATGCACAAGTTATTTATTCTGCTTTGTCAACTATAGAGAATCTAACAAAGGTATAAGACTCATCAACCTATATGAAAAGGGGAGTGAAAATGGAGCCAACTAAAGGTCATTACCATATTCGATCGAGAGGCTACTTCAGAATAGTCAAGTAAAAGTTTCAAATTTCCCTCCACCGTATCACAAACAGGACATAACACACTTGGGCTGTTGATAACCATAACCACCAAATTTGTTCTTTTTGTGTAAAACCCCCAAACCAAGCACCTTACACTTAGACATCAACACATCAAAAAGGAATAAAATACCATTCATTCAAAAAATACTTCCCAGTACTACACATTACTACACAGCGAAAATCATACAAATAAATTACTACCATCCAAATCAAAACAAGCAAGCAACATCCTTGCTTTACATCATAGAGACTACCACTACAAATTTATCAAGATTCCGACTCAGGTCTATACGAATGCCATGCCACGTGGTTTTATTTATCCAACAAATTCTATGAAGGATTATGGGCCTTTGATCTAGGGATTCAGTGGTTGAAATTGAATGGTTCAATTGGTTTAAGAAATTGCGCATGAAGTAAAATAGATATAGCCTACTACTGATGACTTTTTTACATAATCCACAACTTTTTTATACTACATTATTTTTTGTAAAAAAAATAATGCACCACAAACAAAAGCATTTTATTCTCTTTATTGACTACACTATTGCTATTGTTTTATTTTAAAAAAACAACATTTGTTTTAAAGTCAATTAGTTGTGCATATAACGTGAGTAAGTATCATCCCTAACGTGTGTGATTATGAAACATAATGTGTAGAGTTATTGAACGTTGGATAAGGTGAGTAATTTTGGGCGTGGATGAGAATACATTTTTTGCTAGTGACATGTATCGCCTTATTTGTAAGTTAACTCGTACATACATATATATGCGCATATGTTTGAGAGAGAGAGAGAGAGAGTGCGTGCGTTGGAAAGTAACGATATGCTTAAAAAGTACAAAGGATGAAATTAAGGCATGATGTTCTAAATTCTATAATATTATGTTTTGATGGTGATGAAAATTTTTAGGCATAAAGTCCTTGAATAGCATCATACATAAATAAAATTAAAAACTTAAACACCATGTCTAAATATCATTTTTACATTTTTAATTTTTACATTTTTAGACAAAATTGACCTTTTAGCCGAAGCATGCATATACATAGTGTACACATCTCCCTCTCTCTATGTATATATGTGTGTGTATGAACGATAATTTGAAAAGTCTATTGAGTTGAGAAACCCGTGAAAAGTTTATGATTTTTTTTTTGTAAAAAAAAATAGACATGTAATACGCATATTGTCTAGTGTTTTGAGCAAAAACCAAAGAACGTCGAGTGGTTTTCTTAAAGAAAAAAAATATACAGGTAACATGCATAACAGTTTGGTTTTGCAAAAACAGTTGGTTCATTTTTATTTTTATTTTAAATTCATTCGGTTCCTTTTTTAGCTCAAACGTTCCACTATATGTACATTACAAGTCCCAATTGTTTAAAAAAAAATCTTTTATGCATGATACAACAAAGATTTTTCACAGCTTTCTCAACTCAATAAGGTTTTTTATTTATACTTAGTCCATAAACACGCATAGTGAAGTAGGAAAGTTGAACTTCGAAAATAGAGAATGCCCATATTTAGGTTCGGTCAGTTGTGCTTTGGTCTACCCTAGTCATGCCCTTTGTTGTTTCGTCAAGACTTTTCCCTACTAGCCTCACTAAAGAGAGACATTTAACCCTCCTTTAGTGACAGATCTATGAACGATTTTCAATGGAGTTAGGGCTGCAAATAAACTGAACTTTCAGCAAACAGTTCACGAATTATTCGGCAGGAAATTCGTTTGTATTCGTTCGTTTAATAAATGAACGGACACGAACAAAAAATTCTGTTCGTTTAATTAAACGAATGGACATTAACAATGGTCGCGTTCGTTCGTTTATGTTCGTGAACGTATTCGTTTAAGTTCATTTATGTTCGATAGTTTAATAAGGTTTTTAATCTTTATAATGTTTTTTAATGAAGACTTCAGGTTTAAGATGCGAGCTTAGTTTTATTAGACACTACTTTATAATGTTTACCAATATTATGTTAAGTACTAAGTATGTTTGTATAACTATGTTATATTTTGGGTGAATCTAGTTAATTTCTTAGTATATGTGAATTCGATATTATTTTTAAGTTAATATATGTCCGTTTGTATATGACTGTGGTATCCAGTTATGAAAACCAAGGTTTTCAGAACCGGACCGGACGTCGAACCGGACCCTCGGGCGGTTCACTGGTCCAACCGGTCCGACCGGTTCGACCGGTCCAACGAACCGGGCCAAAAAACGCTTCGAAACCCAAAATATCAAAAAAATAATAAAAAAAACCGGTCCGACCGGCCGGTTTTCCGGTCCGACCGGCCGGTTTTCCGGTCCGAAGCCGGTTCGCTGCAGAAACGGTCCAACCACCCGAACCGGACCGGTCCAGGTCCCGGAGCCCGGTCCGACCGGTCCGACCGGCCGGTCCGGTCCGGTTTTCAAAACAGCGATGAAAACTGGACAAATTTATTAGTTTCGCTTCAAAATGGAAATGAGATAGTACTCTAGATAATCTTTCACTACAAGAAATTTGACCTTTAGCGGCTACGCCTTTAGCGGCCACGGCCAGGCGGGTAGCCGCTAAAGGTGTAAAATCAATCCTTACCCTTAAAATTTAATCCAACGGCCACCTAAGAAGACCATTAGCGGCGACAGTGTCGCCGCTAAAAGTCTAAAAAACAATCAGCCTTATACCGCCAAGAATTTCCTTTCCCTCTCATTTGTCACTCCCTCCTCTCTACCTCTGCTCATCTCCTCCCAACCCTACCTACCGCCGCCGCCGGTCCCGCTGACCCCGCCGCTGCATCCACCCCTCGCAACCATCTACCTCTGCTCATCTCCTCCCAACCCTACCTACCCCTCGCAACCATCTACCTCTGCTCATCTCATCCCTCTCTCGTCTCACTCACCGGAGCACAGCCCCTCCTTCCCGAGCCCCGCCACCACCACCACCGGAGCACAGGCCCACCACCACCGCCGAGCCCCGCTACCACCACCGTCGAAAATGTTAATCACCGGCAAATTTGGGATAGACCACCACAACTCGAGAATGTTCAAAACGTAGACACTGAGTTAGGCGAGGATGTTGGCGAGGATGTTGACGTCGTTCACAATAACTCTTCATCTAATATTGGCCTAATTATTGACTTCCACCAATACTTTCAAAACATATCTTCTCATGCTACTCCAGGTGAGAATGCAATGGAAGTTGATGCCCCGAGCAATGACGACAGTGAAGTTGCTGATGTTGGGGCATATTATGACGAGGACGATCCAGATTATGATGACATGGAGTCTGATTAAAAAACAGTAATTGTTGATGATTTCATGTATTTATACTTTATTTATTACATATAATAATGTGACTAATAAGTTTTATTTCTAATTGCAGGACTTACATATAATAGTGTGACTAATATTTTTTATTTCCTTTTTGCAGGACAGTATGAGTTCGTTTTTGTTTTTGTTTGTGTATTTGATGGCCGCTGTTATGGGCCACGGGGGAGACGGTGCAGGGGCGCCGCCACCGCCACCAGGCGGTGATGATTGGTGGAACAACCACCAGGAAGACGGTGGTAAGTCTTACAGTTCTTTACTGTTTACTATTTTTACTTCTTTTTCAATTCTAATACTAATTATTTTTAACTCTAAATGCAGCTCCTCGTCGGAGAACACGGGGCCCTGCAAAAAACAAGGGCTTAAGAAAAGCGCTTAAGACAGGCAAAGGCAAGGTAGCGATTCCATTTGATGATGCCGCCACCAACATGCCTGTAGGCAAAGATGGCAGCTACTTCGGCCGGGAGGCGTCCATGCATATATGGCGTGAGATCCCGTTGGATGTGGAAGGATGGGATAATGTTTCTGAGACTTACAAAGACAAGTTATTTGAGATTTTAAAGGTTAGTGATTTGTAAATATATATTCTATATGTTATTTGTTGATTTTTTTTTCTATCTGACTAGCTTGTTTGATTTAATTATTAGGGTTGCTTCGACTTGGATGCTATTAATGAAGAAATGAATGCCGCTAAAAAAAAAGGAGGCATTATGGCGGTTATTAGAAGGCGATACAGCGACCGCAAAGCCGACGCAAAGCGTCATTATTTGCGGGTGCTGGGAGATGATGGGGATGTGGAGTTAGCAAAGCAAAATCCTCCCAAGGGTATGAAATTGGAAAACTGGCATCGAGCTGTTGATCACTTCTGCACACCAGAGCATAAGAGGAAGTCTGCACTTGCTAAAGCCGCCCGCCAGAAACAAACGAACACATACCGAGGTGGATCGAGCTCTCTTGCCAGTCATTGTTACAAGAAGGTATATACACACACATATACATAGACGGTAATGTTTATTTAACTTATAATTTAACTTTTAATGTTAAACAGGGCGTGGAACGGTATGAAGCATACCGTATTGGACATATAGGAAGGCAGGGGACGTTTGATAGCCCTCAGAATGAAGAGAATTATGTAAGCATTTATTTATAATCTATTGTATAC
This sequence comes from Ambrosia trifida, assembly GCA_028751855.1. NCBI lineage: Eukaryota > Viridiplantae > Streptophyta > Magnoliopsida > Asterales > Asteraceae > Ambrosia > Ambrosia trifida. Next base: position 7,870,431 of record CM054125.1, on the reverse strand, counting down.
ATTTATAATCTATTAAATCACTTTTGTAAAATACAGCACAAGTTAAAGTCACGGGTTGAGTCTGAACGTCAACGGATCGCCGAAGAAGAAGGAGGAGAAGCAGGCAGCTCCGAACAGGTGGATCAGGTTGGTATTTTTGAAGAGGTGTTGGGTAGTCGTCGCAGACATGTTATCGGGATTGGGCATATGCCTTTTCCGAAAGAAAGCCTTCCTCAAGTTACACCTACGGAACCGAATATTACACAGGTATCTCTTTGTAGTTTAAATGTTAGTATTTGACCCGTTTGGTATAAATATGTTTAGTAAATAGAATATTTGACCCATTTGGTATAAATATGTTTAGTAAATAGGATAGTTGACCCATTTGGTATATGTTTGTAGTTTAAATGTTGATAGTTGACCCATTTGGTATAAATATGTTTAGTAAATAGGATAGTTGACCCATTTGGTATATATTTGTAGTTTAAATGTTGATAATTGACCCATTTGGTATAAATATGTTTAGTAAATAGGATAGTTGACCCATTTGGTATATATTTGTAGTTTAAATGTTAGTATTTGACCCGTTTGGTATAAATATGTTTAGTAAATAGAATATTTGACCCATTTGGTATATATTTGTAGTTTAAATGTTGATAGTTGACCCATTTGGTATAAATATGTTTAGTAAATAGGATAGTTGACCCATTTGGTATATATTTGTAGTTTAAATGTTGATAGTTGACCCATTTGGTATAAATATGTTTAGTAAATAGGATAGTTGACCCATTTGGTATATATTTGTAGTTTAAATGTTGATAGTTGACCCATTTGGTATAAATATGTTTAGTAAATAGGATAGTTGACCCATTTGGTATATATTTGTAGTTTAAATGTTAGTATTTGACCCGTTTGGTATAAATATGTTTAGTAAATAGAATATTTGACCCATTTGGTATAAATATGTTTAGTAAATAGGATAGTTGACCCATTTGGTATATATTTGTAGTTTAAATGTTGATAGTTGACCCATTTGGTATATATATGTTTTGTAGGAGCACATTAATGATATAATAGCGACTCCTCAATTCCAAGCGCAATTGCTCCAAATGGCTAATCAATTGGTCCAACAAAGGCTTGGAAATCTAGGCGTAAGTGGTAATAATGGCGATGACGATCACGACGATGAAGCCGAAGACGAAGAGCAAGACGAAGACTTTTAGGCAACTTTGGTATGTTCGTTTAGTTTTGATGGTGTAGACTTGATTCAAATATTAGGATGGTATGTTAGTTTATTTTGTTTGATATGTTTTGACGAATGTTCGTTTAACTTTGTTACGTTTATTTTATATATATGTAGATGTTGGTTTATTATTTTTGTTATTATTTAGTTTGGTTATGCGTGTGCGGAGTAAACGAATAGCAAAAAAAAAAAAAAAAAAAAAAAAAAAAAAAAATAGACCTTTAGCGGCGACGCGTCGCCGCTAAAAGTCTTACCCAGGATGCACAGAAATCTGCCACGTGGCATGCCACGTGGAAAAAAAAAATAAAGTTAAAAGATAATGCTACGTAGATAATTACTTTTAGCGGCTACACCTTTAGCGGCAACAGAACCTTTAGCGACAGACTAAAGATGGCAGGACTTTTAGCGGCAGCCGTAGCCGCTAAAGGTCTTGCTGCCGCTAAAGGTATACCTTTAGCGGCAGCAGGCGTGGCCGCTAAAGGTCGACTTCCTTGTAGTGTTTATTCCATTCGTTCTAAAAAAAATAACATTTGTTCCTTTAAGATGTAATAATTGCATCTCAACATATTAAGATTTGATTCGATTTTCAAATATCTTATCATTCTTTAATATATGATTATCATCACCCATAAATAAAGTACGTCATAGATAAAAAAATTTTTGAACGGCCAACTAAAGAACGACATAAATAAAGTACGTCATAGATAATTAACCAGCAAAAAAGCAAGTCAACCTGGGTCATAATATAAGGTATTGGATGATGGAGTCTACACTCGTTTTATTTGATATTGAAAGATTTGGCTAACGTTTCAAAGCAGGACCCCATTTGATGAACCAAAAGTTAAGCTTTACTTCAATAATAAAACACTAGCATAATTTAAAGTTTTTCAAAAACTAAAAAAGCAGGTGTGGTATCATGAATATCGTAGTTCTTTGAATATTTAACAAAGTTGCTTGTGATGATAGATGTCTCCATTTCTTTAGAATATTTCTAGAGGTTCACTTAAATTATTCGTACAAGAGTTTCAAAACGTGCTTCTTATAGATCGTTACCAATAATGCACTCATTATTTATTATTTATTTAGCGACCCTGGGTTGGCTCAGTGGTCATGCGATGAAGGGATAAGATCAATGAGGCTATAGGTCTCTGGTTCGAATCCTGGAGCACACCCGAGTTTTGTATTACAGTGTTAGTTACTCCGGCTTCGGTGAGGAGGCTGCAACGACACGCTCTCGTCTAACGAGTGGGTAGTCGGCTGGAAATTTTCTCGGGGAGCGCCTAGCCCCTTTCGGATGCCTCACCTAAGAGGGTTGTTGGGCTCGCCAGTCCTACTCCAGACTTCGTGGGTGCGATCCACTCGTCTGTTGGAGTCAATCGCCGTTCAAAAAAAAATATTATTTATTTAAACTAAGATAAAATACAAATAGATATATCTTACAAAACGTATGAAGTGAAGGAAACAAAAATAAAAGCACGATGACATTTTTGTAAATAACATCCACTTTTATCTAGAGTATTTTCTGAAACAATCACTGCATATAATTAGCGTAATAATGTGTATAACTAGCATAATAACTTTTATATAGCTAGAGTAATTAAAATTTTTAACTAGCGAAATAATGGTTGAAGAATAATTATAGTAAAACAATAATTACTTTACTGCATGTAACTAGAATAATTACGATAATTACTTTATGACTACTGTTATTTTAACTATTTATTTTTAAACAACAACTATAACGAAACTAAAAAGTTAGAAAATACAAGGAATCAATATCATTAAGCAAGATTTCAAGAAAACATCAATCCAAGACAACACTCCTCCATGTCGATCACCATTCTTCACTAGGAACACCATATGAATATCACAAAACCGAATTAAAGAATGTTATAATACTCCTCTTAGTTTAAACATTGATGTTTTAAAAGACGATGATAGAATCGAGATTTATCATATTGACCAAAATAAATAAATAAATCTGTATCAACCATGGATTTGTCAACCACAACCGGACATAATCTATATATGAATAATTTTGAGGGTGTCGGTGTTAGAGCATTCATAACCTACCCACCAAACCTTTTCCCATTTTTAAAATTTAAAAAAAACCTATTAAAAACACATCACAACCCATCCACCATTTTATACCCCATCTTTATATTATGAAAAAATGTTATCCTAGTTTTTCATATATGAAAAGCTACTATTCACCATACACCAAATTATTGTGAGTGTGAAAAGTATGATTTTTAGTTAAATTAGCGCATTCACATCCCCTCTATCAAACCTCCCTTCATCTCTAAAATTTAAAACAAACTTACTAAAAACACCCTACATCCCATCCATCATTTTATACCACATCCTTATATATTGAAAAAACCATCTTCTAGCTTTTTATACATAAAAAGCTACTATTCATCTCCATCAAATTATTGTGAGTGTATTTAACGAGAAATATAATAAAACTAGTTTTTATCCCGGGAGCAACCCGGGTTAAAATATCTAATATGACATAATAAAATATCTAATATGACAACATAATTAATGACTTGTCAATACATGATTAATGAATATTATTATTATTATTATTATTATTATTATTATTATTATTATTTATTTTGAACAAATCTCTGCCATAAGTTATCATATTCAAATATAAAAAAAATGAATCTCATTACAAATGAATTCGAAAGTTTGTAATCGATCATTTTAAAAATAACTAACATCAAATAAAAAAAAAGTTAATTATTGAAATATCGAACGCATTAGTCTAATGGTTATGTGATGCGTTAAAAAATTCATGGGTATATGCTCGGGTATGTAGTTCGGGTATTTGGGTATGTTGTTTCGGGTAATCGGGTCGGGTATCACCTAATCCCAGACCCGACCCAAACCCACATTTTTTTTTAAACTAATCCCAAACCCAACACAATACCTGTCGGGTTACAAAAAATAGTCATTTTTTTCTCCAATTTTTATATAGCACTATGGTACTCGTTGAAAAGATAATAAAACGCTCGTTAATTTGGTGTAATTTTTTTCTTTAAAAAATCTCGTATATAAAAGATATTAACGTTTAAAAGTTATGGGAGGAAACACGAGAGATAAAATAATAAAGGTTTAACATTTAGATTTAGTAGATTAGGTTAAAGATTATAATAGATTAGGTTAAATCATATTTATTTCTTTTTTTTAATTGGTTTAGAGTTGTCACATCACATCTTATGTGGCATCTCTCAAAGGAGAGATTGCACAAGAGTATGACATGTAGGATTAATCTCTTTGCAATATATATACTAACTTATACCCCAGGAGCGTCCCGGGTTGAGAAATCTAAGTAAAGTGAATAAAATTAGAAGTATATAAACTATAAAAATGGCAACTATGTATCAACTTACATTAGATACTTTAAAAAAATATACCAAAAGATCCATTTCACCTTACAACATCAACACCTAAAATAGAATATTAAGATCCCAAGCACTTCAAGGGGACAGAGATTGTTTAGCACTAATACATTCAGTCAAAGGTCTTTAACTGCATACAATAAGATTTGAGCTATTTCAGAATATGGTAGAAAAAGAAAACATAGCAATTACCTGTTGGAGAACGTCCCGGGTTGAAATATCTAATATCATCATCATCATCATCATCCTCAGTTAATCTCACCTATAGCAAAGCTAAGGTAGGGTCTGAGGAGGGTAAGATGTAGACAACCTTACCTCTACCCCTAAGAATAGAGAGGTTGCTTCCAGTGAGACCCCAACTCGATGTGGTTTGGTATCAAGCCTTGGACATAAGACACAAAACAGTTAGCAATAGAAACAAACCCGATCGGTGTATGTACCCCTTTGTCTTTTGGCTATCAATGCCACCACATGATGCATGATTAACCGTCTGTCGTTTTTAACATTATTTTCACGAAATTAGTAAAATAACGTTAAAACTAGTGCAACTTTACTTTTGCCCCCAAGGGCCACACATATATACATTATATGCGCACACCGTAAGTAGGGCATAATATAAATAAAGGGTAATTGGGTCGGGTATCACCTAATCCCAGGCCCGACCCAAACCTACAATTTTTTTTAAACTAATTCCAAACCTGACACAATACTTGTCGGGTTACAAAAAATAGTCGTTTTTTTTCTCTGTTTTTATATAGCACTATGGTACTCGTTGGAAAGATAATAAAACGCTTGTTAATTTGGTGTAATTTTTTTCTTTAAAAAATCCCGTATATAAAAGATATTAACGTTTAAAAGTTATGAGAGGAAACATGAAAGAGAAAATAATAAAGTTATAATAATTACATTTAGTAAATTAGGTATTTAATAGATTATGGCGGTGTTTGGGATTGATTATTCAAAACAGATTATGCGTTTTGAAAAAGCAGGGGTGGAACTGCTTATAGATTATTGCGTTTTGGTAGCCTAAAAAACTGATTATCTACGTTTTCAAAACGCAATCCAAACACTAAAAACTAATTATCTGCGTTTTCAAAACGCAATAATCTAAAAATCAGATTCAAAACGCAATCCCAAACACCCTCTATGTTAAATCATATTTAAACCATATTTATTCCTTTTTTTTAAATTGGTCTAGAATTGTCACATCACATCATATGTGGCATCTCTCAAAAGAGTGATTGCATAATATTATGACATGTCATAAAAAATGCTTTGGTTTATTATATATCTATAACTTATGATAAAAGAATAGAATATTGATGAGGTGACATTCAATTGAGACCTAAGAAAGCCATTTTAATGACATGGCATTCAAGGAGGCATTCTCCTCCTTGAGTGTGTCATGTGTCATGTCATGTGGCAAATTAAAAATAAATAAATAATAATATAAAACCTAATCTACTAAATTTAAATTGAGTTATTTTAGGAAAAAAGAATTTAAAAACAAATTTAAATTTTTCTCTCTTATTTTCCTCACATAATTTTTAAACGTTAATATCTTTTATATACGATATTTTTTAAAGAAAAAAGTTACACCAAATTAACGAGTGTTTTATTATCTTTCCAACGAGTACTATAGTTCTATATAAAAACGGAGAAAAAAACAACTATTTTTTGTGGGGTTTCGTTCATACAGGAAAAAAATACAAAGTGTTCAGGTTATTCATTAATAATGTTTTTCTTTTAAATCAGGTTTTTATCTACGATGTTGAATTTCAACTCAATCGCCATGCTTTCATTGGAATTTTACTCTTTTAAAGATGCATAGGTATACTTCATCAAGAGAAGCTAGGAGAAAGAATCACGCAACACTGCAACACATGGTGTCACCTTATAGCAAGGTTATTTTTTTATTTATTTAATTAGAAGGGTAATAATTATTACTATTAGTATTAGTATTATTAGAATTGTTATATTTTTCAACCTCGGGACGCTCCCGGGATAAAAGCTAGTATAGATATAGATATATATAGATAAGTGTTTGTGAGTAAGATAAAGGTAAATATGATGGAAGGGATGTGAAAGGTTTTTTAAAATGAGAGATAAATTTTAAAAAGTATGATTTTTTGTAATTTCTTTTAATACCAAAAGTGAATGGCCCTCCTAGATTGGTGATTATTATAAAATTAGCCAAATTGTCAATATAAAACTATTACAAAAGTTGTCACCAATTGACTTCACATCCCTTCTAAACATTAATTTTCGATATGTAAATGTACACCGTAAGGGTTACAAGCCAAACAGAATAACTCACCTTAATAGACTAGTCTGGTGGGTCATCATCATCATACTCAGTTAATCCCACCAATAGCAAAAGCTAAGGTAGGGTCTGAGGAGGGTAAGATGTAGACAGTCTTACCTCTATCCCGTGGGAATAGAGAGGCTGCTTCCAGTGAAACCTCCGGCTCAATAGTGGTTTTGTATCAAGCCTTAGACATAAGGCACATAACACTTAGCAATCGGGACAAACCTGATTGGCGCATGTACCCCCTTGTCTTTAGGCTATCAACGCCACCACCTGATGCATGATTAACCGTCCGTCATTTTTAACGTTATTTTCACGAAATTAGTAAAATAACGTTAAAATTAGTGCAACTTTACTTTTGCCCCCGAGGGCCACACATATATAATTACTAATGTGGGACAAATCTCGTATATAACAATGGTTTTAGTCCGTAGCATTCGAACCTCTTTAAGAGCCAATGTCCTTGGTGGTCACGACCACGCTGATCAGTGATCATGACTGGTTCCCTTCAAGCCACCCCTCTGAGTTTAACTCTTGTCATACAATCAATATTGGACAAGTTTCATAGACGCAATCATTTCAGTCTGTATCATATAGGTTTAGACGTTCAGTTTTAAATTTTTAATTAATAACCCAACCAACCAACCAACCAACACACACCCAGTGCAATATGTATCTACATGCAATAAGACCATGTGTAATGGTAGGTGAAATTTGATGGGTGAAATAGACATTTTTTAACACTTGGCATGTGGGGCCACTTTGGTGGGTGAAAGGGGCTTGAAATGGGCAAGGGTAATGGTAGGTGAAATTTGGTGAGTGAAATGGGTATTTTTAAAAAATAAAAACAAAAAAATGATTGGTGCCTTCATTGCTTTGGACACTTGACAGAAAATTATTGGCCCATCAAAAATTTCACCTACGCGAAATATTTCGCTTGGGGCAGGTTAACGCCCCTTTAACATGGAGGGGGCGGTGTAGCTAGGTGAATGGGGCGCCAAAATACTCATTTTTCACGCCCAATTCACTAACCATTACACATGTTCTAAGACAATTTAGAATTTGCCAGCTTGTATGACCTTGAAGCAAATAAGATATCATTCTTTAAAATTAACTAACCTGTATTAATACTATATAAATTTCTCTATTATGGTTGTATATGTTTTCGGGTATTTAAGTTTAGGGTTTTAGGAATCATTGTAAAACAAATATGCTTGCTCAAAGGTGTTTTGTAAAACCAACGATTCTAAAAGAGCGTTCTTGTATGCATAATTTCGAAAGTTCAGTGTACAACTGACCTTATGTTTCGGTCCTCAGTCCTCACCATTGAACTTTGTAGGCTAAGCCCTGCCACGTGGACAAGGAACGGAACACCGGAATGGGATGGGTGCAAAGGGGTGGAAAGAGGCGCTTTTCATTGGCGTGGGGGCGGAATGTGGAAACACGACCTGCTTCCATGACGCCCTTTTTTCACATTTTACATTCACCATAACATAATGCATTTATTGTTGTTGCACAACATAATGCATTTGCATAAGCAGACATACAGTCATTTAGTTTACATATCAATCAGCTATAATCTTCCCAAAATACAAAACCTGTAGAGAACTAGAAACAACAAATGGAATGCTACAAATGGAAATTAACATGAGAGAAAAAGAGAGATGCCCGTAAAGCGTATAAGATAGCGGATTAGTAAAAGTCGGGTGTTCCATTGGAGTTGGGAAGCCTTTGACGTCTCTCCACATAAGCTGACGGAAACCATCCATTTCTACCTCTGCATTCTCCTTCCGACCATCCCGAAGGGCTCACCTGAGGAGAATATCATTTTGCTTTCAGAAGCTACAAAAACTAATAACTAGATGTAAAAATGTAAACAGACAACGGATCAGCTAATGGGCCGTCCCTAAAACACTTATTTGATCGTTTAAAAACATATACCAACAATGAACGCATTAATTACCGATTTAGAAGGTTATAATCCCAAAAAAACTTTGCCCCGACTTTCAACCAGTTTGACACGTTCCCCTTTTAGACCATGTGTAGTGGGGGGCTTTATTTATAAAACCCCAGTTTCTGATTGGTCTACGTGGCAGCTGAGTCAGCATGGAGAAATAAAGTGAAAAAGGGGTGTAGTGGGGGAAGAAAAAAAGGGGCGCTATTTATAAAAAAAAATAAAATAAATTTTTTTTTTGATAAAACTTGAACATACACGTGGCAACAATTGATTGGTTGGGCATTATGGGTTGTGGCGTTATATATATAACGCTTGGAGTGATTTTTGCAATATAAAGCCCCCCCGTAACGGTGTGGGGGGCTTTATTTTTCAATATAGCGCCCATATAAAGCCCCACTACATACACTCTTAGCTAGAATATTTATTTGACCCGTTTGACATAAAATACGCTCCAAAATGACCCATTCGTAGAAAGGTAAAATTTTGGTAACCTTTCTCACTACAACATAGTCACCAATTGCCAAGCTTAGTTCCTTATCAGAAGAAGCTTCAAACCCATGCATTGCCTGCATAACATCAGCACAATCTAATTAATTAGGTATGGCCCATTACATTTAGGTCTCACTTGACATTTCAGAAAGGGAATTCACATGAATGGTCCATTCTTTAAATTGCAACTTCCATTTTTCGTAAACACGTTAAACCTATTTATTTCGCCACCGTCGTCATTAAAAATGCATTGATGTTATTGATTTGGATCCACAAGGTTTTTTCATTAGTCATCAGTTAAGAATATTTGATAAATAGTCAAACATTTAAATATGGGAAATTAAAAAAAAATGAGAAATTACCTCGGCCAAAAAGTACTTAGTTTTATCCGACATAAGATTGGATGGTACCGCAGGTGGGGCAGACTCTCTCCTTTGTTTATCAGACACCATCTATCAAAAAGTTCACATCATCACACAAACAAAACCTGCAATAACTGCCAACTGTAGAGGTGGCCAAATTGATAGGTTGGGTAACGGTCAAAATGGGTTGGAGTCAAAACAGGTTGGATTGGAGCAACCCGTGAATACCTTGTGATCCATTTTTAAAAATTTACTATATTATTGTTTGAACATTATCAAATAACAAAGTACCAAGTATATTACGGAAACAAATTATTATAAAAATATATTTTTAATAAAGTAATTTAGGAGGTTTATACTTTATACCATAGTTGTCAAAAGCACGCCTAGGCGCAAGGCGCACCAAGTGCGCTGCGCCCTGTGAGGCGCGCGCCTAAGCACTGAGGCGCACTATCGGTGCTGTTTTCAGACTGATTTCCGGCCAAATTCAGGCTAAAAGTTGTCTAAACCTCTAAAACATCCTAAATGAGTTATGAACAAGTCCTAAACAACCCTAAAACATCCTAATGTAGCCCTAAACAAGCCTAAAACATCTCTAAAATCCCTAAAAAATGTATTTTATACTATGTGCCTAATTATAAAAAGCCCTCGTTTTTTATGCGCCTTGCGCCTAGGCTCCAGGCTCGGCCTATGCGCCTTGAGTGCACCTAGGCGCTTTGACAACTATGCTTTATACATGTTTGACATGTTTCTTATTTTGTTAAATCCTTTAGCTTGACCCGATTGACCTGTTAGAGATAAGGCACAACCCAAACAGACCCATTTAGGGATAAATGGGTCAAAATTGCCACCTCAAGCAGATTGTGAGCACCAACCTCAGCTTCTATCTGGTGTAGAATAGCAGCGACTCTCTCATGATATATTCTCTCTCCTTCAACCTTCAAATTCATTGAAAAATCTCTTAGGACATTTAAACATTATACTTTAAAGTAATAAAAGCTAACAAAAAAAAAAATTGTATGCACACGAACCATTGAAACAAGTCTCTGGAAAGTAAGCCTTTGTTGCTGTGATTCAACAGCAGCTAGCGCAGCGGATGCTTCTTTACCTAGTACAGCCATGTTTGCTTTAAGTTCCTGCATTCTAGTTTCAGCGGCATGCAACTTGGTCACGTTCTCAGGTATTGGAGCTTCTCTAACTCGAGCTTGTCTTCTAGAAACTTCTGATGCCTGTTTGCTTTCACATTCGGTTATAATCAATGTGATAACATAGTTCAGAATTACATGAGCATTTTATCAGAAGTGGAATTTCAACAATGGCGGATCTTCATACAGGCCAGACCGGGCCCCGGCCCACCCAGCCTTTTCGCTTCGTAGTATAAATTTTACCAAAAATTTTCGAAAAATTTTATATGTATCGAGTCCGGCCCTACCAGATTGAGCCCGACCCTATCAAGTTTTACGTTCAGGATCCGCCATTGGATTTCAACCTCATTTAGTCATTGGATTTCAACTTATCAAGGGATTACCTGAGTTTCTGCTTCTTGCCTCATTCGGCTATAGCGTTGAGCAAGATGGCGGGCATCTTCCAAAGGAGCACCATTTATCATAGCTCTCAAGGGTTCTAAAATCTGAAATTTTGAGTAAACTTAAAGTCAACAGCAGTTTAGAAGAATCTAATGCATGGCCATGTAGCTTATAACTTGTCATTAGAGTAGATGGAATAACCTGCGAAAATAACAGCCTTGTGAAATCTTCTTGCTCCTTTTCCACATGTTTACGTGCATCACCATATATAGATGCTGCCTTGGCCAAAATTTCATCATTAGCATTCTCCACTCCATATTTGCAGCATTCTTCAGACAACTTGGTTCCTAATGTTGATTAAAAAACGCACCAATAAAACAACAATAGCAAAATTAATGTAAGAAAATTGTACAATATAGCATAGTAGTTAAAAGCCATCGCCTCTTTTTTTAGGCAAGGCAATTGCGCTTTAATTCTCTAGGTGTTCGTTTAGGCGCAGATTTCTGCAAGATTCCCAAATTCTAGAGAGTTTTCAGCCAAATTTCTACTTTTATCTAAGGAAAACTACTATTAGACACTAATAAAACTAATATTTTAATTTTAAAACTTTTGATACTAATTAAATGATATTAAATGTTATATAATTAAAAACAATTTATACCAATTAGATAATATTAAATGTTATATAATAACTTTTGTTTGTTTTAGTTGAGTATTATTCTTCTAATACATAATATTTTACTTTTTTCTTTGTTCGCTTTTTTTTATCTTAGGCCCTCGCTTTTTTCGCGACTTGCGCCTAGGCCCCATGCAAGGCCTATGTGCCTTGAGTGTGCCTAGCGCCTATAGCAGTTTGAATTTTTCACCTGCTTCTATATGCTTATATCCTATGGCTGTAAAAGCTTCTGCTGCTTTAACTAGTTCTCTTTGGAATTCCTGGAGAAAACAAAGAAAAATTAGGCCAACATTAAGACACGTTACCGGAAATGGAAATTTACTAAGTAAATTGTTACCTTTCCTGAACGAGTGGATCTGTAGAACTTTTCCAACTGCTGGTGTCTTTGCAGTTCCAGCTCATCGATAACCATTACATCTGAATGTTCATACCCACTCGTGCTAAACTGCTTTATCACAGCCTGAAACAATCAATATAAAAAACGTTAAGTTACACACACACACATATGTATATATATGCGATAAATTTACGCAAAAGACAGTCTTTTGCTAAAACAATCAGAACAGAACAAAACAAATCAATCCTTATTTTAATTTTAAATAACTTTAAATACAAGAAAACGATTGAAATGCAATGTATATTCATCTCTTCTAGCATTCTACAAAATATATAAACAAAATTTGTTTATTTATAGGACCTTTACATGTGTAGGTATAATTCCTACGCATAACCTACACCTGTGTTCGCCCACTTTCGGTGTGCGCATATAATGTATATATGTGTGGCCCTTGGGGGGCAAAAGTAAAGTTGCACTAGTTTTAACGTTATTTTACTAATTTCGTGAAAATAAAGTTAAAAACGACGGACGGTTAATCATGCATCATGTGGTGGCGTAGATAGCCAAAAGACAAAGGGGTACATGCACCGATCGGGTTTGTCCCGATTGCTAAGTGTTCTGTGCCTTATGTCCAAGGCTTGATACCAAACCACATCGAGCTGGGGGTCTCACTGGAAGCAGCCTCTCTATTGTTAGGGGTAGAGGTAAGGCTGTCTACATCTTACCCTCCTCAGACCCTACCTTAGCTTTGCTATAGGTGGGATTAACTGAGTATGATGATGATGATGAACCTACACCTGTGTAGGTAAATGCTTAATAATGAAAATAAATAAATTCAAAAAAAAAAAGATGAACAATTTAGTTTAATGTTTTTTTATGTATATAATAGACATTTGTATGTAAGAAGTAAAATTTTATAAAATTATGAACCACTGATAAAAAAATTAGACGATTTAGTTTATTCTTTCTGTTCTCACAGTAATTTAGTCTTTAGTAATGAACCTCTCCCTATAAATATCAAGACCGCATCATGATTCTATGCTGCACAAAAGATTTCAAGTTCATAATACAACACTAATTACAAACATACTGCTTATATCATTCCATTTGAGAATAAACATGCAGATCACAAAATGTTGGGGAACACCGTCTTCTTTTTCATGATGCTGGGAACCTAGGGTATGTGATGGTACACATCAGCATATACACTTGTGGGGAGAGTTAGTAAATCAAAATGTCCTTCCAAATCATGGAACAAAGAAATCTATAGCCACAACAACAATTCCCTTAAACTTTGACCTTTAACACGGTCCCAAGAGAAACTTAAAAATTCATATGACCTATACTTAGTTCTGCAATAAAAACACTAACAACAAGACTATACAAACACTAAGAACTTAAGAAGTACATTCAGGTACTCAAAAACTACGCTGATCACCAGAAGAACCGTGTAACAGAGCTAAACTGGGACAACTGTCCATTACTTTACTCCATTGTGCTCCTTTCAACCATAAACTTAATCAGTAGCAGGGCATGCGGTTCGAAGGGCAGAGACGAAGAAAGTGGAAAAGCATGCTAAAGCCTGTGAAGATAACCAACACGCCTTCGTCCCCCTAGCTTTTGATACCTTAGGGTCTCTGGCACCGGAAGCTATCCGTTTTTTGACCAGGGTCCAATGGGTTATACATAGTAATGTCTTGACTCCGGCGGTGCAAGGGTTTGTTTTGGTAGACTTGGGTTCGCCATACAGAAAGGGGTGGCTGCGCAACTCGCTATTTTGATGTAATTTTCGTTTTTATGGAATGATATTATATGTTTTTTTTTTTTTTTTTTTTTTTTTTATGTCTTACTAAGTATCCATCTACATTTTAAAAGAATGCATTTGATACCATACAAAGAATTAAAGCACAGGCCTTTTTAAACAGAAAGCCCCAATTCTACTCATAGCAAACCTTCCCTGCTTCCAATTTCAACTACAAAGCCCTAAACATAAATCTTTAACCTAATTCACTAAACCCACTTATTATTTACTCTATGGATACATATACAATAATAAAAATCCAAACTTGAATCGGATAATTTTAATTACCTGTTGTTGTTTGGCAACTTGGTCTCGAAGTTTGCTTGCTTGCTTCCTTAGAGCGTCCATGGTGATGATGGTCACTAAGGATTACAAATCAAGATTTATTAATTGACAAATTTGGTATCAAGAAGCTGAAAATGATGAACGTAAAATGTTCGTCACAGATCTTGACAGCCTATAAAACGAAAATTGAGACTAATCTTTTTGTATTTGCAAAATTGTCCTTTAATTTTTTTGTTTATTTTACTAGGGATGTATTTGGTAGTGGATTAGTACTGAATTGGTACGGGTGTTGAAAAACGATAATAATGGGTATCGGTATCGAAATAATCAGAAATAATCAATATGGTACGGTACCGGTATTCAAAGATAAATCGGTACTGTATTGAAGCTATATCGAAAGTACTGGACCAGAAAACATTAAAATGGGTACCGGTCTACCGGACCCAAATGCTCACCCTAGGTATTAGGGTCACAACTGTTGGTACAATATCTAGTTAATTAAATGTGGATTTCTAGATTCCATCTCAAATAATGTTCGGAATTTGTTCTCAAGTTTTTCAAGTCTGTCATTGTGGTCTCACGTGTAGGCACATGAGAGCGCATGGTCTAATAGAGTTTTGTCACCGCCATTTTGTTGCTATTAAACTCATGTTATCATTGTTGCCACCACCATCTAGCGACTAGCGTCACTAGAATTTGCCAGTCATTTTTAAGTTCACAAAACTACATGTTTTCACCGCTACTCAAGTTCCAGCCTTTTATTGTCACATGCTCATTGTTTTGAGTTCCGAATTCCAAACAAATCACTACATTTTTTGCCAGGGTCACCCCACGACAACTACTATTGTAATAGGATAAGAATATCGCACATACACATTTAGCCAGGTGGAGCATAATAGGCTTCGGCAGTTGCCTAAGAGCATTCACATTTGGTCCACCAAATGTATGTGAGTGTGTCATTCAAATTATATGGTGTGTGTGTGTGTAAGTGGTTGTGATTAGAGGAAAGAGAAAATATTTGGTGAAAACACTGTTCACTATTTGGGGGGACACTGTTCACCCTATAAATATTTTAATATTTTTATAAATGGCTATGAGTGAGGAGAGAGAAAATGTAATGATAAAAGTATGAAAAATATTATTTGTTTAAGAAGGAGATAGAAAATTTTAGGGTGAAATAGTTATTTTTAATGTAATTTGATGGAGAGAATTTAACGGAGTTGATGAGATTATGAGAATGCTGTAACTCCTAGTTAACAAATCAACTTGGCACACTTAGGTATGTTTTCTACTTTATTACTCATCATGAGTTATTAACTATGGAGCCACATACCAAATCAAATGATTGTGAATCAAGATATTCTTTCTAGCCCACATGTGCTTATCCTCATGCCTTGTTCACAACATTGGGTCCATCCATAATTCAACAACCTAAACTTGTTTTATGTCCTGTTTGTTCCGAAATTTCTTGATAAGCCTTCGTTCAGTAAGTCAGGTAGAAAACAAAATAAATGTTTGGTAATTGTTTTTCCTTCTCACATCTCTTTTAGGAGCTAAGCAACTAGGTTATTGAGTCAGCAGGTATCTCTCGCATACATATGTTTTCATGCTTTACAACAAGCATATGCGATTTGAGTACGTGTGCGGATATATACATAATTCTACAATGAAATAACACACATTTCTGCTTTAATATTTATAAAAATGGTTTAGACCTTAATATTAAAACACACACAATAGGGCAAGTGTACCCTGTCATATATGTAGTAATGTATAGATAAGAACCATATATCGATCCATGGACGCGCGCAGAGCAATTGTACTTAAACTTTGTCCTCAATTTACCAGTAGGAAAAGATAATTTGATGTTTGTTTATAACTAAATTAATTCTAAAACATATAAATAACACAAGTAAGACTCCAAATAGAAAATATAACTATATAAACTATAATATACCAATCATTGCATGTCATCTACATATAATAAGAAATACAGGCGTGTGATCATCATTCCCATTTTCCGACAGTTAGTGTCCCTTTCGGGCATCCTAACATGACAACTATACAGAAAGCTAACACGAATACACACGTTAACCACTTCAAGTCGTTTATTAGCGAGCAGCTGATATGATCTCATGCAAATCTTCTAAAGATAAGTTAGTCATCTGTTAAGAGTTTTCTAACCTCACTAATTCAGGAAAGCGATACCGAATACACAATACAGCCACCTAGACTAGCATAAAGTAGAGCATTTCACAACCTATTCCATTTTACCAACTTTGAACACAGATCTACTAAGATCGCTATTTTTACCAAATAACTACCAAAGATCATTAACCGTGTCAAAGATCAGTAACGACACCATTAAGCTTTTAAAACCCTTTTACGTGTCGGTAAGCATTTTTAACTGTTATTCGACTGACTTTAACCAAACCAATACCCGGTTACAGTTTCATGGCGTAAACTTATTAACAAGTTAACTAGTCTACTACCGGATGATTAAATGGACGGTTTTTCAACATTTATCCGCCTAACACATTCGACAATCATCAAAGTCATTCAAATACAATCACAAATCCAAACAACAATGAAACAAGGTTGCACTATGATCATCAAGATCCAAACATGAAAAACGCCAAATTTATACAAAACATGATTACATACAAACGATTGTTTTTACTACTAACGATTACTAAATATTATTCGTGGACTATAATGTAATACATAAACAACACATACAAGCCAAAATATTCAGATTTGAATCAACTTAAAGTTTAATAGATCAAACCATAAATCTTGAATGTGATGGATTGGATGATGCTAGATGATCCAGATTGAATCCCGAGCTTGTTAGACGGCCTTCCAGCAGCCTTGATGGTCCAAAAATCGCCCCAAATCGCCCAGAGAAAACCCAATAATCGATCAATGTGGTCTGCTCTGTTTTTATAGAACTTTTGGTTTTGTGCACGGTCGTGCGCATAAAGTGCACGGCCGTGCACTTTAACTTTTACGAAGTGACGTGCAAGTGGGCAAGTGGATTAGTTGGTTCCTGGAAATATCTTGGGATCCTGCACGGTCGTGCACCTGGGGTGCACGTTCGTGCGGGTCTGGTGGTAGCCGGGTGCCTGGGTTGCACTGCCTGGTGCACTGGCACGTGCACGGTAGTGCTGTGTCCGAGCCAAGTGAGCCCGCACGGGCGTGCACCTAGGGTGTACGACCGTGCACTTCTTCCAGACTTAGCTGATTTTTGCAGCAACTTCCTATTTGGTCCAGATTCTGCTCGGTTTCTTCGTCTTTGTTCGTGGGACGCGTTTAAGACCTGCAATAAACATATGAAGCGGTTAAGTACCGAATTCGTGCAATTATGGTCGAAAACGCGTAATTTGGGAGTTGAATCGGGGATTTATATATGTATATTTTAACGTATATCAGGGAGGCTCACTACCAATTAAGCCATTTGTGTTATTACTACCTCTTGCCTCATAAATCGTATGCCCCTACTTGTAATTCGTGGGCAAACTACGTTTTATGTCATGTTTCTCAAAGAAACTGCATCTCAGTCATACCAAAATCTTTAGGTGTGTAGTGTATGTCTATATTGTAACACCCCAACCGATGGCGGAAACATCGGGATGTCACGTATTGATGATTGTTCAGTAGCTCATGGTAATACATATGTTTAAATAATCCTTTATTCCATTACAAAATTGAATTACATTAAAGTCTACATCAAATAATCAAACAAAGCTTAAAACTTCAAATCTGTAACACCCCAACCGATGGCGGAAACATCGGGATGTCACGTATTGATGATTGTTCAGTAGCTCATGGTAATACATATGTTTAAATAATCCTTTATTCCATTACAAAATTGAATTACATTAAAGTCTACATCAAATAATCAAACAAAGCTTAAAACTTCAAATATCTCCTCATGCTAGCTCTAGACTTCAAGCATTAGTATTTCCTGTTGAGTTTGGAAAAATGGGGGGGTCAACTAGAAGTTGGTGAGAATACATAAGCCATGTCAAGCAAATAGTTTAAGTATAAAAGTTTAGCAATTCATATGTCTATCGTAAGTTTAAGTCTACATGAATAAACATAATATGTTGAATCGACATAATCAAACCTCCGACTAGTTTAGGTCCATCCCGTCATCCATGGTTCACCTTAATAATATGTTGGAACGATAACAATCACCCACGCTACCTATGTAGGAGGTACACGTATCCGGGTGGGATTGTCAATCCAATAGATCTATTATTGAGTATCGCCGGCTTGGCCATAGCTAATGATTATGTAATGTTGAAACTCGTTGAAACTCGTTGAAACTGTTGTTGTTGTCTAATTCATGAGGCATTAAAGTTTACAACTAGACATGCATGTAGAATTGCTTAAGTATAATGTTGCAAGTATAAAGAATTGCATAAACATGGTTACGTAAACTCACCTTAGCAAAGTATTAAGTCTCGAGAAATAGAATATGTGTAGCCCCAAAGTTGCCAATTACAAGAGCTTATAATCAAAGCTTCAATTGTAGAAGTAATAGACTATAGAAGAAAGGTATAAGGGAAAGTTTAATCGGATTGAAACAATCGATTTAGAGGTGCAAAGTATAATGGGTCATAGGTGGGTTTTTTTGGATTCAATTAGTCATTAAAAATTGGTCAACACCATAAAGTAAGGTTTTATGATGAATTGACTATTTGACTAAGACTTTGACTGTTTGACTAAGACTTTGACTAGGACTTTGACTATTTGACTCAAGGCTTTATTTAAAAAAAAAAAAATCTTGTATGTGAAAAAAAAAAGAATTTAGAATCATATTATTATTATTATTATTTATATACATTTATGTATGTATATAAGTTGTGAGTTAGGATAAAGACTTAGGCACATTTATATAATATTAATGATAAATGTGTAATAAAAAAATATATATATATAAGGGCTTTTTATGTATTAAAATTTTGGGGAAAATTTTGCGATGTTACAATCTCCCCTACTTTTAGGAACTTCGTCCCGAAGTTAAAAGAAAAACACCAGGTATACAATTGGTCGACTACCGAAAACCTTGATAAAATTTCTCACTACCTTAACGTACCTGTAAATTCATGATTACGTTCCGGACCGTAATTATCAATTTACCTTACATTAGGGTTTTGCGTCCTTTTATGACTCTACCGATTGTTGAGCAGGTTCGATAGTCTCCACCAGTCGTTGAGCAGGTTGTAGGGCCTCTCCCGACTGTTGGAAAGACATGATGACCTCTACCAATCGTTGAGTAGGTTGTTTGGTAGTCAACTAATTGTTGTACAAGTAAGCAAGTATGATTATAGATATAGCAATTAGTTCACATTCAAACAAGCATGCACTCAGATGTTATGATAATACTTGAATTTATCAAAAAGTGTTAATACATAGAATTAAAAAGTAGACATCATTCAAATGGTGGGGTTTGCTGTTAAGTAGCTGGAGGGTCTTGATCTCGATTTAGTTTAGGGCATCGGTTACGGAAATGATTTGGGTTTCCACATTCATAGCATTGACCATAGTTGTATTTACCAGGACGATTAAGATTAGCAACCTGAGCAGGGTTGGTTGGTTGGTTGGTGTTAGGGTTTGGGGACTCACGACATGTGTTGACCAGATGGCCATACCTACCACAATTGGTGCACAGGCGACACACTGAAACAGTGGGGTGATGTCGTTTGCATGTGTTACACAATGGAAAGTTTCTTGTATAAGGTTTCTTGTTAGAAGCTTGTGTAATGAGGTTTACATTAGGATCCCTGGTCTTGCGCTTCTGGTTCTCGGTAGTTACCGCGGCCACAATACTTGTTTTCTCGCCTTTCCGAACTAAGGTCCCGTTCTTTATGTGATTTCCATCGCCATTTCCATTTCCATTGACGTTCCCATTCATTGGGATGACTTGAGCCAACAAGTTAGAAACCAGAGTTGTGATTTGTTGCGTCATTTGTTGGGAAATAATCGCAGCCAGTTGGGCATCAACACCTTTGTTGTTTTTGTTGTTGTTGTGGTTGGTGTTGTGGTTGTTGTTACTTTCCTCTTGGTTTTCACCACTGTTATTGCGAGTGCTGCGACGTGGAGACATGATCTGTAAGGGACACAATGAAGGTTCAATGTGGCATGAAATGAATGAGGTGATATAAGGAATGTAATCATTTATTCATTAATTAAAACGAATAAACGAAAACGTTGACGTATCAAAGATTTCAGATTCCAATAACATAGTGAAGACATGCTTTAGCCTATAAGTGAACACTCATTCCGAGAATTCCCAGGTAGGCATCCGGGTCCCTCGTCTGATTGGGATATATGCGCAATGCCAGCCTAGACAGAAGACTCAGAATACAGGCGTTCACCCTTCCAGATTGCACGTGTTCGTTATTAAAATCTAGAACTTCGACGAGATCTCAAGGGGGTTCAGGTTAATCCTGAGGATTTTATCCTATTAGTCTAAGAGTAGATTCACTGATGGAGAGCAGCTTTCTTGTAAGGATGAAAGTAGGGATAAGAAGTAGGAGGGAGATAGAGAATAGCAAGTAAAAGAAGCATGTACTGGTTAAATCCTATGGTTATAGACTAGATTATTTTTCTAATAACCTAATTCCCTATAACCATGGCTCTGATACCAATCTGTAACACCCCAACCGATGGCGGAAACATCGGGATGTCACGTATTGATGATTGTTCAGTAGCTCATGGTAAATAATTGTAACAACCGGCAAAAATAAGGTAATTCCGTACAGATTAATTAGTATATGATTAACGTAATTAAATGCAATTATGTGTGATTTAATTATCAAGGCCTTAGGAGATAGCAATTTCCAAATAGTGCATAGGAATGCATACGTTTAATGGTAAAACATGATTGGATCATGTGCGAATAAGCTATCCGGTATGGACGTTGGCAATTACCCGGTAATAATTAAATAACCGAAAAGGATCCCGGACACCCAGGATATAAAATAAAGGGTATTTTCACGAAATATAATAAGTTTTGGAACTCCAAAACCATAAGTGAAAACGTCTTGTACAAATCTCCCGGTAACGAATAAATTGCGCGTACCGCACCCGATACGCGTATAACTCATAATTTCACCCGGCAAAGGCCTAAATAACCAATCAACGCTTAAATTAGACTATATTTAAGGGTTATTAAAGGTATTTTTAATGTCCGAATAACGCGCGATTAAAACCCGAAAAATACCCGAACGACACCCGAACGACGGGGGATTTAACTTAACAAATATTGGGTAAATATTTGGAGTTGTGGACCCCACCTAGACCCACAAAGGGGCCGGCCTAAGGGCCTTTGTAATCCCCTTGCATGGTGCTTTTAATAATAACCTATGGACCTAAGAGATTAAGCATGCATGGGCAAGGATATTATGCAAGATTACAAAGTACAAAAGCATGCTAAATCTTGTCCCCTCTTGAGAAATAATTCGGCCATATGGCCATAGAATCCAAGACATAATCAAACTCATTATACATAAGTACATGCACATGCTTGAATATCTAGTAGAAGATCATAATAAATCTCTAATATTTAGCCAAGATTTGCAAGCAACCTCCCACCCATTTATGCATACAAATACACGGCACATACACACACTTACATAATCTTCCAAGATCATTTTTGTACAACACAATCTCTTATATCCTTAGGAAGATTATGTGCAATCCATGGAAAGATTATATAAAGATTAAGGAGAGATTTTGTGTACTACCTAAGATCACCAAAGATCCTTTTCTTCCTTCTTTAAACTCACGGCCAAACACCCATTAATATCCATCCAAGAATCCATTTTTGTACTACACATATCTCTTAAATCTTTAGTAAGATCACATGCAATCCATGGAAGATATGGTGAGATTATATAACATGTGTTAGATACATGAGCTAACAAAACAACATCTCTTTCTTCTTCCTCCCTTGGAGCCGTGGGTTTCTTCACACACACACACACTCTTCTTTCAAGTTTTTACATCTTCAAATCACTTGAAACAATCCATCATCCAAACCCCCATTGTGTGTTTCAAGAGCTTGGAGCTAAACCACTTGGAAGAACACACTAAACCCCTCTCAAATCCAAGGTTTTTGTCTTCCCTAGCCTTGTGCTAGTAGTAAGTTTCTTAACCTTGTTTTGATTAATAATATTCATGTATGTGTTCTTAGAAGCAAGTTGTACATGAAGGGTTTAAAATGAGGTTTGAAACATAATCTTTAATGGGTTCTACATGAGTAAAATGGATAATTAAAGATATGTAAATGGATCATGGATTTGATAATGATAAAGTAGTGATCTTGAAAATGTATAAAATCTACACATACACTAAGTAGATGATGATTTGATTTAGATTTGTAGAATAAACTTGAATGTATTAAAAAGTAACTTTAATCATCTTAACATGATCATTTAAGACATAATAAATAATGGAACATGTTAAAAGTTCAAGAATAAAGAAGATGAAAAATTAAAGTTTACTTACTTAGAAGATTGATATTTTGATATAATGGGCAAATACATAAAACACACATACAAGTAGTCTTACATTTGGAATATAAGACTAACAAAAGTGTTTTGATACAAAAATAACTTACCAATAAAAAGTTGAATCTTCAAAGTCTACTACTTTGAGTGAAAAATGTTAACTCTGGAAGTTAGAGTAGAAAAGTGCAACATTTGGAAGTTAAGGGACTAAAGTTGTAACTTTGAAAGTTAGAGGACTAAAATGGATATTTTAGAAACTATTAGTCCAAAAATACAAGTATGGAAAGTTCGGTGTCAAAAATGTAAGTAATAAAGTCTAAGGATGATTTTTGTAAATACTAGTAGAAACACTTGGGTATTTTGTATAAAAGTGTATTTTTGAAAGTTATAAAAATACAAAGGGTTTTAAAATAAGGATTTTTATAAAATAGAGATTTTATAAAAATGTTAATCAAACTTGAGAAACTTATACAAAAATGAATACTTTTATATAAATGGGAATATAAAAGTATTGGAAGCATTTTTGTATCTAAGTTAACAAGTTGGGCTAAAATACAAACCTTCCAAGTAACATGGGTTAGAAATGTGGATAATATTTCTATAAAACACATGTTGGGAAAGACTTGGAAAATTGACTAATCGAGTTAAGGTATCGAACTAAGACGCGTTAACAAACCGTACACGGACGAATCATGAGAAA
Organism: Ambrosia trifida; assembly: GCA_028751855.1. Lineage (NCBI taxonomy): Eukaryota > Viridiplantae > Streptophyta > Magnoliopsida > Asterales > Asteraceae > Ambrosia > Ambrosia trifida. The sequence continues at coordinate 7,846,836 of CM054125.1, read as the reverse complement.
AATGCCATTGCGGCAAGATAAGAAAAATATATATTTTAAGGAGTAAAATATATATATATATACATTATGGGTGAAAACTAATAAACACTTTCCTAAGTGTTAAGGAATTATTCGTGGGAGAAACACATGACATAAACAAATAAGACGTTAAACAAACGTATATGCTTAACAAGGAAAATTGCACATTTATATATATGTACGCTCGTCTCGGCAAAATTCTAGTATATCTACTTAATGGGAAAGTAGATATGTGGGAAGGGAAGCCGCGACGAAAAGACAAAGATATATATATGTGTATGCCGAATCAACGAGATCCTAGTATATTTATTTGAATGGGAAAATAAATACACGGTATGGTGAGTTGAATCGGGCGTTAAGAATATACAATCGAACGACAAGATCTTAGTATATTTGTTTAAATGGGAAAACAAATGTGCGGCAAAGTGAGTCGGGTCGAGGGTCGAAATATATATTATATCGAGCGATACGATCTTAAGTATAATTATTTAAATGGGAAAATAATTATATGTTAAGTGACGTCGAGTCGATGATAATAAGATACAAGTTAAGGAAATATTAACAACAGTAATATATAACTTGTAACACAAAGGGTAATGTAACGCCAACGAAACCTAGGATACGCGCTCAATTAAACGGGATTTGGAATAACTTGTGGTCGGGAGTTGGGTGTACAACTTGCCAAGGCACATGCACTATAGGAATAGTGACTTATACGTCTAGGACGTTTGTAGGTGCGAGACCCTCTTTGCTATCTGCCTAGTAAGCCAGACAGAGTTTCAGGTGAGTTTCACGGCCCCATTTTACTGTTTTAACTGGGGGAAAGATATGTTGTCCAATGTTTGTCACATGTTGAAATGTTTTCAAAGGTTAAAATGTGATAAGTGGTATGACGAGTACTTGAGCAGTGATCGCCACTCGGGGTTGAGTCCTCTCTTCCATAATCATTAATTCAGGGAAATGAAACCGAAAGAATATCTGGATAGTACTATTGGTGCCTGACAAGGCCCACCCCTAATCGATAGCGTCGATTATGCATTAGGTTATGCCTGGGGTGCATATATTCTGAACTTAAGTCGTGGGAAAACCGAGTAACGACTTGGAGCGGGGCATTATTATTAGTCTTGGTTTGGTTATGGGGCTCAAGGGATTGCTCATCATTATAGTTTGTAGGAGCTAGCTACTCCTTACAAGGCCACAAGTTGTGCAGGTTTCGCACATGTTGTAAAAACGGAATATCGATCGACAAGATCCTAGTATAATTACTTAATGGGAAAGTAATTATACGGTAAAGTGAGTCGAGTCGATGGTTGTGAAAATGTTGCTGTTATGAAACTAAAACCTGTGAACTCACCAATATTTTATATATTGACGTCTTTTTAAACATATCTTTCAGGTAACTAAGTGCTGAATAGATATGGGGCTAGTGCGGTGGAAATTCGGGATGTCGGATACTGGTCGGGATTTCATTCACTGTTACCTTCGGGTTGGAACATAAACGGAAATACCCACATTGAAACTTAATGTTCATCGTTTTAAGTAATGCCTTGTGCAACATTGTAACGAGATACTCATTTCCGACATTCTAATAAATTGATCTTTTCTAATTAAATATAGTTTGTGTTAATCTTGACTTTGATATACTTTCGAGCGTTGCGCCACGTGTTTCCGCCATTGGCGTGGTGTGACAGAAGTGGTATCAGAGCCAAGGTTGTAGCGAACTAGCATTTTTGAAAAATCTAGACTATAACCGGTTTTGGCTCGAAAACGGAGTTTTCAAAAATAAAACACAACGAAATATTTTCAGAAAAGAAAGAAGATTGTACATGGATTGTACAAGGGGAAATTCCGACCGACTAGCCATGAGTGTCGATATATGAAGTATTAGAAAATGCGGATAAGATGTTCATGTTGCATAGGAATCCGATTTTCTAAGATTAAGTTAATACATATACGTAGTACGGATATTTTGCCAGTAAGGTTGTTGTGTCACGCTTCACAATAGTCCGCGCTCTTGCATCGATCACCGGTACCAGCAAGCGGGAAGGATGCTGGGGTCTACGATGAGCTCACTCGCTTACCTGTAGACGGGATGATCGGAAGGACTAGTCTCTATCACGTAATAATAGTTTGGGGTGCACGGTAACCTTGGTGGGCGCAAGGGCCAAGGGTTGGTGATCACTCCTTGTCTTGGTTGTTCTTGTTCTTTAGATTCAGTCTTAGTTTTGGTTGACCAATGGGTTAAATGGGAGGTTTCGCCGATGTTCCTTGAATTCGAACCTAGCAAACCTAATGAGCTTTCTTCGACATTACCTTTAAGGTACGAACACGGAGGAGCTCGAACGTCTATTCATGTGAGAAATTTGACGTAAATCTTCGCATCGGATAGAGACGGGAGACGAAAACTTCCTTGCATAGGAGTTAAATGCCTGGAACGATGCGAGGAATGCTAAACTTGGAACCCAGTGAAGACTTAGGGTGCGTCCCTGCTAGACTAGTGCGTCTAGAGAACGGGACCCTGCATGGATTAAATATGAGACTCGTGGCCGTGTGCTGCAGTGTTATCATGGTGAATAAGTCATGTTCGACCTAACGCATGCCCAGGTTGTCTTCAAGGGTTGGATATTTTTCTTCTCCAGTAGGAAGACAGAATCGAAGTTACGGGATTAGGAAGCTTGATCATCGTTATTCTGAAGGCTCGATAGCCTCGGCTGAATCAACAGTATTGGTTGCTTCCAGGCAGTCATGGACGGACAGTGAAATCGGCATGTCGCCTCACACATCCGCGAGTCATAGTGCTTTGCTAAACTTTGATGATGTCAGAATTTCGGCCACTAATCATGACCGCGACATCGCTTGCCAGTGTTAGGATGACGGCGTGTAGTAGAACAGCAAGCCCCAGTCGGCATATGGCGATGGACTCACTCAGAAGTGCATACGATTAACTCGTGAGAAGCCACTACTCGATGTATTGAGTATTCAAGTATGGATTAACAACCTTTGCAATAGCGCTGGATCGTGTTCGGAAGATGAATTGTGATGGACTCAGCATGTTGGTACTTATGTCATACTACCTTCCTGAGGTGCAAAGGTTATCATAAGATTCCTCTATCTACCTTCTGTTCGTTTTTCGAGGATTGTTGGTGGTCTCGCTTCAGTCGAGGAAACGCCAGAGTAGGCTCGTTACATGTACTGTGCCTGAATCCGTCATAAATCCTAGGAAATGGAACCACACTTTGGGAAGAGTGTTCTGTGATTGTCAGAATGTTGCAAGACGCTTCTTGCTGACATTAAAATCCCCCTCGAAAATCAAATGATGGACTACCGAAAATGATCACGCTATTTTGTCAACTAAGCTCACACATGGGACGACAATTCCATTGCTCTTGTTGCAATGTTGAATGTCCACCACCGTCGTCGCGGTAACAAGTCTAGTTATTTATTGGTCGACGATTGATGGAAAGTGTTTTTGTCAACCCCCGAAGATATTGAGACGTTGTGTCCCCTTGTCACGGTGACTTTTTTTTTTTTTTTTTTTTTATATACTAAGGTTGCAAGGTCCATTCGTTGTGGACACGGTGACCTGTCTAATCTCTTGCCGTATTTCGATACTCTCACGGCGTGGCCTATCAGGAAGAAAGTCCACCGGCCTCGCTTGAGTGGCAGAGAGGCATTCCAGCTAATTACTATCGGTGCTAGATAGCATGTAAGGAGACCCTAATGAGAAGAATGACTCGGCTGGTTTGCCAGAGTCGGTATCGTTTTTCCTTTTATCGCGGTGTATCGATAAATCGTGATTCTTCTACCGCTACTTGCTATGCTCGTTGTGACCACTACCCTTGTATCGGGAAAGATGTAGGTTGGTTTCCAGGTCCTATGGATACCAGTCACCACACATATAATAGCTACGACAAGTCTAAGGCTCCGGTCGAGCCTGACGTTGTTACTCCTGTTATTGCCCTATGGCTCAAGCAAGTCCTGTTGACGCTATTAAGTGTGTAGCTCTCGCTGAGTTTGTTGTTGTCAGTGGTTCGATAGCACTTATCGGGCTTGGTGTCGTTGTTTCTATGTCTGTTGTTGAGTTTAGTGTCTATACAGTTTGAGCTTGATGATGTTGTTCTATGGCTCTGCTCGAGTTGACGTTGTTGAGGTATTTGAGGCTCCTGCAGAAGTGAAGGTTATTAACAAAGACGTCTCTATGACCCTTTCCAGGCCGCTATGACCATCTATGTGTCTTTGTGGAGTTTGTTGTTATTAATTCCATTCTCTTTGAGGCTTTCATTGAACTACTAGTTATCATTCCTTGGGCTCTTAGGAAGCCTAACATTGTCCATGGTTCTCAGGCCTCAGTGGAAACTGTCGATGTTTCTGTTGCCATTGTTTGAGTGACTCATAACAAGCCTATGGTCGTTCTCTCCATGAACAATATCGGCTTGAGAAGTCAGCTAAATTATGTGGAACCCGTCTTTCCCATTTATGTTATGACGACTGATGCGCCAGTCAATCTAACCAAGTCCTACCATTGAGCCTATGGAGGTTGGGCTCGAGGCTGAAGGCACGGATGCAAATCCCACCTCCACAAGTGATCTGAGACGCACGGGGATGCGTGCTCACCAGAACGGAAGTTTCTGTTGATGTGGACTGTGGATCTTCCATATTGAGCATCATATTGACGGGTGCATTCATGCTGCTATGTTACCCCCAGCCATAGTGCATGCTCGTTATTACATTATAATAGCTGATTGCGTATTCATGTGGTTGCGCTGCATCGCCAATGATGCATTCCTAGTGTTTACTGCTCCTGCAGTGGTGTAGCCTTACTGTCGTATTTCTCTGTGTCGTACGGTTCCTATTGCGGTGTTGCCTTGTCGTCATACTTCTCTGTTGTCGTGTTGCTCCCATATGGTGTTCCCTAGTTGATGTGCTTCGTGGATATGTTGCTGACATTGCCATGTTGTTTCTACTATCGTGTTGCTCAGAGGGCGTATTGCTACAGCTGTGGATTACCTCGATAACGTGATGATTTGTCGTTTGCATCGCTCTTGTTTCTCTCGGAATGGAGACACCGCCTAAACCCCTTGTGCCGTCATTGTTCTATTTGTTTGATTGTGTAGTGCCGACATTGATTATGTAAGATTTCAGGTGTCCAACGGACTTTCTAAAAGTCGTGCTTAGACACTCTAGCCTTAGTGATTACGTGTGTATTCCCCTAAAGTTCGAATCTCGTGGTCGTCTGAGTAATTGACCGAATCATGTGTCGACTCCTGAATATGCTCACGCATTTCGTGAGCGGTACATCTTCAGAATCTGAGGCACCAGTGACGCTATGTCCAGCCCTAACCTTTTACGTGCAATTTGGTCGCCCAACGATCGGTTATGCAGATCAATGTCGGGAAGAAACCCTGTGATCTGCACGTGACAAGGCGAGACTTTCCCTTGTGATAAGGGATTTCGAATACGTCTCGAACCTGAAGGTATCGAGAATTTATGAGCGATATTATGATCTATACCTTTGGGACTAGCAAGAGTTGAAAGGTTCAATTCATTTATTGCTCACACCAGTGGATTCATTTGGAGTCATACGTACCATACTGATGGTTATGGGAATACCGTCATAGACCCACCCATGGGCGTGCATTGGTGAAGTCCCTGGTATATGATTCGGAGATTTTATGAACCCTGAATCTAGAAGGGCGTGTAGCATTATCTACTCTATAAGGGTATTACCCTATCATTACGGGGTGGTCGATCAGCTCGGCCTTTCGATTAATGTGGTTATTCATTTGAAGGTAGGCTTATCTTGCCTTGGTGTCATTGAGTATGTTCTTGGAAAAGTCGAACTCTTTCGAGCTTGGGTTGATAGTGGTGCTCCCAGTTATACCTTAACTAGCATTACTCGCGTTAGAGTAAGACCCTCGGTCCTCAACAGACACTGTTGGAGACACCATAGTGATATGAGCTGCCAGGTCAGGGCGTATGACACCTGACTAATCAGGACAAGTTTGAAGGCTTACATATCCCGCCCATACGTATGACTACTGAGTCATTGAATGGGATGCCTTATGGGAAGGCTCAGGACTATTACCTGTGGTGCGATATCAGCCGCTCGCTTGTTTAAGTAACGACTTTGGCGCATGAAGCCGTCAAGCCAAATGTGAAATCTATGCTAAATGCATGCATCTGTGACCCGATTTCACCATTTACATAAAAAGATTCCGAAAGGATGGAACCTTCGATGAATGAGGATTTTGGTTTCAGGACTCCTTTCACTCAGATCTCTGCATAAGATCTGAAGGTCAATGTAAGGGCATGTGGCCTGTATTATTCGGAATTGATTTACTAGGTTGCTATTGACGATAGGACACTAGTGCCCATGAAGCACATATGACAGAACTGGTACTGGATACCCATGGTTTGGGTAGCTACTGGTGTTCTGTGTACTTGTCGCAATGGGGGCCAACGTGTTGATATGTCGTAATAAACCTTATACGTTGTTCATTGCGACAACAATTTATGATGTTTCGTATATCTCTTTTCGGTATAGGCCTATGTGCTGGAAGCATCTTGTCGTTGGTGTTTAAGTCGGCTAGTAATTCTCGAGGATTGTGAAATCGTACGGCCCGGGCGCCATGTATACACTGCTTAATGTAAGGGAACTGAGGGGTGAAAGCGACGCAAAAACTTTCGACCTCCATCAGTCCATACTAAGCGTCCTAGTACCATTAACCACAATTACTCAGGAGGAAAGCAGCAATTCAGTACCCAGAGGATTCTACGGAAATAAAGTCCCATTTTGAATGTGATTGTTCGGTCGACAAGAACCCAGTATATTTATCTTAATGGGGAGGTAAATACACGGTAAAGTGAGTCGAGCCGAAGGATAAATAAAATGGGATACCCGACGAGGTTTCCAAGGGGACTTTTATGTGGCGCGGTAAGATCACCTGGTTGACATCACCATGACACCCGAGGTGTCCCGGGGTCAGATGTGACCCAAGTGATGATTGATTGTTGTTTGGAACCCTCTCATTCCGTACTCATCTGTGGCTTCGAGATGAGGCATACGGACAGTTACCTATACTCTCGGAGAGAGTTGTGGCTAGACACCGAATTGCCAACTTACATTATATCGGATTGTAGTGGTCACTCTACCTCAAGTTCGACAAACTTTGTACACAAGCATGGGATACTCAATTTGAGACGAGTATGGTTTGTCATTCTCGGACAAATTGAATGTACTTGACGGAATTGTTCCGTGTTGACACGATTGATGTTCGTGGCAGATCAAACCCATGAGCTTCCTCACCAAACTTTCCTATGTGATAGGAATTAGCATCCCAGTGTTCGGGGTGTACTACTCAAAGCCCTTGGAGGGCATACGTGTAAATCTCCAGTGCGTCGAATGACAGACGGAGATAGATACATAACCTGGTTTAAGTTATTCGAGAGATGGCCAGTAGATCTTGCAGATTAAAGACTACTTGGATGAGATGCGAACCTATTAAGAAGTCATACAGATAAGGCGTAGGCCTTAAGAACTTCGGTCTAATAATAGGTTTTCACTGAGAGTCATACTCCGAGAAGGTGTCAATAAGCTTAGAGATTGTAGTAGGCCAAGTTCCTAATACTTCGGTGGTACGGAGATATCGATCAAAATTGGCCTCGTGATGAATAAGCTTGAATTATCGTAAGAGCTTAGTGGGACTCTTAATGAATCCCGCAAGTCTGGCCTGAGGAAGTTTTGGTCAATTCCTCGACCGGCGGAAGTCCGGTTGACGATAAGCTCTACTATTTCGGGAAACCGATAGATGTGTCAAGGTGGGATGACCAAGAGCTTAGTCGTAGTTGAACTATGACATTGTGTTTGTTAGAGCACTAAGCGTGAGCCGAGCATGAATCTGGGCTCACTAGGAAAGAGGAGATCTCATGAAGCGCAAACACCCCGCCCTGTTCAAAGTTACTATTGTAATGGGTAACTTGAATTGAATTCCGGGACGGAATTCTCTTAACGGGGGGAGAATGTAACAACCGGCAAAAATAAGGTAATTCCGTACAGATTAATTAGTATATGATTAACGTAATTAAATGCAATTATGTGTGATTTAATTATCAAGGCCTTAGGAGATAGCAATTTCCAAATAGTGCATAGGAATGCATACGTTTAATGGTAAAACATGATTGGATCATGTGCGAATAAGCTATCCGGTATGGACGTTGGCAATTACCCGGTAATAATTAAATAAACGAAAAGGATCCCGGACACCCAGGATATAAAATAAAGGGTATTTTCACGAAATATAATAAGTTTTGGAACTCCAAAACCATAAGTGAAAACGTCTTGTACAAATCTCCCGGTAACGAATAAATTGCGCGTACCGCACCCGATACGCGTATAACTCATAATTTCACCCGGCAAAGGCCTAAATAACCAATCAACGCTTAAATTAGACTATATTTAAGGGTTATTAAAGGTATTTTTAATGTCCGAATAACGCGCGATTAAAACCCGAAAAATACCCGAACGACACCCGAACGACGGGGGATTTAACTTAACAAATATTGGGTAAATATTTGGAGTTGTGGACCCCACCTAGACCCACAAAGGGGCCGGCCTAAGGGCCTTTGTAATCCCCTTGCATGGTGCTTTTAATAATAACCTATGGACCTAAGATATTAAGCATGCATGGGCAAGGATATTATGCAAGATTACAAAGTACAAAAGCATGCTAAATCTTGTCCCCTCTTGAGAAATAATTCGGCCATATGGCCATAGAATCCAAGACATAATCAAACTCATTATACATAAGTACATGCACATGCTTGAATATCTAGTAGAAGATCATAATAAATCTCTAATATTTAGCCAAGATTTGCAAGCAACCTCCCACCCATTTATGCATACAAATACACGGCACATACACACACTTACATAATCTTCCAAGATCATTTTTGTACAACACAATCTCTTATATCCTTAGGAAGATTATGTGCAATCCATGGAAAGATTATATAAAGATTAAGGAGAGATTTTGTGTACTACCTAAGATCACCAAAGATCCTTTTCTTCCTTCTTTAAACTCACGGCCAAACACCCATTAATATCCATCCAAGAATCCATTTTTGTACTACACATATCTCTTAAATCTTTAGTAAGATCACATGCAATCCATGGAAGATATGGTGAGATTATATAACATGTGTTAGATACATGAGCTAACAAAACAACATCTCTTTCTTCTTCCTCCCTTGGAGCCGTGGGTTTCTTCACACACACACACTCTTCTTTCAAGTTTTTACATCTTCAAATCACTTGAAACAATCCATCATCCAAACCCCCATTGTGTGTTTCAAGAGCTTGGAGCTAAACCACTTGGAAGAACACACTAAACCCCTCTCAAATCCAAGGTTTTTGTCTTCCCTAGCCTTGTGCTAGTAGTAAGTTTCTTAACCTTGTTTTGATTAATAATATTCATGTATGTGTTCTTAGAAGCAAGTTGTACATGAAGGGTTTAAAATGAGGTTTGAAACATAATCTTTAATGGGTTCTACATGAGTAAAATGGATAATTAAAGATATGTAAATGGATCATGGATTTGATAATGATAAAGTAGTGATCTTGAAAATGTATAAAATCTACACATACACTAAGTAGATGATGATTTGATTTAGATTTGTAGAATAAACTTGAATGTATTAAAAAGTAACTTTAATCATCTTAACATGATCATTTAAGACATAATAAATGATGGAACATGTTAAAAGTTCAAGAATAAAGAAGATGAAAAATTAAAGTTTACTTACTTAGAAGATTGATATTTTGATATAATGGGCAAATACATAAAACACACATACAAGTAGTCTTACATTTGGAATATAAGACTAACAAAAGTGTTTTGATACAAAAATAACTTACCAATAAAAAGTTGAATCTTCAAAGTCTACTACTTTGAGTGAAAAATGTTAACTCTGGAAGTTAGAGTAGAAAAGTGCAACATTTGGAAGTTAAGGGACTAAAGTTGTAACTTTGAAAGTTAGAGGACTAAAATGGATATTTTAGAAACTATTAGTCCAAAAATACAAGTATGGAAAGTTCGGTGTCAAAAATGTAAGTAATAAAGTCTAAGGATGATTTTTGTAAATACTAGTAGAAACACTTGGGTATTTTGTATAAAAGTGTATTTTTGAAAGTTATAAAAATACAAAGGGTTTTAAAATAAGGATTTTTATAAAATAGAGATTTTATAAAAATGTTAATCAAACTTGAGAAACTTATACAAAAATGAATACTTTTATATAAATGGGAATATAAAAGTATTGGAAGCATTTTTGTATCTAAGTTAACAAGTTGGGCTAAAATACAAACCTTCCAAGTAACATGGGTTAGAAATGTGGATAATATTTCTATAAAACACATGTTGGGAAAGACTTGGAAAATTGACTAATCGAGTTAAGGTATCGAACTAAGACGCGTTAACAAACCGTACACGGACGAATCATGAGAAAAATGCCATTGCGGCAAGATAAGAAAAATATATATTTTAAGGAGTAAAATATATATATATATACATTATGGGTGAAAACTAATAAACACTTTCCTAAGTGTTAAGGAATTATTCGTGGGAGAAACACATGACATAAACAAATAAGACGTTAAACAAACGTATATGCTTAACAAGGAAAATTGCACATTTATATATATGTACGCTCGTCTCGGCAAAATTCTAGTATATCTACTTAATGGGAAAGTAGATATGTGGGAAGGGAAGCCGCGACGAAAAGACAAAGATATATATATGTGTATGCCGAATCAACGAGATCCTAGTATATTTATTTGAATGGGAAAATAAATACACGGTATGGTGAGTTGAATCGGGCGTTAAGAATATACAATCGAACGACAAGATCTTAGTATATTTGTTTAAATGGGAAAACAAATGTGCGGCAAAGTGAGTCGGGTCGAGGGTCGAAATATATATTATATCGAGCGATACGATCTTAAGTATAATTATTTAAATGGGAAAATAATTATATGTTAAGTGACGTCGAGTCGATGATAATAAGATACAAGTTAAGGAAATATTAACAACAGTAATATATAACTTGTAACACAAAGGGTAATGTAACGCCAACGAAACCTAGGATACGCGCTCAATTAAACGGGATTTGGAATAACTTGTGGTCGGGAGTTGGGTGTACAACTTGCCAAGGCACATGCACTATAGGAATAGTGACTTATACGTCTAGGACGTTTGTAGGTGCGAGACCCTCTTTGCTATCTGCCTAGTAAGCCAGACAGAGTTTCAGGTGAGTTTCACGGCCCCATTTTACTGTTTTAACTGGGGGAAAGATATGTTGTCCAATGTTTGTCACATGTTGAAATGTTTTCAAAGGTTAAAATGTGATAAGTGGTATGACGAGTACTTGAGCAGTGATCGCCACTCGGGGTTGAGTCCTCTCTTCCATAATCATTAATTCAGGGAAATGAAACCGAAAGAATATCTGGATAGTACTATTGGTGCCTGACAAGGCCCACCCCTAATCGATAGCGTCGATTATGCATTAGGTTATGCCTGGGGTGCATATATTCTGAACTTAAGTCGTGGGAAAACCGAGTAACGACTTGGAGCGGGGCATTATTATTAGTCTTGGTTTGGTTATGGGGCTCAAGGGATTGCTCATCATTATAGTTTGTAGGAGCTAGCTACTCCTTACAAGGCCACAAGTTGTGCAGGTTTCGCACATGTTGTAAAAACGGAATATCGATCGACAAGATCCTAGTATAATTACTTAATGGGAAAGTAATTATACGGTAAAGTGAGTCGAGTCGATGGTTGTGAAAATGTTGCTGTTATGAAACTAAAACCTGTGAACTCACCAATATTTTATATATTGACGTCTTTTTAAACATATCTTTCAGGTAACTAAGTGCTGAATAGATATGGGGCTAGTGCGGTGGAAATTCGGGATGTCGGATACTGGTCGGGATTTCATTCACTGTTACCTTCGGGTTGGAACATAAACGGAAATACCCACATTGAAACTTAATGTTCATCGTTTTAAGTAATGCCTTGTGCAACATTGTAACGAGATACTCATTTCCGACATTCTAATAAATTGATCTTTTCTAATTAAATATAGTTTGTGTTAATCTTGACTTTGATATACTTTCGAGCGTTGCGCCACGTGTTTCCGCCATTGGCGTGGTGTGACAATAATAATTCTCATTATATGATTTAGATAAATTACATACAATTGTTCTACAATAATTCATACATCAAATTGAATAAAACTATGCACACATCTTCAAGCATTAATTCAAATCCTCAAGCAAGTAGAACCTGAAACATGTTAAGTTGAAAATATTTTGGGTCAACAAAAGTTGGTGAGAATTACATAGGTTTTGATAATCGAATAAAATTGTTGTGCAATTCATGTGTCATGGCAATCTAGTCCATATGTGAAAACATACTAGAAGTAAATCGAGTGCATAATCAACCATTGTGACTGTTGTATTGTGGTACATCCCATACGCTCATGGTTCACTCGTTTATATTGCAGTAACAAACACTCACGCAACCTTTGTAGGAGGCACGTATCCGGGTGGGATTGTCAGTCCAATAGATCTATCAATGTATACCGTTTGGCTGATGAATGTTTATGCTAGAATTGTGCTTACCCTAGTCATGTTCAAGACATAATGCAACATAGAAAAACACATAGACACATTGATGATTGAATTGCATAAATGATGTTGTAACATGTTTCACCCCAAAAATGGTGATAAATAGAAAATGGGCTATGTAAAACTCACCTTAGCAAAATCTTATGTCTCGTAAAAAAAAATAGAATAATGTGTTGTGTGTATACGAGGCGAATCCCAAAGACTCAACAACGTAGCTAGTCCAAATTGAAGAAAACGAAAAAGAAAGAATATCAAGCTTCCAATTCGCCAATTACAAGAGCTTATAATCAAAGCTTCAATTGTAGAAGTAATAGACTATAGAAGAAAGGTATGAGGGAAAGTTTAATCGGATTGAAACAATCGATTTAGAGGTGCAAAGTATAATGGGTCATAGGTGGGTTTTTATACTAGTTTTGGAGTCAATTAGCCATTAAAATTGGTCAACACCATAAAGTAAGGTTTTATGATGAATTGACTATTTGACTAAGACTTTGACTGTTTGACTAAGACTTTGACTAGGACTTTGACTATTTGACTCAAGGCTTTATTTAAAAAAAAATCTTGTATGTGAAAAAAAAAAGAATTTAGAATCATATTATTATTATTATTATTATTTATATACATTTATGTATGTATATAAGTTGTGAGTTAGGATAAATAAAGACTTAGGCACATTTGTATAATATTAATGATAAAGGTGTAATAATATATATATATATATAAGGGCTTTTTATGTATTAAAATTTTGGGGAAAATTTTGCGATGTTACATATATGATTATAGTCTGGGGACGGGCGCGTCAGGTGCTTTGCACCCTCCTGGCTGCCACTGGATGTGTCCTGTTCTATGGGAGTACATTCCTCTACATATAAACCAACACATGATTTATATCTCCACCAATGTGGGACAAGCACAAATTCCCACATCACTAAAGTTTCATCACACACACTTACGCTGTGTTCCCGAGTTAACTAAACGGAAGAAAAGAAAAGAAAGGAAAGGAAAGATGTGTTCCCGAGTTTCATTAAAGGAAGGAAAAGAAAGGAAAACAAAATATGATGTGTTCCCGAGTTTCATTAAAGGAAGGAAAAGAAAGGAAATGGAAGGAAATGGAAGGAAAACTAGTTAAAATCCTTTAGTTTAGTTTTCCTTCCGATTTGGAAGGAAACGGAAGGAAAGAACATTTATTCTTTCTTTTCCTTTCCCTTCCTTCAATTCTTTTCCTTTCTTTTCACTCTTTAAGTTAACTCGGGAACACAGCGTTAAAGCTTAGATCTCTCATTCATCTAGCTTTATAATTAAATATCATTATATTAAACATTAATATAATATTTAATTATCAAAATTTCCAACAATCCCCCACATAAATGGAGATCGACCCACACACTCAAGTGTCACAATAAAATTTCAGCAGTTAAACAATGCAGGATAGGTAGGTATTCCCTTTGAACCCTCCTTTGTGATGTGTATTTTGTCTCCTACGTGGCACCTCTGATATGGTTCAGATTTGGATCAATGGCCAGAAAAGGAGATTAAGAACTTGAGAGAAATATAGAATAAGAAATTGGACTCTAATTCATCTGCATATTTTCATTCATATGGAAATATCCCTTTTAAAGGGTTACAAAGCATAACAAAATGGAAAACATGGGGATCATGGCATAAACCACTTCCTCCTTTTTCGACCCACTATGTACCTTCTACTAAATTGGAACTTAAACTAACTAAAGAATTACATTGAATTGGTAAATAAACATGCAACATGGATAATGAATATGCAGTTGAAAACGTGGTTAAGGAACATATCAACCTCCCCCGTCAGGACCCTCCCCCCCCCCCCCCCCCCATGAAATTTCGGTGCAGACGGGAAAACTTCCCCCTTCTTCCTGAGCTCTTCTCTCTATCTCTATTTCTATCTCTATCTCTCTTTTCTACTTCTCTCTATCTTCTGCTTCGGTGTTGAGGAGGCATCGGTGCCGACGTAGTTCTATCGGTACCATAGCCATAGCCTTAGTTGTATAAGAATTTTATTACGTACCTTGTTTTTTCATAAAATAATAAAAAAGTTTGACGTGCTACTACAAGTAAAAGATAAATGTCAATCACTACAAGTATATCAATAATTGTTAGTTTATTTTGAAAGCATTGATGTCCTTAAAATTAGTCAACATTGGGGCGGTTTCAAGTTATGGATGGGTCAGGTACTATTTTGGTACAGCTTGGTATGAGAGTCCACAAAATACATCATTTGCCAGATTGGGATTTCAGCTTATATTAAATTTTAGGTTTCTACAGTGTTTGTATAAAGTGTTAAATATTTTTATGTAATTTGGTAGTGCAACGAAGATTGACGTTTTGACGGCTCAAATCGAAGCTTGCAACGGAGTCAACGAGGAAAAGCTAAAGGTGAAGAATGAAAAGCTCAAAATCGAAGAGGCGAAGGTTTTAGCAATCGACACAAGCTCCATGCCCGAAGCGAGGCGTCGAGTTATTGAAAAATTACAAGAAGACATCATTAGCAAGCATAGCTAGACGGCTGGTTTTTTAAATTTAAGGTCTCGTTTTTTTTATTTGTAATGTCGACTTTAGTTTTAATATATGTGACTTTTTTTATTTGTAACCTTTTTTTAAAAATATTATGTTACTTTGCATGTTATTTATTTTAATTATTTACTTATTTAAAATTAGAAAATAAAAAATAAATGATGGCCCTTGGGTAGTCCTCAACTTGTCTAAATGACTAAATACAAGGATACCCACTTTTTACTGACATGAGGGGAAGGTTTCCTAAGATGGGTCTCTACCACACCCCATAGTCTAAATTCACAAAGCACATGTATAAAAATATTTAAAAGCAAGTTAGTTTACCGTTTATAAAACAGACCAAAATAAGTAAAAAACCTATAGATGTACAAGAAAAGGCAAGCAATATATATATAAAAAAAAAAAAAAAAACTCTCAAATATGATTTTGAAATTTTGTAAGGAATTTTGCACAACATACAAAATTACAAAATTTCTAAAAAAATACTAAAGATCAAGAAAATCAATTCTTTTTTTAAACCCATACCCCGACCCCTCAGCATATGCAACCTGCCAAAAGTGCCAGTCACACTATTTTCTTATATTTTTAACTTTGATTTGAATCTTTATTATTATAAATTATAATATTATTACTACACGAGATTCATCCTACTCAAGACGACCCTACTCTCGATTGATTTACAGAGAGACAACAACAACCAACCCAACACAACCCAACCCAACCCAACCACCCCATAACTCATCTCCACAATCCAATCATGCCCTCAGGTGCTAAGAAGCGTAAAGCTGCCAAGAAGAAGAAGTTTAATGACTCTAACCCTCTTCTCCATGGTACCCTCTTTTTCTTTTTCTTTAATTCCCTTTTTTTATTTGTGGGTCTCCCCCAATTGTTGTTAAAGTTTATTAATTTATTGCTTAAAGTTGTGGGTTAAGTGTCTGTATACCTGTCTCTTAATCATACATCCACATCAACTTGTTTTATTATTGGATTGTTTGTTTGATGTGGGGTTTTGCTTATCTGTATTGGGTCTTTAACTCTTTGTTTATTGCTTTTGAGTTGCTGTTTAACCACTACACTTATTGAGTTTGAACTATTTAGGGGTTTTTTGAAGTTTATATTTTGTTGTGGGATTGATTTGTTTGAACTGTTGTTGTTTTTGGATGGATCAAGTGGTTGCAGAAGGGAATGATGGAGGGGAAGTTAGTTATTCGGCTCCGTCGGTTGAGGTTTTGAAGAGAGAGGAAGAGGGTAATGTTGAGATTGAAACGGTGTCGAAAGCGAAGAGTTCTAGTAGTTCGAGTTCTAGTGATAGTTCGGATGACGAGTCTCGTGTGGTTGAAAAGGAAGTAGTGGTTGTTGAGTCTGCTCCGGTTGTTGAAGCTTTAGCTGAAGAGGTTTCGCCAATTGTTGAACCGGTTAAGCCGGTTGATTCGTTGGTAGAAGAAGAAGTGTCGCAAGTGTTTGATGGAGTAAAGTGTGAGGAGAATAAAGAGTTGGTTGTGGAGGAGGCGCCCGTAGTTGAAGAACAACCGAAGGTTGATGAGTGTGAGACTGCTGTAAAGGATGATTGCACGAGCTCTACTGTGGTTGTTGAATCGGTTTTGAAAGATGATGAGGTGGAAAGATTGCAGCCGTTGGTTGAAAAGACTTCTTCAGAATCGAAGGATCATGTATCGCCTTCTACACCTCCAAAAGACTTAGTTTCTGACGTTAATGGTGCGAATTGTGCAAATGAAATCGAGACAAGTGAACACGCTGATAGACAGGTATACTCTTTAGTGCAATATTTCAATATATTTTGGGTACTATTGTGCAATATTACTATATTAGATACGGGCATATAACCGACTTGTGCATGACTTAATTTGAGTTAAGGTTTAATAGTATATCCCTAACGGGTTAAGTGAAATGATTCAGATGAGTTGGACGGGTCAAACATGTAGAAATCCGCTTAAGGTGTATTTATAACGCATACAACATAGTTTTGTGATCATTTTTAACTCGTTAATTAATTTTCAAAATATCTGCACCATCTTTATGCTTCATAATTCTATCAGTTTGTGCATTTAGAACTTTTGGTCATCCCAATAGGCATGCTTTATAAAATCGTAAAAATGTATGCAGGCTCAATCAGCTTCAACTCCAGTAGCAGTACACAATACGA
Organism: Ambrosia trifida; assembly: GCA_028751855.1. NCBI lineage: Eukaryota > Viridiplantae > Streptophyta > Magnoliopsida > Asterales > Asteraceae > Ambrosia > Ambrosia trifida. The sequence goes on along the minus strand of CM054125.1, from coordinate 7,829,428 downwards.
CCTCCTGGAAGAGTTGCTGTGGAATATTCGAGTTGTTTTCAGGATCTGGGCGGTAATATCAGGTGAGTTATCTTTCAATGATATTTGAACGGTTTCTTTTTTAGTTTTAAATTTTTTATCTGGTTGTTAAATGTTAAAAGAATGTTATGATGCGTTTTGCAACGAAGGATTGCTAGTTTTGATGTGAAACTATAGGTGTCCAAATGAGTAGATTGGATATTTAGGGCGAGTCAAGACAGGTTGGATTGGATTATCTGTCGACGACACAATGCTAGTCCGTTTCTTTTATAGTTTCATAAATAGTTATAATGATGAAAAAAAGTTATGATTAGACTAATGATCAAACTTCTTTGAATAAAATGAGTTTGTAAACACTTTGATACACTTTTGGTGACTTCTATTGTACTCAACCCATTTGGCATCTTTTTTTTAGCTAAAATTATTATTGTACCTTTGGGCCCGTTAGAAGTATAATCCAACGTTGCATATATGGGTCGAACTTGCCCCCTTGATGTGAAACATACCAACAAGTAAACACCAAGACATTTTGCTTTGTACGGTGGGCGGACCCAGGATTTATTTTCACGGGGTGCGATCAGAATTTTTGCCTATAAAACACACTAAAATTTTCTTTTTACGGGGTGCAGCCGCCCCCTTTGGACTGACTGCACTTGGGTCCGCCCCTGGCTTTGTATTTTCGATTTATGCAACTATGCAAGTGACATGAAATCTGTGTGCTTATTATAAGAAGCATAATAGGTGTAATGCTTCAAAGATTTGTTTAATACAAATTTATCATTTAGGATGCATCTTATGGTACAAATTTGTTTTATAAACATGTTTTTTTTTTTGATAAAAAAGTGTGAAATTTAGTTACCTTTTTTTAAGTACATTTGTATATTGTTTCCAATAAAGTTTGTGTTTTTGTCATATAATTTTGTTTGTATTAATATTTTGATAAAACCATGGATCTAATCTGGATCTGACAAGTTGGATCTTGGATCAGATCTGATCATGGTCCATTGCCTCACATCAACATCATCAATTACATCAGGTTATCTTCTCATATGCAAACCCAACCAATAACTTGTAATATTGTATTTGTATCATAACATTTTAATCTTTTATGGGATTTATTTTCTGTGCTCTTGTCGTCGCTTTTTATGATTAATTCTCAATATCATTAACAAACTTATATGTTCGTTTTCTTTGGTACAGAAAGTGATCATCATTATTGAGCCATGGGACATGGTATGAATCTTGTTCAAGGTAGCTCGGCGTTCTTCGTTTACTTTTCGTTCTTTTTGTACTTGTTTTTCTTGCGATATCGGATAGTATTTTCAGTTTTATAATTTTGTGGGTGTGTTGTTACGGAGCTGATTTTGTGTGAAATGTGTTGGTGCATTGGTACATGGTATATGTTCTTAGTTATACAACTGGATTTGGTCATTATAGCTTCATTTTCAACCTAATTTGTTTTATTCATATATGCTTTTTTTTTTTAAAAATGGTTTATTTATGTGATATATATTTTTCGAATTGATCAAGTTAGGGGCTCTTTAGTAGCCGAATCAGTATGGCTTTTACTGTGAAGTTTTAAAATGATGCTGAATTATAGTTTTACTCCTTAATTTATCCATTCATTTAACCGGCCACTCATGCATCACCTCCTCTACCCACTACCAATTACTATATCACCAACTAGTCAGGCCGAATCAAGTCAAACATCTTATTAGTTCATAATCTCTTACCCAATCGAACCTATTGGTGGCTCAACGTTTAGTGGTGCAGGGGTTGCCTCCAAGTCTTTGAAATTTAATAACGTATAGTTTTTATTTGGGATAAGTTTGTAAAATATTAACCAAGTTTCATGATTCTCCTAATTTTTTTTTTCCAATCAAATCACTTAAGTATACATTGATGTTCTAAACCTATATATTTTATCTAAATGATATGTAAACAAACCTATGTGTCATTTTTCCCCTTCTTTTATTATATGGCTTAGAACTACTTTGATGTTTTAAACTTATATATTTTAGGGAAAATGACCAATATAGCCTGTTGACCGGGCATTTTGCACAACTAGCCCTCTCCACCGTCTTTGGAGAGACGGGACACGGCTCCCAACCAGCCTGAACCGTCTTCGAGACGGTTTGGTTTTATAGCCAATTGCAAGCCAACACGTGGCGTCTCTGATCCCGAGGCTGTACCGTCTCTCTCCAGACGGGTCAGAGATCTCTCCCAGACGGTTCACGTGCCCCCATGCCGGCTGCCTTCGGTTCAACCGTCTCCCAGACGGTTCACGTCTACCAATGCCGGCTGACCCTTCGGTTCAACCGTCTCCCAGACGGGTCACATTTCCCAAGTCGTCTTAAGCCGTTTTGTGATACCGTCTGAACCGTCTCACGAGTGTATATAAATACCCCAATTCACTTAACGAAATTTGCACCCACCCATCTCCTCTAAGCTTTCATCTTCCATGCACCCACCCCTCTCCTCTAAGCTTTCATCTTCCAATCCAATGACGTTTTTTTACTTTCCCAGCCGAAGCCTTTTTGACTTTCCCAGCCGAAGCCTACCGGCTTCGGAAAATATGTCCCGGTTACTTGGATTGTTGTTTCATCTGCGTACGGCTACTTGGATTGTTGTTCCATCTGCGCGTGGTTTGCAACCCGTGTAATGGATCGATGATGTGGTGGTCTACATTTTAGGCAAGTTCGCTCGCTTTCTGAATTTATGTCTCGATGTTCGACGTGTGCTCACTGAGAACTATTGTTACATAAAACGAGGAAACGTTTCGGACTTGTCTGTATAGAGCACATACACCATTCGAAACAACGTCTATGTAGACCACTGCTACTACCGCCGCTGTGGAGGACAAAACATCTAACACTAAGATGTAGTCCTCAATAGTTGGTTAGACATTACTATTATTTCAAACAAAGTTCTTAGTTCTGGAAGTAAATTTGGGAAGTTTGTTGTAATAGTATAGTTTTTTACTTGTTGCTTCTTAGTTTTCACTTGTTGCTTCTTAGTTCTTGGGAAGTTTGCTGTAATAGTGTAGTTTTTTAATTGTTGTTGTAATAGTATTTATTGTTTATTTGTGATTGTAATAGTATAGTACGTTTAATGAGATATTTACCTTAAATATAAAAACAAAAAGACAAAATTGCATTAATATTAATAAAAATATAACCATTAATTGCATTAAATAAAAAGTTACTAAATTACAAATTAATTAAGACGATGTCTTATCATTTGCCAAACGGACACATGTTTAAACTCTTTACGCTCCCTGTTTTTATACTGCCTTAGACTGTGTCTAATTGCCACGTCTTCGGGAAAGTTAGAGGGTACGTCGTAAAGAGTCCGGTTGTGGTGCCCGTTGAAGATTTGACACTTTGTCGTCAAATCGCTCAACTTGCGGCTTAGGGACTCGGTGGTACGTTCTGACCCTCCAACGAGCCGGTTGTATTCATTCAGTATCCGGAACCATTTGTTATTAAGGTGTGTGCTTTCTTCAACGTGAAGCCATGCCGCAATCAAGGCAATCTCTTGTTCTTCCGTCCATCTTTGAGGTGCCATTTTTCTATGATTTGGACGGTGTTGGACGGTGTTGGACGGTGGTGGTGGGGTGGTAGATTTTGTTTGGACGGTGTTGGACGGTGGTGGACGGTGGTCGTCGGGTTGTAGATAGTGTTTAGACGGAGTTGCACGGTGGTGGATAGTGTTTAAACAGGGTTGGATGACGGGAAATGGACGGGAGACGGGTATTTATAGGGCTGAGCTGGACAACCGAAGCGTCGCCCGCTCATCGAGACTCACCGGCGTTGGTAGCTGTGTACCGTCTTGAGAGACGGTTGAACCGAAGGGCCAGCCGTCTTGGGAAATGTGACCCGTCTTTTGAGACGGTTGAGCCGAAAGGTCAGCCGGCATTGGTAGACGTGAACCGTCTGGGAGACGGTTGAACCGAAGGGTCAGCCGTCTTGGGGGCACGTGAACCGTCTGGAGAGAGACGGTACAGCCTCGGGATCAGAGACGCCACGTGTTGGCTTGCAATTGGCTATAAAACCAAACCGTCTCGAAGACGGTTCAGGCTGGTTGGGAGCCGTGTCCCGTCTCTCCAAAGACGGTGGAGAGGGCTAGTTGTGCAAAATGCCCGGTCAACGGGCTATATTGGTCATTTTCCCTATATTTTATTTTATCTAAATGATATGTAAACAAACCTATGTGTCATTTTTTTCTTTCTTTCTTTCTTTTTTTTTTTATTATATGATTACATGGCTTAGAAATGGCAACATAGATTTAAAAATTGCTAAAAAAATTTAAAAACTTGTGACTTTTTTAAATTGCGGAATTTTTTAAGGAAATGGGAATTTTTTTTTTATAAAGATGCATATTTAAAAAAATTGCAAAAATATGCGAAAATAAAAAAAAAGCTAAAAGATTTTGAAAAATGCGAACTTTTATTAAAAGCAAAAGTTTTAAAAATTGCGAAAAATCTTTATAAATGCAATTTTTTTAAAATACTACAAAGAACATTAGAAAAATGCTATTCAAGTAAAGTATATAGGAATGGTGATATGTTATTGAAGCAAAATATATAGGATTAGAATACAAAAATAAATTTAGAATAACCTGATTGAGAAATTTTTTTTATTAGCAACGTAATTGAAACATCATTAAAACTTGTTACTATTAGACAAAATTGAAATAAACTATGATTGTACTTCTCAAATGCTCATGCACTAAAATACATCAAATCTTATTCAAAAAAAGTCTCGTGATGTACAAACAAGCATGGACCATAAGGAAAACTGGAAAAGGACTTAAGGCACCAAGCTAAAATCAAAGTACAAGGAGAATATTCATAATACATATCACAACCGTAAAAAATTATAACTATAAAGATATTTAAACGAACTTTTAGTAGATTCTTATGATATTTTTTATAAGATTATTATTATTTTTTTTACAAAAAAGTTTATGTAAATGTGCACTCTTGTGCCATTTAAAGAAAAAAGGTGCACTCGGAACACGTAGCTAGATGCCTTGGATCAAAGAAAGGGTGAAAGGATTCAACAACACTAAGGAGAAGCGGGTTGAAATGTTGAATGTCAATGTCTTAGATGAACAAATGTTAAAATGTAAAATGTATATAGTATTGGGAGATGATTGTATAGTCCAGTACCTTGCTAGCGTACGTTTGTAAACTTTTTAGGTGATGAATAAAGTAACTTGCCGCTTAAAAAAAGATATCATTTAGGGTGAGGGGATGACAAGTGTATGATACTTATGTTCCAATGTTGGTAGTGACAACACATTATCAACTTGAGGACACATGGCATATTCTTATTGGTGGGTGGTGAAAGGGGCAATGTGATCCCAATTGGGACGCCTTAATTAGTCAATGATTATTTTTTTTAACGACAAATTTTATAACACCTTAATTCACTTTATCTTACATTTGCAAGGGTTTGAACCCATAACCTCACATTTATAAGGTAAAATACTATACAACTAGATCAAAAGGTCATGGGTAATGATTACTATTTTTATTTGGTATATCTCTTTCTAGCGTTCTAATTATATTATATCAAATAAAAACATCTAGCAAGGAGTTAGAAGCATGCTACACTCTTATACATTATCTATCTGGAAATATTATCAAGGGGAATTGGATTTTAATAACTTAAACTATTTGAAATTGGCCGTTGGAATCCCAAACTAAAAAACTGGCCATATATAACATATACTATTAACCTATTGGATTTTGGCACCCAATTTGGGTCAAGTCACTAACCCAGTTAGTGTTTTTGCTGATGTGGCACCCCTAATTTGACGTGGCAGGCTGACATGGCACCCACAATCTGACGTGACATGCTGACGTGGCACCCTCAATATAACTGGGTTAGTGACTTAACCCAAATTGGGTGTCAGAATCCAATAGGTTAATAGTACCGGTTATATATGGCTGTTTTTTAGTTTGGGGTGCCAACGGCTAATTTTGAATAGTTTACGTTATTAAAAGAGTAAATTGCCAAATTCGTCCTTGTGGTTTGACCATATTTGCTAGATCCATCCAAAACAAGTTTTTATCTCACATGGACCCTTGAGGTTTATGTTTATCTGCCAAATCCATCCAAAACGTAGACCCAATTAACTTAGTCAGTTAAATCAAGGGTAGTTTGGTCATTTTGCTTGATTTTTTAATTAATATATTTATTCTTATTTATAAACGCCCAAATCGTCCCTGAGGTTAACCCTAAACTAAACAACACTCTTCTTCTTCATTACACTCATAAACAACAATAACCCTGAAACACACAATAGACGACGACGATTGGGGTTCCTGGTATGTAAGAGAGGCTGATTCATCATTTAATCCAGCTGTTGAATATAGTATGTGCACCATTACACACTGATAACACCTCACTAGTTGTTCATAAACTATTTTTTAATCCTAATTTTGATTACATTGCAACAAAACAAGAGGATTTCTTCACTTTGGAAGTTCATCATGGTGGGAAATTCACAGATTTTCCAGACATGACATATGAGGGGGGTTTGGTTAATCATATTGACAAGGTGAAGTCTGATCTTTTTTCAGTGATTATAATGAATGAGATGTTGTGTGAATTAGGTTATTCAGATGAGGACATAGTTACTTACCATTTTAAGGTTCCTAATGAAGACTTTGTTTTAGGGTTAAGGCCACTATGTGATGATAGTGATGTATTGAATTTGATCCGGCATGCTGAGAAAAGTAAACTTGTGGAAGTATATGTTCAATACATAAAAACTCATCCTAAGAAAGATGTAAGTGAAGAATTAGAGTTGTTGGGGGATGATTTGGATGTGACTCGTAACAGGAATTTCACATTCATAAGTGATAGGCAAAAGGTAACAAAACTACATTTATGTATATCTGTTTTTAAAACTTTATGTATACCTGTTTTTGTATATTTTATGAAATGCTTTGTTTGGAAACTAGGGATTGATACCTTCTTTAGCCAAGGTATTTCCAGAAGCAGAGCATAGGTTTTGCTTGAAACATATATATGACAATATGAAATCTAGTTGGAGAGGTGATGTGTACAAAAGCTTATTGTGGGGTTGTGCTACTGCAACAACACAACAAGCTTTTGAAAAGCAATGAAGAAAGTGGAAGATGAAAACAAAGAGATGCATGCTTAGGTGAAAAAGATTCCACACAAACATTGGTCAAGGGCATTTTTTTCAGGTATGTTATTTTTCTTGACTGTTGTTCATTAGAAAAACTATACTATAGAAAATAATGATGTTAAAATGTATTGCAGGGAGGTCTAAATGTGACATGCTACTTAACAATCATTGTGAGGTTTTCAACAAGCAACTTATTCAAGGCAAAGACAAGCCTATCATAACCTGCCTTGAACAAATTAGGGAATACCTCATGAAAAGGATTGTTGTGGTACACAGAATGATTGCACATAGTCCTGGCCCATGAACACCTAATGCAACAAACAAATTTGAAGATATCAAGAAGGAAGCAACTGAGTGTACTGTTATTTGGTGTGAACCATCAAAGTACCAAGTATCTGGACCTACTATAACTAAACAAAGAATTGTGAATGTGGAACAAAGGACTTGTTCATGTAGAAGATGGGATCTAACTGCAATGCCATGCAGGCATGCAGTTGCTTGTATTTAGAACATGAGGTTGAATGGGATAGGTGATGGTGTCCCAAAGAAGTATGTGGACAAAGCATATTGGGTAGAGACCTGGAAGACAGTGTATATGAACACCATAGAACCCATCAATGGCATTGACATGTGGCCAACTTCTAAATGCCCAACAACACTGGTTTCTCCAAAATTTCACAAGCAAACATGAAGACCAAAGAAGAAAAGAAAGAAGTCAGCTGTGGAGATTGAAGACTAGAAGAAAAGGGTTGAAACAAGTTTGAAGATGCCAAAACGTGCCAATTCATTGACTTGCAACATCTGCAAGGGAAAAGGGCACAACAAGAGAACCTGCAAAAGTGGTGGAAGCAAGAGTGGTGGAAGCTCAGGCAGTAAAGGAAAGGCTACAGTAGTTATGGGTGTCTAAACTTGTTTTTATGGCTTGTTTTTATTGTGTTTTGATTAGTTGAACCTATGTAATTCCTTTTGATGGCTAAATATTTGATGCAAACATTGCATCTTTTGGTAATATTTATGTTAATGGGTCAACAAGTTACTGTTTATTATTATGTTGTTTGACTGCAACCTTGTATGATTAACTCATAGTCATGTTATTTTTTTGTTTTGTTGTTTGGTCATTGTTGTATATAGGTCATTCTATGGCTGTTTGACTGCACAGGGTCAACATATGCTCATTTGGTCATGTTTTGGAGAACAGTTTAATGGGTCATTTGACTGCATAAAGTCAATAGGTGATGTAACAACCGGCAAAATTAAGGTAATTCCGTACTAATTAACTATACGCGATTAACGTAATTAAACGTAATTATGTGTTGATTATTTAACTGAGGCCTTAGAAAGATAGCAAATTCCCAAATAATGCATAGGAATGCATATGTTTAAAGACAAAACATGATAGGATCATGTGCGAGTAGATTATCCGGTTTGGACACTGGCGATTACCCGATAAAAATTAAATAAGCGAAACGGATCCCGGACACCCGGGATATAAAATAAAACGTAATTTCACAAAATATAATGAGTTTTGGAACCCCAAAGCCATACGTGAAAACTTATTGTACAAATCTCCCGGTAACGAATAAAGTGCGCGTACCGCACCCGATACGCGCATAACTCATAATTTCACCCGGCAAGAGCCAAAATAATTTATCAACGCTTAAACTGGACTATGTTTAAGAAATATTAAGGTATTTTTAATATCCGGAGGACGCGCGATAAAAAAACTCGAAAAATACCCGGACGGTACCCGAACAAGATTAACTTAAACATAATAATATTGGGTATTATTTAGCAAAGTGGACCCCACCAAAACACCCCTTGGGGCCGGCCTATGGCCCACCCAAGTGATCAAAATCCTTGTTATCTCATTTAAACTCTTCACCTTCTTAATAATCCAATTATTAAACACTAATCATATATTTGCATGAGATTACATTGGGTAAGAAAATTCACCAAATCCACTCTTTCTCTCTCTAATCCACGGCCAAACACCCTCTTATAATCTTCCATAGATTTTATTTTGTGATCTTACATAATCCCTTGAATCTTCCATAATCCAAGACAAGATATTGGGTAATCTTTGGAGATTTGGAAGGGATATTATATACACACTAGTAAGAACACTTGAATCAAAATCCAAAAATTTCTTCTTCTTCTTCTCTTGGCCGTAGCCTTACACCCCTCCATATACATTCTTCTTACAATTTTTACACTACCAAATCATCTTTAGATCATTATCCTTCAAAACCCCATTGTGTGTTTCAAGAGCTTGGAGCTTAACCCTTTGGAAGAACACACTAAACCCCATCCAATCCAAGGTTCTTGTCTTCCCTAGCCTTGAGCTAGTAGTAAGTTTTAACCTTGTTTTGATTGTTAATGTTCATATTATGTGTTCTTAAGAGCAAGTTGTACATTGATGGGTGAAATATGGTTTTGAAACATAAAGATAATGTATCTTACAAGAATAAAAATGGAAGAATAATAATATGGATAAAACTTGGATTTGATATTAATAATGTGATATTTTAAGAAAATATAGAAATGTGTACATACACTTGAGTTGGGTGATGATTGGAACATGATTTGTGAAAAGAACTTGAATATGATAAAAGATGATTTTAATCATCATAAGATGACTAGTTAATGTCAAAAATATATTTGAAGATGTTAGATGATCATGAATGAAAAAGTTACATGTTCAAAGTCTACTCACTTGGATGAGTGAAAATTTGATATATTGGATAAAAACATGAAACCCACATGTTAATAGCATTAATAATGGAATAAAAGACTACTAAAAGTGAAATGGCGTAAAAATAACCAAACATGAAAAATATGATTCTTCAAAGTCCACTAATTTGGAAGAAAAATGCTAACCTTGAAAGTTGAGATGGAAAATGCAACAAGTATAAGTTAAGGGACTAATATTGGAACTTTGAAAGTTGAGGGAATAAAATAAGTATTTTAGAAACTTTGGTCCAAAAATGTGTTCACGGAAAGTTCGTGTCAAAAACGTAAATAATAGTTTTCCAAGTATAGTTTTGATAAACATGAGAAACCTACTTATGTATATTTTGAAAGAGGTATTTTTATAAAAATAGAAGTTTTATAAAAATAGGAGGCTAAGTTAACATAAGGATTTTATAAAAATAAAGGTTTTATAAAATATTAGTAAAGACTTGGGAAAACTTGTACAAAAATGGACACTTTTATATAAATGGGAATATAAAAGTATCGGAAACATTTTTGGGATACAAGTTAACAAGTTGAACTAAAAATACAAAAGTATATTTTTTCCAAGTAATAGGTGTTCGGAATTGGAAGTACGAATAATATTTCCATAGAACGCATATTGAAAGAAAATGTGGAAAAAGCTAACTAACGAACTTAATAACATGAACTAACGGTAACGGATAAGCGGACAAATGAGAAAAGAATGCCATTGCGGCAAGATGAAAATAAAATATATAACAAGGGTGAAACTTATGTAACACTTTCCTAAGTGTTAGAAAGAATATTCGTGGGAGAAAAACATAACGTAATGAATTAAAAACGCTAAACGACACATGGACTTAACAAGGAAAATTCACGCATTGGTATATGTACACATGCTCGTCTCGACGAAATTCTAGTATATCTATTTGAATGGGAAAGTAGATATGCGAGAAGGAAAACCGAGACGAGTAGGTGAAGTATATCTACGAACATGTGAATACCGACAAGATCCTAGTATATTTATTTAAATGGGAAAATAAGTGTACGGCATGGTGAGTCGAGTCGGGCGTTAAGAATATACTACCGAACGACAAGACCTTAGCATACTTATTTGAATGGGAAAATAAATATGCGACAAAGTGAGTCGGGTCGGGTAGTAAGAAATCATATTATATCGAGCGAAACGATCCTAAGTATAATTATTTAAATGGGAAAATAATTATACGTTGGGTAGAGTCGGGTCGAGGATAATAGTATACAAGTTACAAAGAGTATTGACAAGAATAATATAAGACTTGTAAGGAAAGGGTAATCCATCGCCAATGAACCTAGGATACGAGACTAATTAAACGGGAATTGGGATAATACGTGGTCGGGGAGTTGGGTGTACAACTTGCCAAGGCACATGCACTATAGGTGTAGTGACTTATACGCCTAGGACGTTTGTAGGTGCGAGACCGCAAAATTTGCTATTTTCTTCTTTGAGCCGAGCACAGTTTCAGGTGAGTCTCACGGCCCCATTTCTAAACTATTTAACGTTTTTACGGGGGAAAGATATGTTGGGATTTGTTTGACGGGTTGGATACTTGAGTTGTGATCGCCACTCGGGGTTGAGACCTCTCTACTATAATCATTAATTCAGGAAAGTGAAACCGAAGGAATATTTGGATAGTACTATTGGTGCCTGACAAGGCCCACCCCTAATCGATAGCGTCGATTATGCATCGGCGTATGCCTGGGGTGCACGTATTCTGAAATCAAGTCGTAGGAATACCGAGTAACGACTTGGAGCGGGGCATTATTATTTGTCTTGGTTTGATTATAGGCTCAAGTAGCATTGTAGGAACTTGCAACTCCTATAAATTGTCATAACATAGAAATTCCCAAAGTGATAAAGTTTGATAAACTAAAACCTGTAAACTCACCAATATTTATATATTGACAAATTTTTAAACATATCTTTCAGGTAATTGATAGATGAAGGATGACATGGCAAGCAGGGTCGGGGAAATCTCTAAACTGGGCGTTGGATGTTTTGAAGAGGTCTCGTCTCTCTATCCCAAGGAAATCGGGATATAGTTGAGGAGCCTCCTTATTTGTCTTAAAAACAATTTTCAATTATGTATGAATAATTAACATGATTTTCGACGCTTGAATAAATGACCCGTTTCTTTAATTACTTGTGATTTGCATTAATCTTGGCTTAATCCTCTTGAACCGTTGCGCCACGTGTTTCCGCCATAGGCGTGGTGTGACAGGTGATACGGGCCATTTTTTTGTTGTTTGACAACAAATTGTTTTGGTCATTTGTCAATGGGTCAACATTTGCTTATGGTTATTTTGTTGTTTGAGTGCAAAATGTTCAACAGTTTATTTGGTCATTTGGTCATCAGCTTAAGGGGTCAACAGTTTATTGGGTTGTTTTCCTTATAGCTGTAACACCCCAACCGATGGCGGAAACATCGGGATGTCACGTACTGTTGATTGTTCAGTAGCTCATGGTAATACATATGTTTAAATAATCCTTTATTACATTACAATATTGAATTACATTAAGGTCTAATACATCAAACAAACAAATGAAACTTAAAACTTCAAATAACTCCTCATGCTAGCTCTAGACTTCAAGCATCGTTATTTCCTGTTAAGTTTGGAAAAATGGGGGGGTCAACTAGAAGTTGGTGAGAATACATAAGCCATGTCAAGCAAATAGTTTAAGTATAAAAGTTTAGCAATTCATAAGTCTATCGTAAGTTTAAGTCTACATGAATAAACATAATACGTTGAATCGACATAATCAAACCTCCGACTAGTTTAGGTCCATCCCGTCATCCACGGTTCACCTTAATAATATGTTGGAACGATAACAATCACCCACGCTACCTATGTAGGAGGTACACGTATCCGGGTGGGATTGTCAATCCAATAGATCTATTATTGAGTATCGCCGGCTTGGCCATAGCTAATGATTATGTAATGTTGAAACTCGTTGAAACTCGTTGAAACTGTTGTTGTTGTCTAATTCATGAGGCATCAAAGTTTACAACTAGACATACATGTAGAATTGCTTAAGTATAATGTTGCAAGTATGAAGAATTGCATAAACATGGTTACGTAAACTCACCTTAGTATAGTATTAAGTCTCGAAAAATAGAATATGTGTAGCCCCAAAGTTGCCAATTACAAGAGCTTATAATCAAAGCTTCAATTGTAGAAGTAATAGACTATAGAAGAAAGGTATGAGGGAAAGTTTAATCGGATTGAAACAATCGATTTAGAGGTGCAAAGTATAATGGGTCATAGGTGGGTTTTTATACTAGTTTTGGAGTCAATTAGCCATTAAAATTGGTCAATACCATAAAGTAAGGTTTTATGATGAATTGACTTTTTTGACTAAGACTTTGACTAGGACTTTGACTATTTGACTCAAGGCTTTATTTAAAAAAAATCTTGTATGTGAAAAAAAAAAAGAATTTAGAATCATATTATTATTATTATTTATATACATTTATGTATGTATATAAGTTGTGAGTTAGGATAAATAAAGACTTAGGCACATTTGTATAATATTAATAATAAAGGTGTAATAAAAAAATAAATATATATATATATATAAGGGCTTTTTATGTATTAAAATTTTGGGGAAAATTTTGCGATGTTACAATAGCTTCATTCAACATTCAAGTTTAACATATATACACACACATGTTACCAAAACATTCATTTCATTCCATTTTCACCAAAGATTACAATTAGCTAATTCAAAAGAGACCCATCATCTTCATTACATTAACATCATCATCTAATACATTAACCTAGAACCATTCTACATCAACCACCAAAATCAAAACCCATGGATTACATATCCAAAACCCTAGACCTAGTTCATAACATAGTATAGCACAAACAACATCCAAGAAAACCCTAGACCTAGTTTCAGCATCTTGTTTTGCTTCGACATTTTCATCAACACTTGATCAGTTTCTGCTTTCCTGGAAAACATCCTTCTAACATTGTCTTCATGCCGACGTATTATGTCTAACAGAGCAAGAACCAACACAGTAGGGGTTGTACACATAGGGGGCTCAACCCAGTCAACGAACCGACACCCATTTGTGCAACAATAGAACCTACGACCTGGATTCTAAGATGTCCATGAGATTTGAAGGACGGTTGTTGATCCACACGAGCACAACACTAGGGCTGTACACGAGCCGAGCCAGGCCCAGCTCGAGCTCGAGCTCGAACCTAAACCGAGCCAACTCGGCTTGGCTCGTTTTTCTGATCGAGCTGAAAAGTCGAGCTCGAGCTCGGCTCGTAAATGTTCGAGCCGAGCTCGAGCTGGCTCGAGCCAGCTCGATATATTTTTTTTATTTTTTTACAAATATTTATTAAATAAAAAACAATAAAATTAAATAAAATTACACATAATCATGTACATTTTTTTTATTTTTCTAAGTTATGGTTTATTTATCATGTATATTTTTTTTATTTTTCTAAATTACACAAGCCTAAGTCGAGCCATATGTCGAGCCATCGAGCCGAGCCACGAGTCGAGCCATCAAGCCGAGCCACGAGCTGAACACCCCTGGCTCGAGCTCGGCTCGATTACAAAACGAGCCAGCTCGGCTCGGCTCGAAAACAAAACGAGCCTCTTCGAGCCGAGCTTTTTTCGAGCGAGTTTCGAGCGAGGCTCGAGTCGCGAGCTTTTTGTACACCCCTACACAACACCATGATGAAGGGACAAATTGGAAGTTGGGTTGATCGATTGAAGGTTTGTTGAAGGTTGAAGTGTTTTAGGGTTTTAAACTCATTAAATAGGGGAAGAAGACGAGGACTGGTGGTGGGTTTTTTTATTTAAAATAATCAAAGGGATTGAAATGATAAAGTTGTCCTTCATTAAATCAAGCAAAATGGCCAAACTACCCATGATTTAACTGACAAAGTTAACTGGGTTTACGTTTTGGATGGATTTGGCATATAAACATAAACCTGAAGAGTCCAAGTAAGATAAAAACTTGTTTTGGATGGATATAGCAAATATGGTCAAACCACATGGACGAATTGACAATTTACTCGTATTAAAATCCAATTCCCATATTATCAAATGGAAAGTCACATCAATCATACCATTCGAATATTTGTAGTCTTTATCTATGTTTCACCCCAAGAAAATTTATGTGGTTTGGCTTTTGCAAATTGATGGTTTACCGGTCTGGATAAGAGTTTGGAAGTTACAACCGATCGTTTAATCTTTATATATATTATGTCATTTTTGGTATATGTAGTTTTTCTAAATGGCTAAGTATGACTAGAATTTTGAATCACTTGTGAATGAACACATTTACTACATACCTTAATCTATTTATTTAATTATATTGGTATATATACTCGCTAGCCACCTTTTTGAAATTTTAGTGAACGATTGCGAAATATAATGGTGGGTCCAGAGGGGGTTCCGAACCCCTCGATTTGGAAAAAAAATAAAAATTTTAGTGAAAAAAGTTGAAATTAGTGAAAATAAGTGAAAATTCACGAAAGGAACCCCTGAAATCATTCCTGGATTTGACACCAGCAAAATACAAGTTAAGTTAAATCCCTCAAACGACTAAAATCAAGAGGTTTGGACCCACCCAACTTAACCCACATGGTTTGGTCTGTTGTTTTTTGAAAACGCAGTTAGCGATTCAACTATATACTTTTTTCTTTTTCTTTTTTTTAACTGAATGATAGTATAAATACCTATCTATATCTCAGATAAATAGAAGCTATCTTCAAATATTCAGACATTTGAAATATATTATCATATGACGATTCTTCTTGATATGTGTGTTCTTTTAATACAAAATGATTTTTCAGTCAAGTTTTTTTTATTTGAACTTCACATATATATACAAACATATAGTTCCTATCATTTGGATGATAGTTATTACTTACAAAGTTAAAAAAAAAAGATGAACAAGAGAAAATAAAAGACAAAGAAACCCCAACATAATAAATAGCTAGTAAATCCAATTAGGAGATGAAATTTATAGCAAGCTTTTGATCATTTCATTGCGTTCAAAGGCTATGTAGTATACAGCTATATACTTGTAATAATTTGCTCAGTAAAATTTTCCTGAAAAAGGTAGAAATAAGAAAAGATTAGACTTTTATAATTTCGAATTCATTTGATCGTTACAATTTAAAGTACACGCACAAAGTTGAATATTTCTTATTACTACATAAGGTGAATAAAATGTACCCCATGTTAAGCGTAGAAACAGCCAAAATAGTAAGAATAAGTGTTTTTGTTATATGTCTCAAGTCTGTATCAGATTTCGCAACAACAACAACAATTGCAATAGATGCAAAAGCTAGACAAAATCCCATGAATATTTCCGACGACCAGTAAATTGATGGAAAACAAGCCAACGAGTGACATCTTAAACCTGGTACACATGCACATTTAAAATGTTAGAAACATATATAACACACCAGTGGCAGACCTATATACATCCTAAGGGGTTGAGCGCCCCCCTTAAAAGAAAAAAAAAATTGTAATTTGTAGGCAAAAATAGTGATCACACTACTTAAAAATTCGCTTTAACCCCCAATCGCTCCCCCAGATGATTATTTCTGAGTCCGCCACTATAACACACGTATATAGATAATATATATTGCACACAAGTTGGTACACATTAGGGAACCTTCAACATGGTTTTTATTCCTCTCCCAATAGATGCATAGTTGCATGACATTCCATATCATTATAAAAAACAACACCATTGACCCACCTGCTTTGTCAACCATTGTGATCAAGGGTTTTCTTTAATTTTGCAAGACCTAGTAAAACAAGAAAGATAGCTCCACATGTTTTAATAATCTATTATGCTTTTATAATGAATGCTAGGTTCTTTTCTTGTTATGGGTGTTTGTCACAAAAGGGTTTTGTAGATGCAAAGGTAAATAGTATTATAATTACTTTAGGGTTGAACTTTGAAGGAAAAGGTTATGGAATATGCTTTGGTTAAAGCTTTTGCTCAATGATCGATTCCTTAACTTAAATTGGGTGCCAGAATCCAATAGGTTATTAAAATCCAATTCCCCTAATAACAAACATATGCAGATCATAACATCCCGTTCTTCAAACTATCTCCAAATTGACATGCCTTTACTATCTCCAAATCCCGTTCTTCTTCAAACTCCCTTCGTAAATCGCAACCATTCCATCCCTCACGTTCGACATCAAAGGTAACAATAATTATGTTCAATCCTTTTAATTATATGCGTGTTTTCTACAATTGTCGTTCTTTTCCTTGGATTACTATAACAAACACATATAACGACGGGAGTGAGAACATACTGATTAATGTGAAACTGCATATCGAATATCTAAAACAAACAACGACAAATCAGGAACGGCTCAAGAGGAAGTATTTTGAAGCTAGGGCTTTAGGCCCCAATACAATAAGGCCTCCAAATTTTACAGATTTTTTTAAATATATATGGTATTTGCTTATAATCAAGATGAGATACCTTTAGCTTAATATCTCTGCGAATCTTTGTATTGTATTTATCATGCAAATAGTTATAATCCTACAATTACTATTATCTTCACGGTTTATGTTTTTTTTTTAGTTTTGGAAAAAATGGACCCGGTTTAGTATTTGCTTAAAGCATTCATAAAGGTTGAGCCGGCCCTGCAATAAATCCGGGATAATCGAGAGTAATGACGATTCGAAAAATAGAAATATGAATGGGAGAAGGAACAGGATAGGGAGGAAGATGAAACAAAATGTCTTGAGTAAATGATGGTGGAACGGTTACAACCAAACGTAACGTGGTAGTGGAAGGCGTTGGTGGGTGTTTAGGTTACAATTTGGGTGTTACTTATTATGGTAAAGAGAAATATTACATTTTTAAGATAATCCAATTGATAGTTTTACCCAAGCCACTAAGATTAGGAGTTTAAATCTAATGGTGTGCAAAAAAAATGGTGTAAAAAATTAGCTGTTAAAAAAGAAGAAGATAGTTTTACCCAAAACATCTTTTATAATCAAATATGAAATTTTGGATCTTTTGGGAGCTGAGGTAATTATGGGGTTCTGCGTGATGGTTTAACGATCGATCTGGACAATCCTTTGGAACTTCACTTAAAACCGGTTGTTTGATCTTTATTATTTATATTTATATAGGGGAAAGTGAATATGGGGCTGTTACGCATTTAACATTAGATGTGAAACCCTTCAAAACTACATAGTTTTAATAAAAACCATTTAAAAATTAATCTAAATTTAATCCTTTAAACTAACGTAATCCTTCCTCCTCCTTCGGTTCTCCTCTCCAAATCAATTGTCTGCCCTATATTCATAACCTAATTCAATCGGTGTGCATCTTAATAAGATTGTTTCCTTCATTTACATAATTGAAACATGCCCTC
The DNA here is from genome assembly GCA_028751855.1 of Ambrosia trifida. Classification (NCBI taxonomy): domain Eukaryota; kingdom Viridiplantae; phylum Streptophyta; class Magnoliopsida; order Asterales; family Asteraceae; genus Ambrosia; species Ambrosia trifida. Next base: position 7,811,106 of record CM054125.1, on the reverse strand, counting down.
TACCTGTGAAAAAAAAAAATCAATTATATGTTGAAACATTAGAAAATCTGAATATAAAGTCTTGATTTATGTGCCTCCTCTGTTCCTTTTGATTTTGGTTCATGGAGCAAAAGATGTAACACCCCAACCGATGGCGGAATCATCGAGGTGTCACGTAGTGACGATTGTTCAAAAGCACATGGTACTAAAATGTAAATATATTATTAAAATACAAAGGTTAAAAATGAAAATTTCGAAATAGTTGAGGAACCAATTATGCACATTTATGAAAAGTGAAGGGTGCAGGTTGTCACAGTCTCCCCTACTTTAGAAAATTTCGTCCCGAAATTACTTTCAAGTGAAGGTTTCCATGAAACAAAAGGCGTTGTAACAATCAACTGGTTTTTTAAAAGAAAATTCCATCATTTATGATTTGACAAAATTTAAAATAGTTGTCTAATACCCAAAGTAAAAGGTTCAAAATCCTTGACAGTTGACCCAATGTTAGAAAGTTAAGAGTTTAAATGAGAAAGGTTTTGGGAACGTGTAACGGGTGAAGGCAAACAGGTGAAGGCAGAGGCACTAATGAAGGTAGTCTCCCCTACTTTAGAAAGATTCCTGACCGAACTTTACTAAGGACATGCAACAGGGTTTCGACTAACAGAGAGTGTAAGAGTATACAAAGTTTAAGGTTTTCTATAGAGGTGTCAACAAGGAAGGCTCCAACAAAACTAATTAAAGCTTATGTAAAATGTTCTTATTGAAAGGCTAGCTATTAATCACTGATCTAATGAAGAGATAGTAATGGGTAGGTTTTTGGTCAGACTCCTAGTCCGCTCCCGCAGTATCGTTTATGCTTATATATAGGGTGTACCGCAGCTAACCCACCACACTCCCGATACTTTGGACTCGTAGTGATTGTCTACCAATAGCCCAAATAGAATTACACACCACCCTTATGTACCTGTAAACCCATGATTGCGTTCCGGACCGTAATCATCGATTTACCTTACACTAGGGTGCTATGCTTTTCCATAACACCAACATAAGTAATACAAGAAACAATGCGTGCAACCAAAATGTATTAAGTAATAGATACTGCTCAAGTATAAGATGCGGTTAGAGGTTCTTCCCCTTTCAGGTTCACCTTTTAACCTTAATGAGATTAATGTGTAAGTATAAGACATGATTAGGGGTTCTTCACCTTTCGGGTTCACCCTTAACCGGTAAATTTCTGTTCACATCATTGGGCTTTAAACAACTATATTGATAAACTCTAATGATTACACCGTTCCCCTCGGGTTAGAGGAATACTCTGAACCGAGTCGTTGATGGGAAACTGGCTTAGATCTCATACGAGCTATCAATTAGTATGTTCGTTGGTCATGATGATGAACAAAATAATGTAAAGTATAACAGGGTTTTGCTCACAACAAACAAAAAAAAATATATGCATACCAAATATGCGTTCATGTAAGTATATAAGTATAGCATAAAATTTCGATTGAAAGAATAGCATAACGTAAATCGAGTAAATCGCACAATTTGCACAAAATGAAAGTAAACGAGTTAAATTAATGCTCAAAACTAGTGTTGTAAGAATAACTACTAATAACTAGTGCGAGAATAGTTGCGAATAATGCGTGAAAATAACTACCAACAAAAGAATAATACAAAAATAATAAGATAATGTATGAACGTAACTATAAATAGAATGGTGTAAAAAAAATAATGAAATTTACTGTAAATGAAAGTGCGTAGAACAGACGTATAGTCTACTGGTATGAGGATAACCGAAGAATGTTTTAAGTTCAAAACAGGTTCACTTAAAAAGATTTCGTAGGTACACATTTTCATGTGTTTACGAGAAGTCGAGTTTGAAAAGTGTTATAAGGTATATTATTAGTTGCAATTTCCTCCCGAAAACATATATTGGATACGTTATATGAAAACATGCAGATTTACATTTGATTTGAAAAAAATGCAATGCAAGTTTATAAAATGCAATATGAAACCATTTCATGAAGTGTGTGTAAATCTAATGTGTTTCGAAAGACCAAGATTTAAAATGATGTGAAGGTTGTGAATGATCCCAGATGCCCTGACGAATTATGGAAAATTAAATTTTCTGTATTTAAACATTTCTTTAACTTGTGGGTTGAAAAGGCGGAAATTTTTAATTGTTATGAAATGTTGAGAAAATCGAAGTGTTATCCGTTAAGACCGGGTAAACTTGAAACCTTTTAAATTTTCAAACTTTTACGAAATTTATACATTGAAAGATCATTTATTTGCAGGATCGTTAAGGCATCTCTTTGGGCTCATAGCGGGCTATTTGTTTCAAGGCACAAGGTGTATGAAAAGTGTGTTCTAATTTGGCGAATAGGCTTTGTGAAAAGACTTATAGAATAAGTAGTCAAATTAATCGTTTTAGAGAGTAGTGTACTAGTGCGTATCGTGTAGATAGGCATTTATATATGAGTTTAGTCTGACTAAGAAGTTCTAACTAATGGTAGTTGGCTATGGCTTAGGAGTCTGGGTGCAGCAATATTAGTATTAGGTATATGAGGATATACTGTGACTTCGATCAAGTAAGTTTGTAAACATGAATGTATAAAACATGTTGAAATAATAAGTTTGGAAAAACCATGTTCATTTTTAATTGTATGATGACGCAACATTCCTAAAATCAGGATATGATCAAAGTTAAACACAGAGTTTAGAACTTAAGTCGTGGGTAAAAATGTTTTAATGCAAAACGAGTAATACCTTATAGTGTAAGAATCATGAGCATAAGTGAAATAGTTTAAGCTTTAATGCGATAATTAACGAACAAAAAGTTTTAATAATAATGATAAGAAATTTAAAAGCGAATGATCAATGAATAATAGCATATGATACAACAAGTGACTAAATTGAATCTTCAAATGATAAACAAATATAAATATCAATGATATAAAACATTGGAATTGCTTCCATAAGAAAATTTGACTAACTCAAGTATTTGAAATTTCCTAGTGACTTGTGGGGGCGTACTTTAGCCTATAAGTGAATGCTCATCCCAAGAGTTCCCAGGTAGGTATACGGGTCCCTTGTCTGATTGGAATTTATACGAAATACCAGGCCTAGACAGAAAACTCAGGATGCAGACGCTCACCCTTCCAGATTGCACGTGCCCCATCACTAGTGAATTCCAAAACTTTAGCGAAAAAAAAAAACGAGATGCAAAAATAGATCCTTGAGATTTGGATTTCACTCCTAACTCAAAGATGTATTTCAAAATTGAAAACGATTGTGGAATGAAACCAATCACTAAGTTAAGGATATCACTCCCAGCTTAGTGGTTAAGTTCCTTTTTAAAAGAAATACTCTTTGAGGTGTGGATGTCACTCCCATCTCAAAGATATATTCCTAAGATAAATAACATATAGAGGAGCGAAATCAATCCTGTGACTGTATAATGTACTAAATGAACGGCGGTGTACTTATCCAATAAATGGATAATAACTTAACAATGACCACGGATTCTCCGATGAAAAAGGGGGAGAATCAACCTAGGCGGGTTGTCAATCCAATAGCGCTATCCAATGTTAAGGTCGGCTTGTACCATGTTAATGATTTTACTAAGTACAAATGTATTCTACATGTATTGTCTAAGCATAAAGCACGTTGTAAGCAAATGCACATAGTACTAGAATTGTATTGTAAAAATGTAAACTTGTATTTGTAATTTGTAATAGTGTACATGTAACACCCAAAAAATGAATAAAAGCAAAAAGGGGATAGGAAATACTCACATTCTCCAAATGACTAGATGACTAAGTGAGCGTGAAAATGCGAGCAATCCAAAGGTTCAACAACGAAACTAGTCAAATTTAGAAGAAAAGAAACCGAATAGGAAAAAATATCAAGCTTCCAATTCGCCAATTACAAGAGCTTATAATCAAAGCTTCAAATGTAGAAATAATATACTCTAGAAGAAAGGTATGAGGGAGAGTTTAATCGAATTGAAACAATTGAATTAGAGGTGCAAAGTGTAATGGGTCATAGGTGGGTTTTTATACTAGTTTTGGATTCAATTAGCCATTAAAATTGGTCAACACCATAAAGTAAGGTTTTATGATGAATTGAACATTTGACTATGACTTTGACTGTTTGACTAAGACTTTGACTAGGACATTGACTGGGACTTTGATTGAGACTTTGACTGTGACTTTGACTGAGACTGTCTTAGCGGACCGCGAGGGCTAAAAAAAATAATTTTTCTAATTTAATCAATTTTAAGTTATAGACTTGTTTCCTTCTGTTTCTAAGTTGCTTTAGGACCGAAAATTAAGGGCTTTGAGTATCAAGGTCTGAAATATACGTGCTCGGGTGTAGATGTGAGTATAAAACGTGCATACTTTTACTTATAAAAATTATAAGTTTTATTAAATTGTGAATTTTGGTCCTATTAAAATACAAAGGTTAAAAATGAAAATTTCGAAATAGTTGAGGAACCAATTATGCACATTTATGAAAAGTGAAGGGTGCAGGTTGTCACAAAAGACCCACTATCAAACACTTTTGAGCCACTTATCTACTTGTTGGATTAATTCTTTAATAGGAACTTATTGGATTTTCTAGTTGAATAACATAATTTGAAAGCCAAATTAACCAGATCATCTTTGTTAATTATTGTTCGAAACCCCAAACATATGGTGTTAGGGCTTGTTAGTTATTGTGCTTTTCATATTACAATAACATGTGGGGACGATTAATTTAGAAAACTAATGAAATTAAGAAAGATGCATAGTAAATTGGGTATTGATAGATGACTGAAAGAAAGATGCGATAATGATGATGAAGAAGTTAGTTTTATGGATAAAAAAGATTTAGATTAATTTTTAAATGGTTTTATTATCAAAACTACTTAGTTTTGAGGGTTTCGCATCTAATGTTAGATGTGTAACAGCCCCATATTCACTTTTCCCATTTATATATATTATGCCATTTTTGGTATATGTAGTTATCTTAAATACACGGCTAACTCACACACTTTCTAAACGTGCCCCTAAGAGGGTGTTTGGGGTTGAGTTTTGAAATAAATTTTTAGATTATTGCATTTTGAAAACGCAAATAATCAGTTTTTATTGTTTGGGAAAGGTTTATAAAAATAGATTATTTGCGTTTAATAGGTTACCAAAACGCAATAATCTAAAAGCAGCTTCACCCCTACTATAACAAAACACATAATTTATTTTAAAAAAACAATCCCAAACACCCTCTAAATCTACACCAATATATGTCCGCTATGTCCGCCATGTGGCTAGAAGCCTTGAACTATGAATCAATTGGGAATGAACACATTTAGACCATGTGTAGTGGAGGGGGTTATTTATAATGCCCCTGATTCTGATTGGTCCACGTGACAGCTGAGTCAGCATTGAGAAATGAAGTGAAAAAGGGGTGTAGTGGTAGGGGGTTATTTATAATGCCCCGGTTTCTGATTGGCTGTTTATTTTATTATTTTTTTTAATCTTTTAACTCAAATTAATTAAAATAAAAGACAAATAAATATAAAAAAATTACAAACAATATTAAAAACACACAATTAATATTAATTAAATTAAAAAAATTACAAATAATATTAAAAAACACAAATAATATTAATTTTCATCTTCGCTTTCGTCATACTCTTCTTCTTCATTTTCGCGCTCTTCGCTTTCACCTGCGTTTGGAATATACCGAACCGACCACGCATGTTGGACCATATCCGCCGCTAACGCGTCAAGTGCTTCATGGTCACGAAGTTCATGTGCGTTGAGTATTCTTTGTTCCATATTAGCTTGCGGTAGATCCTGAACGACTTCCGGTACATAATTTTGGCATATCGTTTTACCTTCATCTTCTAATATCATTTTATGCATGATTATACATGCATACATAGCATCTCGCAGCTTGTCTGTGGTCCATGCATGAGCAGAATTTCTTATGTAATGCCAACACTGTTGAAGAACCCCAAAACATCTCTCTATGTCCTTTCGCGCGGACTCTTGAACTTTTTTAAAGTGTGCCTTTTTTTCATCGTACGGGTTGTTGAACGTCTTAATGATAATGCTATACCTCGGATATATTCCGTCAGCCAAATAGTATCCGTGTGGGTAGTAGTTTCTATTAGCATAAAAGCACGCCTTTGCTACCTTGCCAGAAATGAAATCCTCAATAATAGGCGACTGCTAAAAAACGTTTAAGTCGTTGCATGAACCCGCAACACCAAAATAGGCCGACCAAACCCAAAGATCGACTGAAGCCACCGCTTGAAGAATAATCAATGGTCCTTTTTGATCACCACGTGTATGTTGACCTCCCAAGCGGTTAGGCAATTATACCATCGCCAGTGACGACAATCAATGCTACCCATCATTCCTGGTAACCCATGTTCATTCGTATGCACCTCGTAAAGTTTCTGTAAGTCGTACCAAGTGGGCTTTCTAAGATAACGGGCTCCGTACAACTGTACTATTCCTAAAAAATAAATACAAAAATATATGAATTTACGTTAAAGGCAAATTAATATAATTTAAAAAAAGTGATGTAACTATATACAAAAATGTATTAAAAACGTAAATGAATTTACTTTAAAAAAATGATGTACCTTGGCAAAAATACTCCAAAGAATCACGTGTTGTTTTCTCGGCCATTTTTAAATACTTGTCGTTGATATCCGTCGTGTTGCCATATGTGAGTATACGCAGTGCCGAGGTACACTTTTGAATAGCCGTGAATCCCATCACCCCTCTAGCATCCGATTTTTTTTTTAAAGTAAGGAAACGCGTTTTCCAAGTCTCCGGTAATACGTAGAAATAAACGTTTGCTCATCCGAAAACGACGCCTAAACATCTTTGGGTCGGGGTAAGTCGGGTTTTCATCAAAGTAATCCTTCATCAATCGAGCATTTGGCGATACATGATCTCGTTCGTAATACTGTCTAGTCAGTTTTGGACGTGTAGGCGCACTAGTTTGTTCCATATATCTTGACGCAAGCGCAAACGCACTCGTAACCACATCTTGCTCCAACTCTTCGTCTGTCGAATCACCCTCATCGTCTAGAAACTCTTTGTAATATTCTCTGGCAACGGATGATGACGTGGGGGAACCCATTTTTATAAAATATTGGTAATATGTGTTTTGTTTGAATAATATGTTGATTTTTGTTTGTGTATTATTTGTGTGAATAAAATGTGTGTATATATAAAAAAAAAATAGCCGTTCAAAATAATAACGGTCATATATTTGACCGTTTGAATCATCTTGGCCTCCACGTGTGGTGTTTGGATTGGTTGGTTTAAACATGGTCTAGCGTTATATTAGTAACACCAATCCGGGATTTTAATGCATAGCGCCCCCCGTAGTGATGTGAGTGCGCTATTTTCCAATATAACGCCACAATAACGCTCGATTACACCTAGTCTTACTATGAATCAATTGGGAACTACGAACCAATATATGTCCGCTATGTGGTTATATATTAATTCACTAGCCATATTTATCATTTTAATTTTTTTTATACATTAACTAGCTTATACCCCGGGAGCGTCTCGGTTTGAGAAATATAAGTAAAATGAATAAAATTAGAAGTATCTAAACTATAAAAATGGCATCTATGTATCAACTTACATTAGATATTTAAAAAAAAAAAATACCAAAAGATCCATTCCACCTTACAACATCAACACCTAAAACAGAATATTAAGATCCTAAGCACTTCAAGGGGACAAAGATTGTTTAGCACCAATACATTGAGTCAAAGGTCTTTAACCGCATACAATAAGATTTGAGCTATTTCAGAATATGGTAGAAAAAAAAACATAGCAATTATCTGTTGAAGAGCGTCCCGGATTGAAATATCTAATATGACATAATAAAATATCTAATATGACAAAATAATTAATGACTTGCCAATATATGATTAATGAATATTATTATTATTATTATTATTATTATTATTATTATTATTTTTATTATTATAAACAAATCTCTGCCATAAGTTATCATATTCTAATATAAAAAAAAGGTAATTGGGTCGGGTATCACCTAATCCCAGGTCCGACCCAAACCCACAATTTTTTTAAAACTAATATATCCCGGGAGCGTCCCGGGTTGAGAAATCTAATTTGAAATATCAATTTTACACCTGAAATAGACTGATGCGTGTTACAGTTACATGCATGAAAGCTTCGGGTAGCACTTAACCTAAAACAATTAACAATGTATCTTCAATGTTAGTGCATAACCTTAAACAATGTATAACACTAATATTAAAACCTAACCTAAAACAATGTACAACTCCAATGCTAACACATGTTGTAAATAAAAATCATATTTACTGGTTTGAACATAACTAATGACTTGCGTATACATGATTAATGAATAACTTGAACACTTTGTGTTTTTTTCCTGTATGAACAAAACCACAAAAAATAGTCGTTTTTTTTCTCCGTTTTTTATATAGCACTATGGTACCCGTTGGAAAGATAATAAAACGCTCGTTAATTTGGTGTAATTTTTTTCTTTAAAAAATCTCGTATATAAAAGATATTAACGTTTAAAAGTTATGGGAGAAAACATTAGAGATAAAAAACTAATTTTGTTTTTAAATTTTAAATTATTATTTTCCTAAAATAAAACACTTGCCACATGAGATGACACATGGCACACTCAATGAAGAGAATACCCTCTTTGAATGCCTTGTCATTAAAATGGCTTTGGTTTATTATATGTATAGATTAATGAAATGTAAATTAGTTAAATCCGTCGAACCACTATCATCAGGCAGTCTAACCTAGAGGGGCACAAATCGGGTTTTTTTAATACCCGGTTCCTGGTATGGAACCAGTTCTGGGTAGGGTCGGGTATTACTTCGACCGGGTATTGGAAGAACCGGTTCCAGTTTCGGTTCCGGTTCCTAGCATAAAAAACTATACCCGATATACCGGTTTCGGTTTTTCAATGCCCGGTTTCGGTTCTTTCAATACCCGGTTTCAGGTATGGAATCGGTTCCGGGTATACCAGGTATTGAAAAAAAAATGGGTACACTGGGAATTGAAAAAACCTGGCTATGCTGGATATTGAATTCTTTTTATACAATCACGTCGAAGGGTAGTGTGACATAGATGATTATAACGCGGTTATAGAATTCTTTGGATGAGACGGCTCAATCTTGGGTTGTCGAAGTGGTCAAATGACAACCCTTCTTGAATCACGAAGTGACCCATTCCTTCCCGGATCGCCTCAACATCAAAATGCCAAAATAGTCCCATCGCTTGATATATACTTTTTTGTGTCATGAACCAGGTATTAGGAAAACCTGGTTCCGGGTATTAAAAAAACCGGGTACAAACCGGGTCCGGTTTCGGGGACGATTTTTTACATAGAAATCTATACTCTATGAATACCCGACGGGTAGGGTCGGTTCCAGTTTTTTTAATACCCGGTTCCGGATTTTTTTTCCGATTCCAGTTTTTTTTTGCACCTCTAGTCTAACCCAGTCAACCCACATGCTTTGGTTTTTTATTTTTTTCTTATGAAATCGCAGCTAGTAATTCAACCATTTTTTTTGTTACCAAAAGATATTGAATGATAACGATAATATACATAAACACCTATATCTTAGTCTCTCAGATAATTATTTTCAGTCATTTGAGATATCATCTATCTATATATATAAAAGAAAACGTATATGCTGACGTGACGTGCAATGAAGACCTCAACCTTCCCTTGAGAGTACCACGTGACATCATAATTGAAAGATTTTAGTGTTTTTAAACTATTTACTTTTTTTAATTAAAAAAAAAGATAAATATAAAACCCTAAATTAAATTGAGTTATTTTAGAAAAAAAAAAGAATTTAAAAATAAATTTAAAATTTTCTCTCTCATGTTTCCTCCCATAATTTTTAAACGTTTATATCTTTTATATACGGGATTTTTTAAAGAAAAAAATTACACCAAATTAACGAGCGTTTTATTATCTTTCCAACGAGTACCATAGTCCTATATAAAAAACGAAGAAAAATCGGCTATTTTTTGTGGGGTTTCGTTCATACAGGAAAAAAACACACAAAGTGTTCATGTTATTCATTAATCATGTTTTTTCTTTTAAACCAGCTTCTTATCTACGATGTTGAAAATCAGTCCAATCGCCATGCTATCATTGGAATTTTACTAGGTATACTTCATCAAGAGAAGTTAGGAGAAAGAATCACGCAACACTGCAACACATGGTGTCACCTTATAACAAGGTTATTTTTTTATTTATTTAATTACAAGAGTAATTTTTTATTACTATTAGTATTAGTATTATTAGAATGGTTATATTTTTCAACCCCAGGACGCTCCCGGAAAGAATTGATAGTTGCTGACGTGGCGTTCAATGATGGCCTCAACCATCTCTTGATTATGCCACGTGGCATAATGAGATGCAATGATTACAACTTCCAACTTAAGTGTTTGTTTAGTTGATTAGGTTAGGAATTATAAGAGCCATTAGAATGTGAGAAATTAGAGAGATGTGATGAGTTTTTTAATAGTTGCAGCTTAGTGATTCTTTAGATGATTACTGATTAGGTTTTAGATTAGGGAATATGAGTTATTACTGATTAGAATACTATGAACATGCAATGATTGAGAGATTTTGTGGTTAGTTAACTTGAGCCATTTACAATAGGTTATCACGTAAAATTAGAATTTTCAACCCCGGAACCCTCCCGGGGTAATCAACTAGTATTATCATATGACGATTCTTGCTATGCATGTGTGTTCTTAAAAATGATTTTCAATCAAATCTTTTAATTTGAACTTCACATATACAAATATATAATTCCTATCATATGGATGTCATCAGTTATTGCTTACAAAGTTAAAATAAAATAAAAAAAGAAGAGAAAATAAAAAATAAAGAAACCCCCACATATCTGATAAGTCGGTAAGTCCAATTAGGAGATGAAATTTATAGCAAGCTTTTGATTTCATTGCGTTCAAGGGCTATGTAGTATACATGCAACTATATACTTGTAATAATTTGCTCCATAGCATTTTCCTGAAAAAGGTAGTAACAAGAAAACGATTAGACTCGTAAATTTTAGAATTCATTAAATTATAACATTTTAAAGGACACACACAAAGTTAAATATTTCTTATCACAATATAAGGTGAATAAAATGTACCTAATGTCAACCGTAGCAACAGCCAAAACAGTAATACCAGTAGCAAGAATTATTGTTTTTGTTATATATACCAAGTGTCTCTCGGATAACACATTCGCAGCAACAACAATAATTACACAAGATGCAAAAGCTAGACCAAATCCCATGAATATTTCCGACGACCCGAAAATTGATGGAAAACAATCGAACAAATCACATGATCTTGAACCTGGTACCACATGCACGTTTAAAATGTTAGAAACATATATAACACACGTAATATGTTGCACATAGGTTGGTATAGATTACAGAACCTTCGACATAGTTTTTATTCTTCTCCCAGTAGATGAATAATAGCATGACATTGCATATCATTATAAATAACACCACCGTTAACCCAACTGCTCTGTCCCCCATTGTGATCAAGGGTTTTCCTTAATTTTGTAAGACTTAGTGACACAAGAATTAACGATAGGTCTACATGCTTTAATAATTTATATATATTCTGATTTTATAGTGAATGCTAGGTTCTTTTCTTGCTATGGGTGTTTGTCACAAAAGGGTTTTGTAGATGCAAAGGTAAATGGTATTATAATAACTTTAGGGTTGAACTTTGAAGGAAAAGGTTATAGAATATGCTTTGGTTAAAGCTTTTGCTCAGTGATCTATTCCTTATAAAATCTTTGGGTTTTATATATGATCAAATAATCTTTTTACTATTCATTTCTAGTTATTGTTTTATAAGTTTAAATGGTATTATTTTTATAATATATTTTTATGAATTTGCTAGAATGACACGTAGACTCGTAATTGGCCGGGTTATATTAGACAAGTGAAGGATCATAAAGTGAGTGGCAAATTTTGTTTCAGTTAATTAGTTGATATTGAAGGAATATTATTTTCATTGATTGGAGCAAATTTAGAGACCAACCTTCACCAGGTACCCTAGAAGCTTTACCCCGCTCCCAATTGGAGCAAATTGAAGGTTGGTCTCTAAAGTTGCAATATGTAAAATTGGCGAAGTCCGGTATTTTTCCTAAGGAGATCGGAAGACCACAGACAGGGGTAAAGCTTCTAGGGGGGCTGTTAGTCGTGATGGGGATTACATTAGCTCAATGGCAGTCAAGAGGGCTCAGCGCGCGGTTGGACTGATGGGTGTTTTGCAGAAGTTACGGGACCCCCAAAGTGAGCTCTTATTGCTACGCTCATGTATGGGTGTGGCTAAACTGTTGTTTGGGCTTCGAACGTGCCAACCGACCTTTGTTGGGGAGGCAGTATCCATTTTTGACAAAGGTCTCCGAGGTGCTGTTGAGGATATCGTTGTTTGTGGGGGAGCTTTTTTTGGGGATCTTCAATGGCGTTTGGCGTCCTTACCGATCAGCTCGGGGGGCTTGGGCTTGTGCTCGGCGGAAGATGTGTCCGCATATGCGTATGTGGCTTCTAGGGCGCAGTCTTGGAAGCTACAGGAACATATACTAAGGAACAGCGGGGTGGTTGGGATGGACGATGATTATAAGCTCGCACTGGACAACATTCGCAGCTCTCTCCCCAATGTAGATGTGGGCGGCTTTACAGATAAAGACACCGCCCCAAAAAAGCCTCAGAAAATCTTGGCGAGTGCGTTTAACTGTAAAGCCATGCAGTCTATGGAGGAGGAGTTTAACATGTCTTCGCGCCAAAAAGCGGTGTTTGAATGTCTTAAAGAGGCCCATGCTCAAGATTTCCTCACTACGCTCCCAATTGACGGACTAGGGCAACATATGTCGGCTATCGAATATCGGGCGGTCCTCAAATACCGACTGATGATTCCCATGTTCCCCGTCGACGAACCATGTCCGATCTGTAAAAAAACACGCTTGGACAAGTTTGGAGAACACGCCCTACATTGTAAGGAGTTGCCAGGCTTTAAATACAGACATGACCTGGTTAGAGATGTTCTATGGGATGTTTTACGAAGGGCAGGGATTTCAGCCAAAAAAGAGGCCCCCGTGAATTTCTTGACGGACCCACGTGACGGGCGGTCCACATTGAGGCCAGCGGATGTTCTTGTGTTCGGATGGGCGCAAGGCAAGCATGCGTGTGTTGACCTGACCGGGAAAAAAAGTGGGACTTTGGGATTCGGGTTTTGTGGCTGGGCAGGCAGTTTTGAAAGCTGAGGGAAAAAAAGTGGATAAACATGAAGCGGCTTGTCTAGAGAACCAGCATGTGTTTGTGCCCTTCGCTTTTGATACTTTTGGAGCGCTGGCCCCGCAAGCAATCAAGCTCCTCGATCGCGTGAAGAAAGTTATGCAAAGTAATTCCCCAGCTGCTAAGGGCCAATGTTTTATTTTCAATAGAGTAGGTTTTGCAATACAAAAAGGGGTAGCGGCGCAACTTGTGGCCCGTTTACCTACGTATCACTTGTAATTGGTTTGTCTTTGGTTTAATGAAATCTAATTTCAATTGAAAAAAAAATTGATTGATTACAATAGATAGACCCAATGGAAGCTTCTATTTCGATGGAGATATACACATTAAACTTATACAATAGTTTCCTATAATACAATGATTCTATTGCACCCCCGCAGTCGAAGCGTAGGGCGGTTGGATGCTGAGACTAGATTTGAAATCATCAAACAGAACACGTGGAAGTCCTTTTGTAAAGATGTCAGCTATCTGATGACGTGAGGGAATGTGGAGTATACGAACATGTAACGACCCTGGCAGTCGGTGCCGGGTCGTCGGGTCGGGTTATCGGAGCTACGCAGCGGAACTCAGGATAACAGTCTTGACTCTTCCAGGATCCACGTCATCATATCTGTTGGGTTACCTGAACACATGCCAAAAATAGTTTCTGTCAACATAAAGTTGGTGAGGTCGTGTATTTTATAAAGTGAATGGCCAGTTCGTTTATTGATAATTCTTTTATTTAAAATATTCTTTTATAAATATGCTTTACAGTTATAACTTCTGGAGGGGAAAATATATTCTATTATATCAATTCGATTATATGTCAATTCTAATATATTATTCCGATTATATTCTATTGGTTGCCATTCCTATTTATGGTATCACTCTGCTTGTGATAAATAAAATTATTTCTACCCTCTACTAGGGTAAAACTGGTTCTTGTACTCTAGTTGGACAAGAAAGGAAATGGCGATACCGTCCAGTACTGTCCTTGTCGTTTCTATTACCCCCTTTTTATTATATAACTTTTATTAGTAGTCATTCTTTTATGTAAAGCATTATCATGTTTTCTTATAAATGACATGTATTCCCCCGAAAACACTTAATAAAACAGTAAAAGTGGGGAGTTCACGATACTCACAGGTTTGCGTTAAATCTTCTGCTAATCTTCTTATTACAATTATATTTCATATATATATATTGATACGTTTTACGCGTGGGACTTGTTAGATTGTAATACTTAGGATATATATCATATATATAATTTATATATATAGAATTCAGTATATATTAGATAGTCATAAACTCGGGGTTTATTATTGACATGACACGGACATCCTAAATCTAGCTGGCCATTACAGCTTGGCGTTCAAAATATATATACAGCTGGCCATTACAGCTTGGCACACGAACCTAAAGAACTCTAGACACGTACTTACCCGGATGATGGTTCGGCAGAGCATATTATTATTAACCCGAGTCTAGTATATCGTCAATATATCAAATTGTGTATATATAAACGTATATATTTTATATATGATTATTATTATCAAGTCCGTACGTTATCCGTATTATATATATATATTAGTATAATTCTAATAATATTCCTCGTCTAGCTATTGGACCGGGTTCTATTCCGGGTGTTGACCGAGTCACTGAGTCGACTCGGTATCGACTCTATTCTCCGATTGATTAACGGTACCTCGCAACCAAACATAATCTTTATGTTAATAATAGATTATAAGATTGTATAACTTAGGAACCAATCACTTTCACTTACCGGATTTATAACCGGACTCGGAGATTGACCGGAAGTTGTACCGAACCGGGTATTGGACCCGTCTTCTAACTTTGGTACCTTATAACAAGAATCACAAAGATTATTATTAATAATCCAAAGATAATTGTATCTTTTTATACCAAAACATACACTTTGATATATGAATTAGATTATAACCGGCCTTCACCCGATTAACATCTCAAGCTTGGCCTTGGACCCAATCGGTCATAACCATGACACCAAAATAGAGTAAAGAAGCTGGGTTACGGTGACTTATCGAGCACATGACCGGGAAACAGAAAGATTATATTGGTCCGATGACAGTCACCGGATTTGGTGACTGTCCGGTTGGTTTAGAACAGAAGAACAGGGTATCGGGTTCATGGGTGGTTCATCGGTGACAGATCAGAACTGCAGGATGGTTCACGGGGTTTGCCTCAGAGGATTATAAAGACCCGATGGCTACCGGTTATGTTTAGAAACAGAGGAACAAGGTGGTTATCGGCTGGAAACAAAGGAGAAGGGACTAGGGTGCTTACCGGAGGAAGAAGAAGACGGCGTACGGCGGCGGTGGTGACCGGAGGAGGAGGCGGCGGCGGCCGGCCATTGTCTCCGGTCAAGCTTCATGTGGTCAGAGCATTTCTTTACACACTTTGTGTGTGTATATAACTTACAGAGAGAGAGAGTAGCGAGAGGTTAGAGAGAGAGGGGTGGTTTTTATAAGAGAATTAAAATAGAGGGTGTTTGGCAACGAGTTAATACCAGATAAGGAGCGTTTAACCAAGATAATAAAAATTTAATATTTATTATCTATATAATCGGTTGAAACGGTTTGTCGCGAGATTCGAACTTGAATATTTTATTAAATAATCGGGTGGTCGGGTACGACCCGACCCGTTTAAGAGACCCGTAACACCTCGGGTGTTACATTCTCCCCCCCCCCCTTAGGAAATTTTGTCCCCGAAATTTGAGTGATCTTGTCCTTTACACCCTTAGTCTACAAGGATGTTACAATTAGAACCAAAATACTTGTCATCGAGACATGATCGGTTCTTATGGTTTGCGAGGAGCTCGATCTTGTATCAATCCAATATTATATTAGAAATGTCAATTTGTAAGACTACATCTTGATCATATTTCTAATTACGTTTTAACCTTTCTTGCTATAGTCATGTTATTCCAGATATATGGATTATCTGTACTATTTCGATATGACTATTAAAGGTTCTCATATTGATACTATATTTTCATCGTTTTGATATTCGGATTCATTTACAATGATGGATTCTAGATAGTTCTTAAGAGATAGAAACGGAAGTCCCTTCATTATCACAACTTGAACGGGATCCGAGCTACTACCTCTTTTATTCGAACTTTAGAATTTACCATCATTGTAATTTCGATTCTTAAAGAGTAGGAATAACCTTTGGTAATTATCGGATTAATTCTTACAAATTCTATCCTTTAAGTTCTATCTATATCGATGTAATATAGTTGATCTCTAGGTCATCTCTATTCGTGGATATACTTAGGAGGTTTCTCAGATCATTAGACGTATCTTATTTGGAGTCTAAAGGTACCGGAAAAGACTAATTGAACTTGTTGAATTACACGGTTTCAACAATTTCTTTCTCTTATCTTAATCTATTGAAATTGATCATTGAGATTTCTCTTAAATCATCTATAATAATTTTACTGACTATTTCATTGATGATTGACTGCATTGTATCTTAATACATATTATTTGACTTTTCTTATTGTATTATCGTGAATGAGGTCTTTCACAATTCTACAGTCAATATATGTAAATTTATCTTTGTAGTCTTTGAATCTACTTGTAACAATTATTGTTACGATTCTTTGACTTTAAGATTCTTATGGCAATGCATCAATTATTCTTTCTCAAAATCATGATTATCATTCGGGATTAATATACTTATTGCATTAACTATTTCCATAAAATTCTTTCTTAATTCTAGTTCGGGATTCATTGACACTCTCGATAATAATATTCTTTATAATTTTCTAGTCGTTTTCGTACAACTTATATTTTTATTTAATAATTTCTTTTAATGCTTATATTCTTATAATATTTTCTTTTGGCATATCGGATGCCTTCTTAGTATCATTTGGCACTTCAATTGCCTCCTCGTGATATATGACATTTTTAGTGCCTTTTTATTATTCAGACATATCGGATGTCTTTTCAAATTATAATTCTTTTTATTGTCGATTATAATCTTTTATATCCAACTTATTATAAGCGAAGCTTATTTCATCGGGATATTTGTATAGATAGTTCTTGCCAGAACAGTGATTTCTTAAATGATCTCTCACAGCCTTTAACTTAGAATAGGAATTCCGTCATTCTTTGGCCAGAGAGTTTCACTGGAAAAATGAGCATAATTCTATTCATTTTTCGTTTTCACTTCGATTATACCTTGCGAATCTCTACGCGATTCCGCTTGGTATCAATTATATTTTGATATATATATTCGTTATAATTTACTTCTTTTAATAATTCATTGGATTATACTATTTCTGGTTTTTGAATCCATACAGATTTTTATCTGTTATATTTTTGGAATTTTAACAATTCTTTCATCACTTTGTAAATTTCAACTTGGTAACACTTGACCGTTTTACCAATTTGATTGTACTGTAACTCACGTGAGTTTTTATACGAAGTGACTGCGAAGATTTGTTCATAATATCATATATCCTTATAAAGAATCCTGTGACTTAGTGGCAAATGTCCGGATATACCTTCTGTAAGGGTCCGGATATCCTTTGCCACAGGGATTGCACATAGGACATACAACTAGCTTTGGTTGGCAATTAAAATCAATAAACTGATTTCTTTGATTCATAGAATTTAACCAATCGATGGTTTTTATTCTGCGAATATATTCTTAGTCGTATTCACGAAGGAATTTCAACTATATTGCCAGTTTTGTGGTCGTATTCTCCACATATAAAACGCTGATAATTCAGATTTATATTTCTTCTTATTATTTATTTTCTTATTATTTCTCTTAATATGTTCGTGACTCAAACATACTGTGATCTTGATAAACTCCTACTCGAATGTTCCTGTGCCTGTGGTATTCATAATTATGTTTGCAACCATAATTACTATTCCACCTCGTATGTGTCCCTTACATATTATTTCGATATTCTGTTCTTTATTTTCTCTTGAGTTTGAAATTATATTATTCAGGATAAAACTTGTTGATCTAAGTCTAACGAAATAGACTGTCAATCGTTCAAGAATTTGTTCGTGTCAGAAGATATTCAATATAACAATCCAATCTTTTTAATATCCCTGACTTGTTCGAGTCGTAGGATTAAGACGGTATTTATATTGTCATATAATCGAGCGAGTAAGAATTCGGTTTCGTCCGACAGAATCCAAAGTATTTTGGTTACGAAATTGCGAGAATACTATTTTTGTCCAAATATTATTTAATTCTGGAAAGGATCAAGAATGACGTATAACTGAGATTTTTATATAAGTACAAAGATGAGTTTAGATTATAAAACGGAATATGTATAGTATTTATTGTTTATATTAGAATAATATCGAGGAATTATACAATCGAACATAGATAGAAAATTATACGGAAAAAGGCTCTTGATATATATATATATATATATATATATATATATATACGAATACGAATTTTGATTAATAAGTCTTCATGAAAATACGATAAAATGCGATATGAAATATGTTTCGGTAAAAATAATACGGTCGTGGTTCTTTCGTATAAAAACTTTTAGGGAGGATTTATAATAACAACACCGATTCGAGTTTCGTAATAGTATCCGTTTTTGAAAATGAAAGTAACGATTCAAAAGAGTCATGGTAAATTTTTTTTTCTTAATATCGGAATTCTTAAAGTTTTAATAAACAATTTCTTATTACCGATTGATAAAACAAAATAGATTTCTCAAAATATTGTAATCAAATTTTTAATGTTAAACGAATTATACTGAATTATCTAAAAACATGATAGTCACATTAAAACAGATTCGGGGGACGTTTTAATAATATAAGGAGTATCAATAATAGATTTGATAAAAAGAAAATTATGGTATTAACGGATTTTCTCAATCTTATAAATTTGAATAAATCTTTATTTAAAATCAGGGTATATATAATTTTACTAAAAATCGAAATACTGGTTTAGTATAAAAATAGTAATGACTGAGAATAAATTCAATAAACTTTAGATTTATGCCGAAAAGATTTAAAACGACTTGAGTTATCGAGGAATCTGTCTGATTTCGGATTAAATAATCGAAGGAAATTCTTTAGAAATATAATATTAGTATGTCTCTAGCATATCAGATTTTATAAAAATTTCAAAATTTATGGAGTAAACCTATATTCTTGGAAACTTGATCATAGGAATGTTCAAGTTGAAGCGTATATTTGTATTTTATTTATAAATATTGGAATAATCGTAGGGTTAATGATCTGAAATCGGATATGAATAGCCGCTGAGACTGGAATAATTCAATAAACTTATATGAAGTTTCTTGAATCAACGATGGATGATTTATGTTTTATGATCTATATATTTTTGTATATAACCATATATACTTTTCATAACTTTATTCATTTCTTATTTATATCGGAATTTATTTTCTGATTTCTTTTAGTATCATGATTTCTATTCTGTATTCTTTCTTATTTCATATGGCCTTAATATCCTGTAAGATTTCCCAGAAATTAATGTGCATATAAATTCACAACTGTGTACAGAATTGTCAATTTATCCCACAAAATCATTCTGGTAATATCCTGTAGTGGATTCGTTTTAATTTCTAATATATTGTTATGGTTCTCACCAACTTTATCAGGACCCACGAGATGGAAGATCCACCCTGCGTCCTGCGGACGTCCTTGTGTTTGGCTGGGCAGGGGGTAAGCACGCGTGTGTTGACCTCACTGGGGTGTCCCCACTGGTGGGGTTGAGAGATAGTGGATTCGTTCCGGGACAGGCGGTTTTGAAGGGGGAAGCTAGGAAGGTTGCTAAGCACGAGGCAGCGTGTTTAGA
The DNA here is from genome assembly GCA_028751855.1 of Ambrosia trifida. Taxonomy (NCBI): domain Eukaryota; kingdom Viridiplantae; phylum Streptophyta; class Magnoliopsida; order Asterales; family Asteraceae; genus Ambrosia; species Ambrosia trifida. Next base: position 7,790,927 of record CM054125.1, on the reverse strand, counting down.
GAATCAGCATGTGTTCATTCCGTTTGCCTTCGACACTTTTGGATCCCTTGCCCCTGAGGCAGTTCGCTTTTTGGAGCGGGTGCAGAAGGTGGTCCACAGTGACTCGCAAAGCCCAAGGAACCAAGGGTTTGTATTTAGTAGAATAGGTTTTGCGATTCAAAAAGGGATAGCGGCGCAGCTTGTTGCTCGCTTACCCATTATCCAGATGTAACTTGATTTTACAATTAATGTTAAATATTCTTTTATAAATATGCTTTACAGTTATAACTTCTGGAGGGGAAAATATATTCTATTATATCAATTCGATTATATGTCAATTCTAATATATTATTCCGATTATATTCTATTGGTTGCCATTCCTATTTATGGTATCACTCTGCTTGTGATAAATAAAATTATTTCTACCCTCTACTCGGGTAAAACTGGTTCTTGTCCTCTAGTTGGACAAGAAAGGAAATGGCGATACCGTCCGGTACTGTCCTTGTCGTTTCTATTACCCCCTTTTTATTATATAACTTTTATTAGTAATCATTCTTTTATGTAAAGCATTATTATGTTTTCTTATAAATGACATGTATTCCCCCGAAAACACTTAATAAAACAGTAAAAGTGGGGAGTTCACGATACTCACAGGTTTGCGTTAAATCTTCTGCTAATCTTCTTATTACAATTATATTTCATATATATATTGATACGTTTTACGCGTGGGACTTGTTAGATTGTAATACTTAGGATATATATCATATATATAATTTATATATATAGAATTCAGTATATATTAGATAGTCCTAAACTCGGGGTTTATTATTGACATGACACGGACATCCTAAATCTAGCTGGCCATTACAGCTTGGCGTTCAAAATATATATACAGCTGGCCATTACAGCTTGGCACACGAACCTAAAGAACTCTAGACACGTACTTACCCGGATGATGGTTCGGCAGAGCATATTATTATTAACCCGAGTCTAGTATATCGTCAATATATCAAATTGTGTATATATAAACGTATATATTTTATATATGATTATTATTATCAAGTCCGTACGTTATCCGTATTATATATATATATATTAGTATAATTCTAATAATATTCCTCGTCTAGCTATTGGACCGGGTTCTATTCCGGGTGTTGACCGAGTCACTGAGTCGACTCGGTATCGACTCTATTCTCCGATTGATTAACGGTACCTCGCAACCAAACATAATCTTTATGTTAATAATAGATTATAAGATTGTATAACTTAGGAACCAATCACTTTCACTTACCGGATTTATAACCGGACTCGGAGATTGACCGGAAGTTGTACCGAACCGGGTATTGGACCCGTCTTCTAACTTTGGTACCTTATAACAAGAATCACGAAGATTATTATGAATAATCCAAAGATAATTGTATCTTTTTATACCAAAACATACACTTTGATATATGAATTAGATTATAACCGGCCTTCACCCGATTAACATCTCAAGCTTGGCCTTGGACCCAATCGGTCATAACCATGACACCAAAATAGAGTAAAGAAGCTGGGTTACGGTGACTTATCGAGCACATGACCGGGAAACAGAAAGATTATATTGGTCCTATGACAGTCACCGGATTTGGTGACTGTCCGGTTGGTTTAGAATAGAAGAACAGGGTATCGGGTTCATGGGTGGTTCATCGGTGACAGATCAGAACTGCAGGATGGTTCACGGGGTTCGACTCAGAGGATTATAAAGACCCGATGGCTACCGGTTATGTTTAGAAACAGAGGAACAAGGTGGTTATCGGCTGGAAACAAAGGAGAAGGGACTAGGGTGCTTACCGAAGGAAGAAGACGGCGTACGGCGGCGGTGGTGACCGGAGGAGGCGGCGGCGGCCGGCCATTGTCTCCGGTCAAGCTTCATGTGGTCAGAGCATTTCTTTACACACTTTGTGTGTGTATATAACTTACAGAGAGAGAGAGAGAGAGTAGCTTGAGGTTAGAGAGAGAGAGAGAGAGGGTGGTTTTTATAAGAGAATTAAAATAGAGGGTGTTTGGCAACGAGTTAATACCAGATAAGGAGCGTTTAACCAAGATAATAAAAATTTAATATTTATTATCTATATAATCGGTTGAAACGGTGTGTCGCGAGATTCGAACTTGAATATTTTATTAAATAATCGGGTGGTCGGGTACGACCCGACCCGTTTAAGAGACCCGTAACACCTCGGGTGTTACAGAACACGACCACGCTAAACATGTTCCCGGACGAAGTGAATATCAAGCTCAATATGTTTGGTGCGTTGATGTTGCACCGGATTACCTGAGAGGTAGATAGCGCTGACATTGTCACAGTAAACAAGTGTCGCGCGAGTCAACGGGTGATGTAACTCAAGAAGTAGATTGCGAAGCCAGCAGATCTCCGCAACCACATTTGTTACACCGCGGTACTCAGCTTCTGCGCTAGAACGGGAGATGGTGGACTGCCTCTTGGATGACCAAGAGATGAGATTGTCACCTAGATATATGCAATAACCTGACGTAGAGTGACGAGTGTTGGGGTATCTGGCCCAATCTGCATCTGTGTAAGCAAGTAGAGAAAAATCATGAGACGGTCCAAGATGAAGACCATAGTCAGATGTGCCCTGTATGTATCGAATAATATGCTTTAGCGCATTCTATTGGACGACTCGTGGAGAATGCATGAGCATACAAATTTGTTGGACGGCATATGATATGTCAGGTCTGGTGAAAGTAAGATACTGTAGTGCTCCTGCTAGACTACAATAGGTGGTGGGGTCAACGGGAGTGGCTATAGGTTTACAAGAATCCATGGACGCCCGATGAATATTGTCTTTAACATAAGCTTATTGAGACAATTACTGGTGCGCGTGACCTGTATGCCTAAGATATAATAGGGGGGGGACCCAAATCCTTCATAGCAAATTCCCTAGAGAAGTCGAGCATGAGACGCTGACGTAGGGCATCAGAAGAGGTAGTGAGAATGATGCCATCCACATAGATAAGTAAATAAGCAATGTCTGACCCGCGGCGATACACAAATAACGAGTTGTCAAATTTGCTTTGTTGAAACCTCTATAAAGAAACAAAATTAGTAAACCGTTGGTACCACGCATGTGGTGCTTGTTCGAGACCATACAAAGATTTCTTTAGAAGACAAACATGATCCGGGTAATCTTTGTGACGAAATCCCATCGGTTGGTACATGTAAACTGTTTCTTCCAAGTTACTGTGGAGAAATGCATTTGTCACATCGAGTTGATGAATTTGCCAAGATTTGGCTAAAGCAAGTGATAAAACCAAACGTATAGTAGCCGGTTTCACAACCAGACTGAAAGGCTCTCCACAATCAATCTCTGTCTGTTGCTTTCGACCATCACATACCAACCGAGCTTTGCATCTCTCTAAACTGCCATCGGATCTAAATTTATGTTTAAACAACCACATGCTACGAATTATATTCATGTTAGGTTGCGCCTAGGTACAAGCTCCCAGGTCTTGTTTTTAATAAGAGCACTAAATTCATTGCACATGGCATCGTACCACTCGGGAGTGGCTAAGGCGACCTGAGGGTTTTTAGGTAGAGGCACAACTGTGGTGTTGTTCAAGTTAAAGTGTTGTTTGGGTTTGACTATGCCGCTCATAGAGCGGGTTCGGATGGTGCAAGCAGGTGGAGGAGGTGGTGGTGTGGGAATAGGAGACTGAGTAGTACTGGTGGGTTCGATTAAGGTTGTTTGAGTTGGGTGGGGTTGAGAATGTGTTGGTGGGCTTGGGGAGGTTGGCGGTAGAGGGAGTCGGATGTGAGAAGAGGTCGGTTGAGGGGATGGGTTTTGAGATTGGATCGGGGTCGTTTGGGCTTGTGTGGCAGTGGGTGGGCTGGTGTGAGTTTCTGGGCCGTGAATGTGGAAGTTGGAGTTGGATGTGATGTTGTTGAGTTTTGGGACGGTGGGGTTGGTTTGGGCTGGACAGGAAGGAGTGGGTTGAATATTTTGTGGATTTGGTGTAGTAACAGTAGGTGCCCGGGTACTGTTGGCGGTCTGATCCCATAGGGACGGGTGAATGGTGGGATTAAGAAATTCATAGGATGGGAGGTTTTGTAGGTGATTGTATTGTATATGGGAAAATTGACTCTTCAAAATTCAAATTGAACATGGCATGATATAATTATTTGGCGTGTGGACAAATCAAGGCACTGGTAGCCTCGGTGATTGGGCGGATAACCAAGAAACACACAAGGTTGGGATCGGTTGTTGAGTTTATTGATTTTGGTGGGTGGTGAAATAGAATAACAAAGGCAGCCAAAAACACAAAGATGCTCGTATTCAGGGATGCAATTGTATAAAAGAGATGTGGGTGAACGAAAATTATGGGTTTTAGTAGGTAAGATGTTGAGAAGATAGGTGACGGTTTCAAGGGCGTGGTGCCAAAAATTTGGAGGTAAGGAGGCTTGGGCCAAAAGTGTTATGATCATGTTATTAATGGTACAAATTTTGCGTTCGGCTTTCCCGTTTTGGGATGAGGTGTAAGGACACGAAAAACGGAATTGCATGTCATTCTGATTGCAAAAAGTAAAAAAATGTTGGTTTGCATACTCTTTACCGTTATCACACTGAAATTGTTTGATTTTTCGTTCAAATTGGGTGTGAATTAAGTTATGAAGCTAGGCAAAAACATGGAACACCTGTGTTTTATTTGATAAGGGGAAGGTCCATAAGAAATCGGTGAAATCATCCAAAAAGAGGATGTAGTAATGGTGTTCACCGGTGCTAAGTATGGGTGAGGTCCAAAGGTCACTATGGACAATTTCAAATGGTAAACGAGTACAATTTTGAGAATCATAAAAAGGCAAACACACACTTTTACCAAAAACGTAAGGTTCACAAGGAGTCTTATTAATTTTCCCATAATCAATAAAAGAAGACAATTTTAACGAATGCAATAAATGTTGTCAGGATGACCCAAGTGTTGATGCCAGCGATCTTGAGTTATGGCAGCAAAAACAGATGGTTTGTTGAAGTGGAGAGGAATAGGTTGTGTGAGCGGGTAAAGATTGCAGTGCTATTGCATCGTAGGATAAGTTCCTGTGTTTTGAGGTTCTTCACAAGAAAACTAAACGGGTCAAATTCAATAGACACTAGTTATCAGTGGTTAGACGACGGACAGAAATCAGGTTTTTGATAATTTTAGGGGCAAATAGGACATTATTTAATTTTAAAGGTGGAAAAGGTGGGGGTAAAGTTCGGTTGCCTGTCGCCACAACCGGGATACTCATGCCATTACCAACAATTATATTCATATTAGTGCACTTATTAAAATTAGACATGGAGTATATACCTTGCTCGTTGGCGGAGTGAGAAGAGGCACCAGTGTCCACGAGTCTGTTGATAATGGAAATAGTAATGTTTCTTTTCTTTACCTTTTTTTAAAGGTTAATTTCTTTTTAATCATGTGGTCTTTGAGACTTGAACCCAAGACCTCCCACAACTTAGGTATTTTAATGGCTTTATCTTTACCCAACCACCACCCCATTAGTATGTTTCCTTTCTTTACTTGACAAAGTAAAAAATATTGCATGTATCCCTTTTTTTTCTTTTGTAATATATATGTTGTAAAAGATCACCTATATACCACAACAATTATTGGAACCTCACTACCACACTTTAGTTTACTATGTTGCTTTACATTACATCTTAACACACTTTACTAACCATATATGTTATGCTTAATCCTTTTTGCAGAGAAACGCTATTGAAGCTATTATAGATTGAAAGTCCGACTCACATTTTGATTACATGCTTATATATGGTTAGGAACTTCTCACATTTTGATTACATGCTTATATATGGTTAGAAACTTTATATACCATGGTGGATGGGTTTCCTTTATATATATGTACGTTCTTGAGGAATTATTGGATTTTGAGCTTTACACATCTAATTTGATTATGTTCACACACGGGTTTACAAGAACAATGGTTATGATCATAACATTATGTATTGAACGATGTATTAGTAAATTTTAAAAAATCTAAATGGCATGTTGGTTAGTGTATGAATGTTAGCATTTCAGATGGTGTATAGAGAAGGAGGACGTGAGTAAGTCTACATTGGAATACGAACCTTTATTCCAAAAATTAGTCTGTCCTCTTATAATAGGAAAATTCTTTTTAAATTTAATAGAAGACAATCCTCATAGTTTTGTGTTTCACAATGAAAAAAAAATCAAGAGTCAAGGATGATCCCTATCTAGAGTATCTAGAGTTGGGCTGTATTTGAAGGTTCCTGTTTTTACACATGGACATTTGTATGTTGCACTATCAAGAGTCGATAATCGAGATGGACTGAATATACTAATAATGAACAAAGATGGTAGCGTACGAACCAAACACCAAATGTTGTGTACAAAGAAATATTTTAAAGTTTATGAATAACTTTATAATGTTTTGATTTTTAAGGTTTCTTAATGTTCCTTCAAATGTCTTAACAGTATAATTTGTTTTTTTTATTATTTTTTGTGTTTTCGTAAAGTATATTTAATCACTTTGAATGTTCATGTTGATTTGGCTTCCATTAGACTATCCGGAGTGGGAGGGGGGAAAGAGGGGGATGAAGCGCCATGTGGCACTTGTGGGACCCATGTGGGGGGGGAGGGGAAATTGTGGGGAGTGGAAGGGGGGGGGGGGGGGGGGGGAAGGAAATAATATTATATTGTGTTAAAGTTAAAAAAAACCCTGACCAATCAGATCATGCCACGTCACCCACCAAAAATGCCCCACGCCGGTGACCTCCCCCCCGCCCCCCTCCACGCCATACCGGCGGCGGTGTTCCCCCCCCCTTCCCGCCCCCACTCCAGATAGCCTTAGAATTGTTATGAATTTTTTCAATTCAAACTTTAATTGGTCGATATGTCCATCATTGCATTACATTAAAAGCCTTATACGATTTTATTGCATTCAATCAAAATCCATACCAATTAGATTACCTAATATTCAACAAGTAAAACAATTTGTATGCTACAATATTGATATTTGTTTCTTTTTTCATAATACTTTTGTATGAACCGTGTGAAACACGAGTCTCTAATCTAGTGAATATATATATATAAACGAGTTTCTTAACTTTAACATGAACACCACATTCATTGTAGTCTTCGTTACATTTCATAAATAAAATCACACTAGGTGTTTAATCTGCCGCGCGTTGCGGCGGCGTCAATCAATTCGTTGTGGCGGCAATACCGAACCGATACCGAACCGAGTGGTTTCGGGATCGGTATCGGTACCCATATTTATGGATTTTCGGTTTTGGTATTATCGGTATCGGTACGGGATCGGTATGGTATCGGTATTTTAAGGATACCATACCGGTACCGTACCGATACTGTAAAGTTTTTGAATAAAATAATAGTATATAATATATTAATTAGGAATGAGCATACAAGGCCGAATACCGATCCTATCCCGTCCCGATCCCGATACCGTACCGAACCGAGTGGTTTCGGGATCGGTATCGATACCCATATTTTTTTCACCATTGTTAAAAGATTTCTTGAAAAACCTCAAGATACATATTTTTTGTGTGTATATATCCAGCACCACGACCCCATCGACGAACCAATCGATCTTCCTGCAACCAGCCACCAAACTCCGTTCTTTGCTTTGTCTCTGGATACCCAACGCAAAACACTAAATGAAAACAACAACTCTCATCATGAAACTCAAGAAAATTGAATGTAAATAATCTAATAAGTTTTACCTCTACAATCAACACAACCAACCACGATCACACCACGGCGGTGATGGACGGGGCAGTTGAAGATGGCGGTCATCCTGTGGATGAGGCATGTAATAGTAAATCAAAACAAATCCGTGACTTTGTTGACAACACATATAAAGAATTTGATATATAAAACTCTAATAGTTTTGGTGAGCGTTTTATACCTTTGGTGTAAGACTTCCTACAACTCTTAATTCGGTTGTTGACTGAATTTTCCAAATCTTTCCATTTTCCAAGTCGACCCAGACCTGGGTTTGACTAATGTTGATCAAATATTTGTCTGGCATTTGAATAGCCGCATAACACCGTTATAATAAACATTCTTCCACTACTACTGTTGTTACCCGAAGACACCATCAGCACCGTTGACCACCACCATTGTTTAACCGTAACCAACACCACTATATGCACCTGCAACCTTCTCTTGCACTGTATACCATTATTAGCGACCATCGCCCACTACAATTAGAAAGCTTATTTATAAATCTTACCTTGTTGTCAAAATACCTAACCGCCGCCGATGTCTTTTATGCCCTTCGTTTAGTTGGTGTTGATGTTATACGCACCGTTCTGTCGTCTCTGGTAGCCGAAAGACCACCAGTTTCTCTTTCTATCGACGTGGTCTCTTTCTCTCTATACGTCAATTAACAAATCATGTACATATTGCACACAAAAGCCCCTTCATACTCTACTCTCCTCTATGTTCCACCTCCTCCCACACACATATACACATACATTTATTTTTCTTGTCTGCAATCTTGGTTATATAAACACTCATAGCTCCAAATTACCATATTACCATATTTAACCATTTGAAACAATTTCTTTTTAAAGCTACATGGTTATGATATACAGTTCTAACTATTTGACCAAGAATTAGTCCATGTTTAGCCTTAAATCAAGTTCAAAGACATGCTGCATGCGTAACCTGCCAATGATTCAAAAGATGGATGAAACAAACCTACAATCTAATTTCATGTTTCATTTCTACATAAACCTATCGAATATTAATGTTGAATGGCTAAACACACTGAAACTTACCTAATGACACCAACATACAAGCAATTACATCGTACTCATCGTTTAACAACCATTTGCCAACTTTAATTGCTAAATAACCACATCCCAGTTCAAATTAATAGCACTTTGAATTCTCTTAATTTCTTTTATCACCGAATGCACCATCAAAAACAAATTTGTTCCATACAATCTGTTTGACAACCAAATTTTTTTAAGAAGATAACACTACTCTAATCTCCAATTGCTAAATTTTTTGATAAACAATTTATTCAGTTAACTTTCAAATTATTATGATCATTGTTCTCTCTCCCAATCTATCTTAGCACCATATTAAATTCATCAAGGATCATGAAAAACAAAATAGGGACATGCAATAGAGATTCACCTCATCGGAGCTTCACCGGAAGACTAAAAGGGTCGGCGGAGACCTAGACGCCATCATCGACAACCACCTTGCGAAAAGGCTTTCGTCACCATCACCACCGATTGCGACCAGCATACACCCAAAAAACTTGCAAAAACGCATACAAAAGACACAAGAAATCGGCTTTAGAGGTGGTGGAGTAGCAGGTGACTTTGGTGTGCAGGAAAAGACAACCGGCCGATGGGTTGGTGCAGGGTAGACGGTGGGATCTGGTATGATGGTTGTGACGATGGCGTATAGTGTTGGTGGTGGATTGAAAGTCATGCAAGCTGAGCGGCGATGAATGAGATGTGAAATGGGATGAGAGAAAGGAGGAGTAAAAGGAGTGAAGATGTTGGAAATATGAGGAGTTCAAGAGTTCTGTTTGAGAAATAGAGTGTAATGAAACCGTGTAAAAAATTTATAAAACCGGTGCCTCATGCCGGACTCGAACCTGCATCCTCCTGCTAACACAACAACCGTCTAACCACTACACCACACACACACAATCTTAACTTGATTGATATCTAATTCTATTTAAAAGCTGTTTTAATCGATACTGTTCATTTTAGAAACACTGTTCAATCAGTTGTAACATTAATATATTCTAATTAGTTAAGGTTAAAAAGATTAAAACGATACATAAAAAAAGAAAAGAAAATTAGGCCAATAAATTAACACATAAATCCAGACACAATCACAAGCCTACAAACGGACACGACTGACAACCGATCATCTCGCTAAGTCACCAACTGATTACCGATATAGGGCCACTGCGTATACGAGTTGAGTTACCGAAAGGATAATCGTGAATGCCTCCATGGTTCTCTGAATTACAAAAAGAAACAAAAAATAGTTATACTATATATTTTTTATTATTACTTCGTTACATTTTATAACTAATGAACTCACCAAGCGGACATTTCTTCCTTCAAGCTCGATTTCCTTCCATGCAAACCTGCATTAAATCATATTTATATACTTTTACTAGCTGATTACCCCGGGAGTGTTTCGGGGTTGAAAAATCTAATATGACTTAATAAAAAGGACAAAAGAAGTAAACAGTCTCAACCACTTTTAATGCTAAAGAAAGTTGTTCTAATGTTTATACTACGAAAAGGGGCTCTCATGCTGCGTTCCCAACAGATTAAAAAAAATCCCAACCTCTTTTAATGCTAAGCATATCATTATAGCACATGAACATGGGCAATTCATACATGTAATAGTAGGTTTAAAAACATATATACTATCATAACATGATTATTACTTGCCTATATATGATTAATAAATCACATAAACACATGTTTTTTTTTCTACATGAACAAAAACTCACTAAAAAACATTTTTTTTTGTTTTTTGTATAGCACTATGGTGCTCGTTGAAAAGATAATAAAGCGATCGTTAATTTGGTGTAATTTTTTTTCAAAAAAAATGTCATACATAAAAGTTATTAACGTTTAAAAATTGTGACTGAAAAATAAGGAAAAAATAAAGATAAAAATATTAATTAAAATATTTGAAATTTAAAAATAATAATTAACATTTAAAAATGTGAGAGGAAAATAAGGAAAAGATATTAATTAACATATTTGAAATTTTAAGATAATATAGATATAGATTTTATTTAAAAAAAGAAAATAAAAATTTTAAAAATTTATCTTTTATTTAAAATAATAAATTCAATACTATCACCTCAAAGTGCCACATGACACTCTCCATTGAATGCCACCTCATAGAAATTCAATTCTTTTATTATAAGTTATTATAGATGCGTAAATACACACAAAAGATTAAGTTTTCCCAAAAAAAAAAAAAAATCGACAGAATCAACTACGTCGACTTTTTTTTAAAAAAATAAAAATAAAAATTGATTTCCAATGCATTACCGACGAATTTTGGTATAAAAAATGACTCAGTTTTTAGATAATGTTATGTGTGCAAAATCAAATATTATACGTACCCCATGGCAAGGCAAGTAAGAGCCCATGCAACTAGAGCAGATGATATTGCTGCAGGCTTGCTAGAGGACTCCCAAGCGCGATAATGGTCAAATCCAGCTAAAATCGACGCAATTCCAACAACACCCGCGATCAATGTAAAAGTCACAAAGAATCCTGTGGCCGCATTTCCCATCGGGAAGTAAATTGGTGAAAAATGAGCCGGCAACTCAAAACTTGGACCTGGTTAATCATATATATTGCACGTACATATATAGGTTAAAAAACATTTAGTAATTAATATATACAACATACATGCATGTATATGTATGCATTATGCACTATGCACATGAAGGAAGGATGCATATTGTACCGATTATAAAACCATAGTCAATGGCTTGGTTCATTGCCCAACCACCGATGCCTAGAAGAATGGCATACATACAAAAGTTCAAGACCATTAGGAGTGAAACTACCGGTCTCATTTGTGTGCTAGCCATTTAATTTGATTTGGTTTCGAAGAAGTGAAAAGATAAGGAAAATGTTGTTGGTGAGATTTATGTTAGAGTTGAGGGATGAGTACTGTTCTTATAGATTATTATTTGGTCATTTAATAATGTCTTTTTGGTGTCTTTGGGTTCTTTGCTTCTCAAGGATGCTTGTGCTAAAGGGTTTTGTTGGGTTGTAAAGGTGAAGGTATTATGGTTCAAGGCAAGGCAAGACAAAAGATGGTATATTCTTTGGTTAAGGCCTTTGCTCAGACATTCTTTATGTTATATCTGACTAGAATGATTGGAAAAGTTAAAAAAAAAAAGAGTGAAAATATGATTAGATTTACAAGTATGTAAAAATATTTATACTATGCGGTGTGGAAAGACACCTGCTCATTACAACAAATCTAGTCTGATACGTCGAACCTTTTCCGGCGACATTTCGCCGGAAAAAGGTTGTTAAACGAACAAATTTTTGATCTTCCTTGGCGACTTGTCGCCACTAAAAAAATTAGGCGGGTTGGAGGAAAAAGTAAGCACCATTACTCGTTGATAAAAGTATTATTTTTTGAATTTTACTTTTATTCCGGAAAAAAAATTGTTGTACAACTCTTTTCCCGACGACGGTCGTCGGTATAGACGTATGTCAAATTTTGGTAATAGCGTCCTCTTTCCATTTCTTGAGCGTTATAGGGAGGCGTCATTAAGGGCTCGTGAGTACAATAACGAAGGAAAACGAGAGTATGTTGATGTGCCATTAATATTTGACCGTTTAAAAAATTAATTTTAAACACTCTATATATATTCTTTTACACCAACTTCATTTTTAATCTAACTCACTCTACATTCTACAATCATTTTTTCTATTTAATTTTTAAATGACAAACCGACTTTGAACCGTAGAAGAGGAAATCACCTTGGCCACGAGTTGGGTTACCACACTCCAGCAAGGAGTACATGCTAATATGGTACAGTTTTGGAACACAGTTCTAACTAGATTTCATCAACAAACGGGTGACAACCATCGTAACATTCTTCCAATGACTAGAAAGTTTATCGCTCTCTAAACAAATTGAGTAACATTTGAGAGGTTCTTTATTAGTGCATTGAATGGCGAGGGGGTTTAAACGAGGATGAGGCGATTGAGACAACCCATACCGAGTACCATCTCATGCGCAACAATACCTTTTCCAGTGTTGCAGTTTAGAGAACACTGAGAAACCTCGTTGCACAACGATAAGTTTATAATCGTGTCTTTTATATTTACGTGTGGTTTTTAATATTATTGTTATGTATAATTATTTTTAATGTTATGTATTTTTACTTATTAAATGTTATTTTATTTTGTTGGATTTAAATAAAAAAACAAAATAAATAAATGTTTGAGGGGGTTTTATTCCATTTTTTGATGTTATTGAAAACAGACAATGAAGTCCCCCTTTAACGTGAGGTCGGGGTGGCAGATAGGCTCCATTTCACACCACATAGCCTAAGCGTGTCAAAATAATTGAATTTATAATTAATATAAAATGTAAGGAGAAAAAAAAATTATAAAATGATAAAATTATTTTATGTTATTAATAAAGTTATTTTTTTACATATTTTGGTCGGTTCCACCCGTAAACCGGTACGGGAAACCTAATTTTTCAAATTATCTATAGATTAATATTTCAAAGCATGAAATCCTGATACTTTAATAGGTCATCCCCCCTTGAGTGTGCGGACCTAGAGGGGGTTCAAGGGTAGCCCGCGCTACGTACCCCTCAACTTTCTTGGCGAGATACATTTTTAGTGCAAAAAAACTTTTTGTTTCTTCTTAATTTTATGTATCGGCTACCCTTAACCAATTTTTTTTTAGCTCGTGCTACCCCTCAACTTTTCTTTTAGATCCGCCACAAAGTGTGCCCATGTGGTATCCTCCCTATTTCCATCCAAAAGTCTCTTTATTTCTCATGTTTCCCCCACAATTTTAAAACGATAATAACTTTTATATACGAGATTTTTTTTTAAAAGTTACACAAAATTAACAAACGTTTTATTATCTTCCAAAAAGTACTATAGTGCTATACAAAAAACGAAAAAAAAAAACGATTTTTTTGTCGGTTTTTGTTCACACAGGAAAAAAACACAATGTGTTCAGGTAATTCATTAATCATGTCTAGGCAAGTCACTAATCATGTTCAAACTAGGAATTCTATTTTAATCAAGAGCAGAATAGGTTAAAACCAATTCTTTCAAAAAAAAATCACACCTTTAAGACTACCGCTTCAATCACGCCCTGTAATGGTTGTTTCTAGTTCTGCTCCTCATCCAAACATACATCTTCTTTAATATACATTGTCATTCTTATTTACATGATTAAAATTATTGTTTTTTCATATCATAGTACATTAATTTCTATGTTACATCATAACACATATTTTATCACATAAAATTAAGTTTATTTATCCCAAAAAGCTTCTGAGATACAATCTAGTAAACTATAAACCGATTTAGTTCACTCCTACACCGGGTGAATGGCTTTGTTAAGACTATTTCAACAACTTTTAAAATACCACTACTTGCAGTCAGTGTTGTATAACTCGCTAGGGCTAGTCGGCCGGTGGGGTATCGACTATGGATTAATTGGGATTAATCATGATTAATTGGGATTAATCATGATTAATTGGGATTAATCGGATTGGATTTTTATATATATATTTTCCAAATTTATACATATATAATGCTAATTTTATACCTTATATATATAAATTTAGAATTTTAGGGGCCAAATATAAACTAGTGAATATGGAGGGGAGTTAGATACTAAAATACCTAAACTTAAATAACCCTAATCACCTCCATCGTTCACCATATCTCGTTTTTTTCTACCCATTCCTTCTTTCATCGTATAGAACCATCAGACGCAACTAGGGTTCATGGAGTTTTATCGATTTTGCTTCTAAATCATGGATTGTCATCCAATTTTGAAGTAAGAACTTGTTTTATTTGATTCATTTGCTCTAGTTTTGACTCGTGTGAATTCATTTTTACCTAATTTTGAGTTTTTTTAGGTTCGACTAGGACCAATTTGGTCCGACTAATCAGTGATTAATCGCGACACCGATTAATTGAGTGATTAGCCTATAATTAATTAATAAAGTAAGGACTAACGATTAATCACCAATTAACCGGTAATTAATCACGATTTTTACAACCTTGCTTGCGGTGCAATCTTCTCCATAAGGGTTATACGTTGTAAGTTATCAAAGACTACATAAACAATTCAAAGTTAAGAAGTGGTTTATTAGTACACCCCTTATTTTAATACCTTTTATACTCTATTTCTCTCCATATTAGGTATGAACATATTGCACCGAATACCGAACCATTACCGATCTCGTATTGAATCGAGGGTGTTCGGTATCGGTACTCACATTCAAAGGTTTTTAGTTTCGGTATTTTTGATATCGGATCCTTAAAATACCGATACCATACCGGTACCGTACCGTACCGTACCGATACCGTATATTTTCGGTATCAGTATTGGAGTTTGAGAGTTTTTGGGATCAGTATTGGTTGGTACCGATAACTTCCCAAGCTCATTCCTACTCCATATCACATATGTATATAGAGATATATAAAGGGTATGTTTGGCAAGGAGCTTTTAAGAGCTTTTAGGAGCTTCAAGCTTCAAGCTTTTAAGAAAAAAACTCCTACTCAATAAAAAACATTGTTTGGTTGAAGAGCTGAAAGCTTTTAGGTTAGGAGAAAAAGCTCTACAGTGAAAAGCTACTAGTACTAGCTTTTCAGAAAAAGCTCTACTTGCTACAAGCTTTTAATTATACCCATTTTGGTCATTTTATACATTTTATTAAAAGCTCCAGCTACTTTACCAAACACCAAAATATATTTAAAAAGCTTCCAACTACCAGCTTGCAGCTACAAACTTCCAGCTTCCAGCTTCACAGCTAATTTTACCAAACATACCCAAAATAGGGGGTGTACAATTAGCAACCCACAAATTAAAGGAAAGTTAAATGCATAAGATATTTTGTATCATTAATGACTAAAGTTTGCTATCTAAAACATAAATAACATTTTTTAACGGTAAATTTCTACTTTTTATGAGACTTGAACTCATAATCTCTTCAAATTATGTGTTCGTAGAAGCTTTGCTTCTATAATTGCACCACCAAACCCAATGACCAAAAATATAAATAACACTAATTGTATATACTCTTAGAGAGCATAGTCCGTGAACCATGTTCTTTAACTCGGCCTCAACTTTTACAAATTGACTAGATTTATCCCTCAAGTTTCTAATTTGGTAAAAACAAACTTTCTAATTTGACAAAATTCACCCCTTTACTTTCTAACTTGACAAAAAAATTGCCCTTACTTTCTAACTTCACTTTAACTCTCAAAATTTTGACATGTAACTCATTCTACTACCAAACTATGTTATTATGTTAAACGTAACCTTCTAACTTTGTAAAGGTCACTTTGACCCCCCTCAAGTTTCTAAGGTTATTATTAAGGTTGTGTGGTTATAAAGTTGCGTTAATTTTGTTTTAAGACGAGTCGGGTCAAATATAATACGTTTTGATTTGACGATTAAATTTGAGTTGGTCTACACTTTTACGTAAATGATCGATTGTAATCTGTATATAATCACGCCGTATACTCGGTGTTAATTCGAGTTCGTCTGCATTTCGAAGTAAATTTTGTATATTTTTTGTATAATTTCGAGTTTGTTTACTGTTTAAACGTAAACTGGGTGTTCATTTTCGTGTTTTATTTTGTACGTAATATTCGGGTCACACATTATACATTTGATTTGACGGTGTAATTCAAGTTAGCCTCCCTTTTGACCCCGTCGCGATTTCTCCTGCATTTCAACGTAAATTTAGTATACTTTTTCATATAATTTTGAGTTTGTCTATGTTTCGATATAAATTGGGTGTTCATTTATCTTTTTTTTTTTCAACTTGAACTTCATTAAACACCACGGATCTCCAAGAAGGAGAAAACCGCCCAAAACAAAATTACATCAAATATCAAATCAAAAGAGAAATTACACCATTTTTTCCAAGGGAAAATAGATTTAAATACTCCTAACTCTAGCCTATTGGCGGATAATACTTCCAACTATCACTTTGGTCATTAGCACCCCAAACTTTCAACTTGTTTACTTTCATCACTCACAGACTAGCAGATTTCGTTAGCCACGTCAGCTTAAAACTAACGCCTGTTAGTCTGGGAGTGATGAAAGTAAACAAGTTGAAAGTTTAGAGTGCTAATGGCTAAAGTGATAGTTGGGAGTATTATCCGTCAATAGGCTATAGTTGGGAGTGTTTAAATCTATTTTCCCTTTTTCCAATCAACGTTACCATCTCTCATCCGACTCCTGTACCAAAGATGACTCAACCCTTTCACATCGGACACTATTTGAGTGACAATAGCTTCGTGATTCTGAAATATCTTGTCGTTTCAAGTTTTTCAAATACGCCAACAAGTCAACAAGTCAACACGAACAATCCATACACGATCTCTTTCTTCTGGTTATTAACGGCCAACTGTTTAGTAATATTCTGCACATGACGGGTAAAAAACCAGGTATCTCTTATTCTCTTTCATGTTTTTACTTTTCCGGGGAATAAAAATTGGTGTTTCTCATCTTGTAAATGGTAATCTATCGAAAAGAAAACCGACCAAAAATGTTAGTTGATACTTATTGTGCAATGATTAGGAGATTCTGATCAAGAAAGTTAGTTGATGTTTATTGTGCAATGATTAGGAGATTCAAAGTTTCACAAACATTATTTGATACCATATTACACACCAAAGTCACGACGTTTTTCAAACGAAGTACGCTTGCCTACATTTCCACAACGTATAATCACCCAAAAAACAGAAAAGAGGATGACCCACTTGTCTTTACAAACAAATATTCATACCCAGATGTGTATTCTTGTACAAAGATGATCCAAAGTTATGTAAGGAACAATCGGATTGATGATGCATTGAAGGTGTTCGACGAAATGCCTGTTCGAGATACAGTTATGTGGAATTCAATGATTAAAGGGTGTCTTGATTGTGGGAATTTGGAGGTTGCTTTTAAGCTGTTTGATGAAATGCCTGAGAGAAATGTGGTATCTTGGACAACGATGGTAAGTGGATTGTTGTTACATGGGAGGACTGAAGTAGCTGAACGGTTGTTTAGGGAGATGCCGGTGAAGGATGAAGCTGCCTGGAATGCAATGATTTATGGATATTTTGTTAATGGGAAAGTGGAAGAAGCTGTGGGTTTGTTTCACAAGATGCCAAGTAGGAGTGTGATTTCTTGGACATCGATGATTAGCGGACTTGATCAGGCCGGAAAGAGTGATGAGGCATTATTTATTTTCAAGCAGATGTTGTTTTGTGGTGTTCGGCCTGCTTCAATGACGTTTTCATCTGTATTAACAGCTTGTGCAAATGTAAAAGATTTGCATTTAGGTCTCATGGTTCATGGGCATGTAGTGAAGCTTGGTTACCTCCCGGACGCGTATATTACGGCTCCCTTAATTACATTTTATGCACATTGCAAGGATGTTGATAGTTGTTGCAAAGTTTTTTATGGGAAGGCACACAGTTCTGTGGTAGTGTGGACGTCTCTGTTAACTGGATACGGTTTAAATTGTAAACATGAGAATGCATTGGAAGTATTTTCGGATATGTTGAGATCCAATGTTCTTCCTAATCAATCTTCATTTACCAGTGCTTTAAATTCATGTTGCGAATTGGAGGCTTTAGATAGAGGGAAAGAAATTAATGGAGCAGCGATCAAACTAGGACTTGAAACCGATGTTTTTGTAGGTAATTCCCTTATTGTATTGTATACTAAATGTGGGAATATAAACGATGGGTTATGCATATTCAAAGCAATAGTTGAAAAGAACATTGTTTCATGGAATTCAATGATTGTTGGGTGCGCACAACACGGTTATGGCAAGTGGGCACTAATCCTTTTTAACCAAATGATACGCTGTGAGGTCTCACCTGATGATATAACCTTTACTGGGCTACTTTCTGCATGTAGCCGTTCAGGGATGTTAAACAAAGGAAGATGTATTTTTAACTTCTTATTAAATTATACGTCAGTGAAAGTGAATCTTGAGCACTATGCATGTATGGCGGATATCTTAGGGCGTAACGGAAGGTTAAATGAAGCTGTAGAGTTGGCTAAAAACATGCCAATGGAACCAAATACATCTATTTGGCTAGCTTTGTTAAGTGCGTGTAAAATGCATTCGAATTTAAAATTGGCTGAAACAGCTGCAGAAGCCATTTTCAACATAGATCCAAATTGCAGTGCTGCTTATACACTCTTATCTAACCTATATGCTTTTGCTGGTAGATGGCATGATGTTTCAAGAATTCGTGGACTGATGAAAAACAAAGGGATTATGAAAGAACGGGGACTCAGTTGGGTCAATTTAAAGGGAGTAAGACATGAATTTGTTTCTGGAGATAAATCTCACCCTATGACAACTGAAATATACGCAAAACTTGAGTGGATAGGAGAAAAACTGAAGGGATTTGGTTATGTTCCTGATCAAATGTTTGCATTACATGATGTTGAAGATGAACAAAAGGAAACATTATTATCATATCATAGTGAGAGGCTTGCTATCTGTTTTGCATTAATATGCAGTGTTAAAGGAAGTACCGTAACAGTGATGAAGAATCTTCGTGTATGTGGAGACTGTCATTCTGTTATTAAACTTATAGCAAAAATTGTTGAGCGTGAGATTGTTGTAAGAGATTCTAGCCGTTTTCATCACTTTAAAGATGGATTTTGTTCTTGTGGTGATTATTGGTGATGTCAGTTCATGTGTTTTTATCAAGATTTAACGGGACGAAATCTTGAGGTCTGCAATGTGACGTTTACCACTCAGCAGCTGTTGCTGATTCAGATTTCAGAATATCTTACAATTTCTCCTTTGTGAGCTTCATGTAAGATGTTATATTATATTTTAGTATTCAGTCAATGGAATAGTTTTTACTTTTTACTTACAATCCTTCTTTTACATGATCAAGATATGTCATGAGTCAAGATCCTTGTGCAATTGATGATTGTGGAGTTCATGTGTATATCAAAAAGAATGAGTGGGAAGGCGTGTATGTATATGTGTTAAAAGAGATACAATGGTTATAAACTCGTTATAAACTTGTCTATCTTGTCAAAAGCCCAAGGTGCATAGACCGAGCCCAGAGCTCGGAGTACAGGCGTTTAAAAAGCGAG
This sequence comes from Ambrosia trifida, assembly GCA_028751855.1. Lineage (NCBI taxonomy): Eukaryota > Viridiplantae > Streptophyta > Magnoliopsida > Asterales > Asteraceae > Ambrosia > Ambrosia trifida. The sequence goes on along the minus strand of CM054125.1, from coordinate 7,771,044 downwards.
GGCTTTCTTAAGCTAGGCTCATAATATAAAATACCATTTCTAGGGGTTTTAGACATGTTTTAGGCTTGTTTAGGCTATTTTCGGTTGATTCCAACCTTATTTAAGGGGATTTTCTTACCATTTGGATTTTAGCCAGAAAATGCTCCAAAGCAGCGCCTGAAAGCTCGCCTTTCACGACGTAGCGCATTTGGTACGCTGGGCTGTGCCTGAGCGCCTAGGGAGCTTTTAGAAACTCGTAACTCTTACAAATTTTTTTAGCGGTTTCAGATTTCTGTTAAATATACTTTTATTTTATTTGTTAATACATGCTTTCTATTTTCAGAGTTGGAATAACCTCTTTTATGAGCTCTTTCTTTGCAAATTTCCAATTTTCCATCTACTTATCCAAACCATTTTCGTTTTCTTGTGTTTTAAAAACAATGTTTCCGCAATTGCTAAACCTGAATTGCGGGCACACATTATCTTTGTCTCTAAACTTCAATAAAGCGAGTAAGTGTAGAAATTTAGCCCCATTAATATCTAAAGGTAATGTTCCAAATATCCTGCATTAGGTATGATTTTCTTATCCTTCATCAATTCTATATTCTTCCCAGATTATAACAAGTTGGCTATACAAAGTTGTTCTTTTGAATTGAACATGCCATTTAGATTTATTCCTAGTTGGATTATATTCTCAACAAAGTGTAGTCTGGCTTTTACATTTTCATCCTTTTATGCAGTTTTCGGGGAAAATGACAGAAAGGAGTTTGCAATCTTAACAGACATAGACCAGCTGTGCTTATACAAAGGCGGACCAAGGCAAGGATTGTCAGGTAATAGTAAAAGAAAAATCGTTGTGCTGCATTAGATGTATTACAAGCTTGTACTATCTTTGTATCTGTTTTTTAATCTGCTGTTTCGTCAACAAACTAGAGGTAACAAATGGGTCGGTCGAGTGAGATGAGTAATGGGTCAAAATGACCCGTAAAGAACTTATAGGGCGACATTGCTTCAACCAAGGCTCATACCCATTTTCTAATTCAACTGTCAGTTGTTAGCAACACATAAGAACTCCCCCCTCTATCTGGAGTTAGCAGTTGTAGAAACGCTTTTTTCTTAAAACACACAAAAAAGACACTAAATTTGTTAACTACTTGGAAATTTGCACCAATTTTAAAGAAAATTCAGGAGGTCCATTGGTTATTTTTAACAACTAAACCTGAGGTATAATGTTATGCAAAACACATACACACACGTGTGTGTGTGTCTTCCATACAGAGAGTTCTAGTAAATGCTAATAAAGGCCTTGGCGGTAGTTAACTTTTAGTCCATCTTGAACATGAAGTTTTTAGGGGCTTCATCTTTGAAGAAGCTGTCAATGTGTGAGTGTCTTGGTTATATATGATTAGGGTTATTAGCATAAGAATTGTTTTTTTTTTCCCATTTTTAGAAGCTTCACCTATGAACGCCATGGCCCTAAGAAATTTTGCATCAATAGGGATGACGTAAAACATTTCTTTGCAGTGTAACGAACCAAAAAAAGGATACAATGCTGATATCACAGATAATTTGTTTGATGGAATATTTAGTTGAAGTCGTCATATACTCGCATAGTTAAGGTATAGACATGATCACCAAAGCGCGTTCTCTTTTCATTCTAAACAACTTATTTGTTGATATAAGTAGATCTTGGTGATTCTCTTTGACTTATGATATGGCATTCCAAGTGGACTTCACTACCTTATGCTTCATTTTAAGAAAGTCATTTAAAAGATTTTAACTCTTCAAATCCCACAAAGGGTGCTCTTTTTCTAACCGTCCAATATTTGATCTTACTTGAAAACATTCAGTTTGGGACAAATGACAACATGATATCTCACTCCATGGTGTAAGTGGAGGGTGAGTTTGATATGATTATTAGTACATGATAGGGATGATTGAGGTGGATGTTGCTAACTTGCACCATGATCACATAATTGCTCAGAGTGGCCAATGGCTTGGTTTACATTTAATTTGGCCCCATGGTGACATTCCCAGAAATGAGGTCCTTTCAGCATTTTAATGTCAATTAACCAACTAGGGGTGTAAACGAGCCGAGGAGTTTGGCTCGTTAAACTCGAGCTCGGCTCATGAATAACTTACAAGATCAAGCTCGGCTCGGACTTGACTCTTTTATTATGTCTTTGTTTATTTATTTATGTTGTATGTAATCATAGTTATATGTATAGCATAATATCTTATTTAGTTTTTTTTTTTATCATCATTGTATGTGTATAATGTATATAAAATAAATGTAATAGTATATTGTATTATATTATTTTATATCAATAAATAATAGGCTCATTTAGGCTCGCGGGCTTAATTAAGGTGTATGAAGGTCGGCTCAAATCGAGCCTTTAAGAAGATGATCTCGAGTAGCACGCTAGCGCCTCGGCTGAAAACCGTTACATTCTTTTATAATGATCATGATGTACTGGTGACATCATACTGTCCACTACCTTATATATGCTTTATATCAAATAAACTATGCTCCTTTAGAAGAAAAGGATAACATGCGAGATATGTGCCAAGTGGATAGCTAAAAGTACTCTTTTGTCATGTAATATTATTACTTGTTGAAGTCTTATTAGTGGTCTATACTACTTCTAATATAGAGATTCACGAAGTTACAAATCACGTTTGATTGCAGAGTGAAACCTAAAGAACAACTCATTTGACACTTGAAAGAAGGCGGTGAAATATTTTTTTGGTTCTTGTTGCTACAACAAATATCAAACTGACGTTTGTACAAAGTTTCACAGTAGTAAAAGGGTTGAAGGGTTTAATTTCACCAAACGCGGGTCGTGGTGTCCCACTACGTTGTTAAACGTAGATGGGAGGATCAAGAGTTTTAATGTTTTAATTATTATGATTCTGATCTGAGATAGAATTCAAAGTCAGAATATTGTTTATAACTTTAAGTGAAGTGATGTGATTTGGAGAAGTTACCACACGTGAAGTGTGATAGTAGAAGAGAATAGAAGAATAAGTGTGTAAGGTGTAATCAAATCACTGATGGAGTGTCTGATTTATAGGGAAGGAATCTTATATTTGAGGAAATGATAAACTCTTGATCCAAGTAACAACTTGGGGACTTTCCACTTAAGCCGATAAAGGCTTTGGACCTGCGGTTAATGGGATGTAACTCTTCCACGTGCAGAGTGTGGGCAGCTGGAGGAGTCAACCGAGGAAAAGTGATGACAAGACATGTCATTGATTTTGTTCTTTCTGCTTGGTGGCAATACTTGATACGTTTTGAACCCTTTTAGCTTTGAACCTTTCAAGCTGGCTAGTGTAATGTAATTGATTTATTTAATCTTAAACTACCCACGTCATCACCCCCTCCTCCGTCAAAGGTGTTTGTGGCGTAGCCCAAAGGCTTCTGAATTATTACACAGCTTGTAGATGTTAAAAGGGTTCGAGCGTTAAAGGCTTTGTTTGGTTTCGGGCGGTTATATCTCTGGATTTGAATTTGAAGTGACCCCTGATGTGACAGGTGGCAGCCTTGGCAGAGGCGGTTATTAATATTCACTATCATTATGTCCAGAGGTTAAATATAATAATATAATTTCTTATCTACTTAATCACCTTTTGTTTTGGGCATTTCAGATCATTTTCACAATTTCTTAGGGTTTCTTTTCGCCTTCCTTCAATCAGGTTACTTCCTTCTTCTCTTTCTTTCATCTGATCATCCCTCCAAGCATCAAATGGGTGCTAAAAAGGATATGGCCGTCAGTTACTCCTCTCTTACTCAAGAGGAGGTTGAGGCGTTTTGTGTTGAATGGGGAATCGACACATCTTTTAACCCTGTTGCTCCAGGGCTTGATAAATTAGTCGATCAGTGTCTGAATGGTTCGATTGCTTTATATTGCCGCATTTCGAATTTTCTAACCTTCGTTACCCATTTTCGGTTTTTGTCTTGAATGTGTTAGAGTATTATCGTGTTTCATTTGGTCAGTTACACCCTCATGGGTTGTCTAGAGTTTTGCATTTCGAAATACTCTGTCGTGTACTCGGTTATGATCCTACTCTCTTGATGTTTCGCCGGTTCTTCCGTTTGGCCAACAATGGAGACTGGTACACCTTTGAGACTTCTCAAATCGATGTTTGTTTGACCTCTTCGTACGTTACCACAGTTGGTGTGTGGAAGACGTAATTCTTTTGGGTTTTGAATCAATTGTCCCATTTAAACCAGTTTGGAGATGTCCTAATGCTGTTTTAAATGAAATGGAACCGTCTGAGTCTGAGTTGGACACAAATTTTCTTGAGGCGTTTCGTGAATGCCCTTCGAGGCTTCGTCCATTTCCTGAACCCTTTTTTGTTATGTTCGGTATTAGCACCTGTTGGGATAAATAGGATCGAGATCCAGTTCCCATGAGGGGTGGTCAGGGTATGATACTTTTTATTTGTTAACTTTATTATCCTTGCCTTGTTTGATCCTGATAATTTTATTTTGTTTGCCTTGTAGTTATGTCTGCCTTAGACTTTATCAAGAGTGACGATGTTTCGGATTTTGTGTTTGAGGATACTGAGGCAACTCCGGGGGAGGATGCAATGGTGAAGTATGAGAAATACAAGATTGATGGGGGTGAAGTATACCAATGTCCCAAATGTGTAGGGGTTCACGAAGCCAAGTTCCTCGAAGGCTTCAACCAGGCACCATTTGAGAGTTTTGAAGAAGGGTAGGGATCTTTCTGCCAACTTGGACATGAAACGCTTCAAGGCTGCAAGCTTCCCATTTAGGCTTTCTACATCTTTCTTCGTTTGAGGGGACTTTGTGTTTAGAACGGCTCGGACCTTGTTAGGATTGGCTTTGATGCTTTGTTTTCCCACAATGTGTTCCAAGAATTTGCCTTCTTCAAAACCAAAAGAGCACTTTACTGGGTTAAGCTTCATGTTGATTTTCTTGAGGTTGTCAAACGTCTCTTGGATGTCATCAAACATTTGATCTTCAGTATTACTCTTGATCACCAAGTCGTCAACATAAGCTTCCATGTTTTTGCCCAATTTGATTGGCGAAGGCTTTATCCACCGACCTTTGATAAGTAGCACCTGCATTTTTTAAACCAAAAAGCATTTTTCGATAACAGAAAATCCCTTTGTTAGTATGGAATGCAGTTTTTTCTTGTCTTCTTCCTTCATTTGAATCTGATGGTAACCCTTGTAGGCATCCAGGAAACATTTGAAGGGGAAGCCTGTAAGCGAGTCAACTTTGAGGTCAATTTCAGGTAGGGGTAGCAGTCTTTGGGACAAGCTTTGTTGAAATCTTTAAAATCTATGCACATCCTCCAAGATTCATCAGGTTTTCGGACCATCACAGGGTTGGCAACCCATGATTGATATTTGACCTCCAAGCAAGCTGTCAAGCTTCTTTTAGGTGCGAGGCTTCGTTTCTTCTGGACTACGGGTTTAACATCAGGGGGAATTCTGAGTTCATGTTCGGAGATATCTCGTGGGTCGTGGGATGCCAGTCATGTCACTAGGACACCAAGCAAAGACATCAACGTTGCTTTTAAGTAACCCTTCAAGCTTAGAGAGTATCACTTTGGGAAGCCTGGTATTGACCTTAATCCTTTATTCAGAATATTCGGGGTTAATACTTAAGCCTCGTTCGTCTCTTTCATCTTCGTTTCCCTCTACCATGAGTACCTCGGTAAAGGGTTGAAGGGTTGCCACCCCGTTTTCAGCAGGGAATTTCACACCCTTTTAGCCGATAGAGACGACCATATCAAAGGTGACCAAACCCGGTCTTCCAATAATAACATCATAGCTTGAAGGTGGGTTGAGGACTATAAAGGTGAGAGGTTTAGTTCTCTGCATCTTTCCTTCAGAGAAACCGACATCAAGTGTTATTTGCCCCAAGGGCTTAAGAGGTATGTCATCTATACCTTTGATGGAGGACTCAGCTGGCTGAAGCTTGGAGCGTTCATTTGGGCTTAACAAATTGAAGTATTTTTTAAACATGATTTCCGTGACTGCCCCGGTATCAATGTAGGCTCGTCGTGTCTTGATTGAACCTATTAGAGCTTCCACGACTAGAGGGTCATAGTTCTTTTCTCCTTCTGGTGGGGGGGAAGAAGACACATTGACGTTCCTGAGCCTCCAACCGTGGGCTTTTATTGGGATTCCCTGGTTCAATTAGAACCATGTTAACTTCTTTTTTCTTACCCTCGGCTATATTTTCTTTAATCCCTTTGACCAGATGAGCCAATTCTCCAGATTTGACAGCTTCCTCAATCCTTTTCTTGAGTTGGAAACAATCGTTAGTGTTATGCCCTCGGCTATATTTTCTTTAATCCCTTTGATCAGATGAGCCAATTCTTCAGATTTGACAGCTTCCTCAATCCTTTTCTTGAGTTGGAAACAATCGTTAGTGTGATGTCCTTTTTCTTTGTGGAACTCAAAGTATTGGTTGGAGCTTTCGTTTCTTTTGCTCTTCGGCAAAGGACGGGGAGGTCTGAAGCTGTGTTTAACTTCCTCAGTTGCCAGAATTTCTTGAGGGGTCTTAGTTAAAGCAGTGAAGCTTATCGTGCGTTCTCTGCTTGGAGGGTTCCTCCCTTCAGACCTTCGAGGTTCAGATCCCTTGGATCGCTTGTCATAAGACCCATAGCTACCCCTCTTTCGGTTTGGACTAGAGCTTCTCTAGTTAGCAGCTCTCTTCCTTTGTTCTTTGATGTCTACAGCTTCCTCCCGTCGAATGTGGGCTTTAGCTCTTTCAAGAGCTTCTTCGAGGGTTTTTGGGAGACTTTTGTTGAAGTCTCGAGTAAGGTATTTGGAGTTTATAGCATTTATGAACCCTGCAACCTTCATCTTTTCATCAGCACCAACATACATAAGGCCTTATTTCTTGTATCGTTCTATAAAGTTTCTGAGGCTTTCATCATCCCTTTGCTTATTCTGGAAGATGACATTGGCATCCTTGACACAACGCCTTTGCTGAGAGAAGTTGGCCAAGAACCCTTTTCCCAGATCGTCAAAGGATCGGATGCTTTCGGCCGGAAGGTTGTTGAACCAAATGCGGGCTAAGCCAACGAACGTTTGCATGAACATGAGGCAACACTCGATGTTTCCCCAGTTTTCCATCCGTGCGGCCTCGAAGAAGATTTGTAAATGGTCTTCAGGGTCCTCGGTACCATCATAGGTTTTTATGTGAGACGGCATTTTCAGTTTGGTGGGCAATTCATAGTCGGCTATTTGTGGGGAGAAACATAAGAGGCTGTTGGGTGTGTAAGGTTTGTTCATGTCGTTTTCGACTCTAGTGTTGTTGTTGCCATTCGAGTTACCTTGGTGTGTGGCCAATGCTTGGCTAATCAGTTGTTGCCAAGGGAAGTGGGCCATCATTTGAGGCATAAGGTTAAAGCCTTGAAGGCTTTCAGGTGTCATCATGCTACTGACTCCCATGGGCATACTCATAGAGGCGCTACGGGCCATGGGTAGGGAAACTATGGCTTGTTCCCAAGAAGTGGTCGATGGGGGCAGAACACTTGAGATCGGTGACTGTAGGAGTTGGTCTAAAGTGAGCTCATGCCCTATGGGTGTACTCGAGGCAGGAGGTTGAGATGTGAACAGGGGGAAGGAGGTTGGACTCGGCCTTCTCGGCTGATAAGGTCCAGGATTAAAAGGAGAGAAGACTGAACTAGGCACAGCTCCTGGGCTAGGAGGCGCGGGTTGAGAGCTTGAAGGAGTAAGATGAGGAGGAAGAGGTGGCTCGGGTGAGAGTGAGGGCTTGTCCTCGTCATAATCCAGCCGGAGCCTTACTCCTTTTTCTTTTTCCATGTTCACGTGTTCGTTGAGAAGGGATCTCAGATGTAAAAAGTTCCTTGCAACTCCCTCGGGGTTTAGATCTATGCGTTCGGGTGTACGCATAGAGCTAAGGATGGGAGATGCTACTCCTGATCGAGAGGGAGTTGGAATTTGAAAGAGAGTGAACACTTGGGATGCAGCCCCTGTAGGGGTGCTGCCAGGTGTTGGAAAAGAAACAAACCTGTTAGGGGAGGTCTGGTCGGTATTGGGAGAGACTTGGTTCACTTCTTCCGGAGACTCGTGGTCGGACATTTCAAGGAGTTGGAGCTACACTACTGATCTGGGAAAAGAATACAATGGCGTAGCCCCACAGTGGGCGCCAACTTGTTGCTACAACAAATATCGAACTGACGCTTGTACAGAGTCTCACAGTGGTAAAAGAGTTGAAGGGTTTAATTTCACCAAACGCAGGTCGTGGTGTCCCACTACGTTGTTAAACGTAGATGGGAGGTTCAAGAGTTTTAATGTTTTAATTGTTATGATTCTGATTTGAGATGGAACTCAAAGTCAGAATATTGTTTATAACTTTAAGTGAAGTGTTATGTGATAGTAGAAGAGAATAGAAGAATAAGTGTGTAAGGTGTAATCAGATTAGTGATGGAGTGTCTGATTTATAGGGAATGAATCTTCTATTTGAGGAAGTGATAAACTCTTGATCCAAGTAACAACTTGGGGACTTTCCACTTAAGCCGATAAAGGCTTTGGACCTGCCTTCAATGGGGTGTAACTCTTCCACGTGCAGAGTGTGGGCAGCCGGAGGAGTCAACCGAGGAAAAGTGATGACAAAACATGTCATTGATTTTGTTATTTCTGCTTGGTGGCAGTACTTGTTACCTTTTGAACCCTTTTAGCTTTCAACCTTTCAAGCCGGCTAGTGTAATATAATTGATTTATTTAATCTTAAACTACCCACGTCATCAGTTCCATTAGTTTCCGTAATGACGATATGAAAGCCGAGTATCTTTGTACCATCATTATGAACTTGACTATGGTGTTGTAAGCATGGTTCCTGAACCGAAAGGTGCACCACTTCCTAACTGCCTTCCACAAATGTAAGTGCATTCTTGACTAGACATGAGTTTCTTTTTTCATGCCTACTCACATTGATGTTTACATTCGGTAATATAGTTTTTGTTACATATTCTTGTAATTGTATCTGAATAATGAACGCAAACTGATTTTCCAGGTCACATTTGCATAATGTTATGATACATGAATATGGAGCCCATATATAATTTGCTTAATATCTGTATGCATTCATCTGGTCTGGTCCCACTTTTCTTTTTCCACTTTTAAAGTCATCTTGTATATGATTTATGTTAGATCAGATGCCACTATTTTGCTTCTAATTCAACCGGGCTTTGTATTATGAGTTTGAATTTATGCACATGCCAATGTAGAAACGGGTGGGGGTCAAATTACGCGCATATGGTTTGGTGCACATGCGAGGAAGATTAAACATCATGATGCCATTTAATTTCACATGTGATGTTATGTCAAGATCTTAATCAACTACTTGTTGCCTACTATGTTTCTATACTTATTGTTCTTTATGCTGTGTTGTTCCATTATAGGACAGAACTCACATTATATCTCCTCACATGTACATGAAGATTCACATTATTGACATTTGCTACTCCTATATGGGACCCTTGGGTGATTGTGTACAGAAAATCATTTAAGCCCCCATTATTGGTTTAGAGGTGAAAAGCTTATGTCGACAATAACTAGAGGTGAAAAGCTTATGTCGGCAATAACTTGTGCTTTGCTAGTATGTTTACATTATTAATGGATAAAAACACTTCCAGGCTGACCCCACATTTACTCTATTTAAGAAATTGGAAATTTTGGTCAATTAAATCCATCATTATGGTTTTAAAATTTGCTTAAGTGTGACTGCTTAATAGTTATGCATGGATCATTGAGTATGGTTTTACTATGTGGCCAAATGCCCTTTATCAACACATTGGGGCGGACTTTACGTTATAGATTATCAAATATTTTTGTGTGTTATTTACGTATCTCGTAATCAAGTGGCACTGATTTACCGAACATTTTCTAATAGTGAATGCGAGCCCCACTTACGGCTGTGCACATATAATGTATATATGTGTGGCCCTCGGGGGGCAAAAGTAAAGTTGCACTAATTTTAACGTTATTTTACTAATTTCGTGAAAATAACGTTAAAAATGACGGACGGTTAATCATGCATCAGGTGGTGACGTTGATAGCCAAAAGACAAGGAGGTACATGCACCAATCGGGTTTGTCCCGATTGCTAAGTGTTATGTGCCTTATGTCCAAGGCTTGATACAAAACCACTATCGAGCCGGGGGTCTCATTGGAAGCGGCCTCTCTATTCCCACGGGGTAGAGGTAAGGCTGTCTATATCTTACCCTCCTCAGACCCTACCTTAGCTTTTGCTGTTGGTGGGATTAACTGAGTATGATGATGATAATATGATGATTTCTAATAGTGAATGGTGAAAAATGTCATGCTATGAACATTATTGTTTTCCAACAATGTTTAGCTTGTTTTGGAACATGAATTTAATAAGAAGATATTAATTCTTGCATTATGTTATTTGATTTTTTAGTACAAATAAACAATTTTTAATGAAAAAATAACGAAGTTATTATAGAACAAACCATATGGAATCATAAATCAACAATTGCTATTTAGCAGTAGTTCATTCTTTCTTGCTGGAGTCTTCTATACTATGCTATAAATTACTGACAACTTTTTGAAAGAAAAAAATAATCTTAGTTGAATTAAAAGGATTTTGCTTCAAGTAGGGGTGTTCAGAATTCGATTCGAATTCGAAAAATTCGAAATTCGATTTAGTTCGATTCGATTACCAAGAATTCGATTCGATTATTAAGAATTCGAATTCGATTCGATTCGAATTCGAGTCCAGTAAATCGAATACGAATCGAATACGAATTTATGATTTTAAATTCGATTCGATTCGAAATTCGAATAAAAAATTGTATATGTATATTTTTTTAAATATATATACACACATACACATTATTATATACACAAGTATACACATTGGAAAAAAAAACTTCTAAATTTTGGTCAAACTCTAAGAACCCATAGTGTCTATAACTTTTAGCATAACCATGTTTTATATATTTACCTTATATATCACAAAACTCTATAAAACTATACTCTCTACTATTTTTACTATTCTCGTATTTGACATATTATTGTTTATCAATTTTGTAGATTTGTATTTTATATGTTAAAAATAATGAGTTTGTATTAGTTTTAAAACTAAAAGTAAAACAATTTGTTATTTAAGGTGAATTTGAACTAAATCGAATTTATTCGAATTCGATTCGAATTCGAGTTTCTTATTCGAATCGAATACGAATCGAATAATTGAATTTTAAACGAATACGAATCGAATACGAATTCAGGTAAAAATATTAAAAATTCGAATAATTCGAAAATTCGTTATTCGATTCGTTGAACACCCCTAGCTTCAAGTCAAAAAGAAGGTTTATTCCAACAAACCCATTATGTAGGCTCTAATAGAGAATATTCCTAGTGTGAAATGTGAAATTGATCTATTGTCACTTTCCATTTGGCCATGTTAATGTGGCAAATGTGCCTTCTTAATCCACAAAAATAAATTGAATTGGTTACCACTAAAAAGGTGTGGACCATTTAATCACAATGCCATAAATCCCCTATTGGTAAATTTGGAGTTTAGCATTAAGTTCCATTTGTCGTGGAGAAAGCAAAGTCATTTTCTGGTAAATAGGGTAAACGACTGTAGGGCTGTAAACGAACCAAACGAACACGAACATGGCATTGTTCGTGTTCGTTTGTTCAGGAAATAATGTGTTTACGAACTGTTCATGAACACTTACCAAACGAGATTCTTTGTTCGTGTTTGTTTGTTAAGGAAATAGAGTGTTCACGAACTGTTCATGAACAATTACCGAACGAGGTTTTTGTTCATGTTCGTTTGTTAAGAAAATAAACGTGTTCTTGTTCATTTTTCTTTATTTTTAAAATTTAGGTATTGGACAAAAGCGAACACAAAAAAACACCAATGAACGTAAACGAACAAAAACATGCATTAATGAACAAAAGCGAATACAAACTAACACATATTAAATTTCGAAAATTTCGTAACAAACATTGTCCACCCAAAATATACTAATCTAATTACCTAAATATACTTGACATAATCTTAATCACATAATGTCTTATGAAAACACAAAATTATCATATTAAACTTGAAATCCTCATTTAATCCACCTAAAATAACAGTTAAAATAATATTAATATGTGAGACACTACTATAGGTTTAGGATCCTGTACAAAGTACATTTTTCGTGAGAAGTGTGAGAAGGACTAAGAATTGACATGTAGACATCATGTTTTGGATTTAGGAATGATTTTTTAGGTTGTTTTAACTTGAAAAACACCAAACACAACAATCTAAAACACAATACAATGTATTATAGTCATTAAATTTAAAAAAATAGCTAAAACACACTACTTAACGCTTAAAACACACTGCTAATGTTCTTAGCATGGTGTTTTAAGTTTTAAGCCTAAAATACATTGTTTTCGGGTTTTAATTGTTATGTTTGGTGTTTTTATAGGCAAAACAATCCAAAACATCACGACTAAGTTCAAAAAATGATGCCTAAGTATCAATTTTTAATCCTTCTCACACTTCTCACAAAAAAAAATCACTTTGTACACGATCTCGACCCCACTACTATATATATAATCTACCACTGGGAAATTTGAACTACTTAAATTGAAAATAAAAAGTTAAAACCCCTAATGAACTATCGAACACAAACAAACATGTTATCGAACGTTCACGAACATAAACAAACAAACGCGACCTCTGTTCATGTTTGTTTGTTTAACTAAACGAACTTCCCACCGAACATTTCACGAACTGTTCGCCGAATGTTTGGTTCGTTTACAGCCCTATAAATGATTCAAGCCGCTCGTAAGCTATCTAAGATCGACTCGCTAAAAACTCTAACTATGTCGCGCATAAACGAGATAAAGCCCAAGCTTTATTTATTGAGATTAATCTAACTTGCGATTTTAAACAAGCCTACTATTTATAGAAGTTTTATATAATATATGTTTATATAATAACATTTATTATATATAAAAGGAAAAATTACAGAAATCGTCCTTTATGTTTACCTATTTTTTCAGTAGATGTCCTTAAACTTCAAAAGTGATGAGAATCGTCCTATATGTTCTTAAATCTTTCAAGTCTCGTCCTTTAGCACTAACCTGGTTAGTTTTTTTGGTTAAGTTAATTACGTGAAAGTCACATGAGGACATAAAGGACATTTCACCCTCATTTTCATTTAACCTCTTTTAAAATCCTCCAAACACTGCAACCCATCTTCCCCAATTCAACCAAATTAGGTTTCCCTCACCCCAATCCACACAATTTAATAAGAGTTAGAAGAACTACTAATTACTGTTTCCAATGGATGCAGTAACGTTCGGCATCATAATCGCAATAATAATCCTCTTCTTCATCATCATCTGCTTCATCACAATCGAAGGCACCTGCAAACGCCGCTCATAACTCAACCCAAATGACGTCGTTTCATCACCCTAAACTACAGATCTACACTCCACTCCTCCTTTTCCTCCTAACCTTTCCCTTCAATAAAGCTATCGGTCACCAGTGTCAACACTCACATGAATCCCATGAACCCCATGTTCATCACCATCATCATCATCATCATCATCATCATCATCATCATGATAATAGGTATGCTGATTTAGGTGTAAAGAAGCTCCCTGAAGAGTTAGCTGAAGAAGAAGATCTTAAGTTTGAATTTAATAAATTTACGTCACGAATTGATCACGGCAGTGACTCAGAGCTGTCTGGGATTGGTAATGTTAATGATTGTTGATAATTGATGGTGTTTAATAAGTAATTTATGTTGTTAATTGTGTTTTTTAGGGCTTTGGATTCGTGCAATGGGGTGTTCACTGTTGGTGAGCTTAGCTTCTTTGATATGTTTGATATTACTGCCATTGATATTCTGTGAGTTGATTAAGTTTTGGAAAAATTACAGAAATCGTATCTATTTGGGGGTTAGGGTTCAACAGTGGTTGTCGAATGTGGGGTTCATGCTGGGTGTCGAATTTGGGGTGTTTAGAGGTTAGTGGCAGGTGGTGATTGTGTGGGGTGGTTGGTGGCATGTTGTGGTGGTGGGGGGTTGGTGTAGGCAGCTTATGGTGCTGGGGGTTGGTGGGGCAGGTGGTTGTTGTGTTGTGTTGTGTTGGTGGTAGGTTGATGGTGGGTTAGTGGTGGTGGCGGGTGGTGGATGGTGGCGTAGGTTGGTGGCGGGGGGTGGAGGATGGGAGGGACAGGGGTTGGTGAAGAAGCTAGAGAGAATGGGAGAGTGAAAAAAGATCAGGGAGAGAGATGTAGTTGAGAGAGATATATTTTTTTAGTTTTAAAAAATAATATAGGATTATTTATTAAGTATATATTAAATTAATGAAGGAAATTACGAAGTTACCCTCATGTGGGGTTCACATGACCATTTTTAACGTTAAAATGTAATCTCGTTAGTGCTAAAGGACGAGACTTGAAAGATTTTAGAACATATAGGACGATTCTCATCACTTTTGAAGTTTAAGAACATCTACTGAAAAAATAGGTAAACATAAAGGACGATTTCTGTAATTTTTCCTATATAAAAATGTGATAGAAATAATGTTTATTATCAATAAACAAGTTAGAGGTTCGAGCTTGGAAATGTTAGTAGTGTTATCAAGCTATTTACATTATAGAGATTTACTTGAATCAAGTGTGAAATCATAATAGATCAATTGGAGTTATAAGATGTGGGGTACACACTCGATCAAGATTATTATAATTTTAAATATTGTGAACTCTCAAAAGTTTTAATGGTCGAAGCCCCTAGACTATGAAGGATTCCAATGGGGTGTCACCTCCTTCGTGGGGCCTTGGTGTTAGCCCCATGTGAGGTCAGAGGGGCATCACCCCCTTTCTTGAAAATGTTTCATTAGAAATGCATTCGATCAAAATGGATGGTGAAAAGTTGCGTGTAAAATAAATTTTAAAATGACTGGCAATCAATGGCAGGATATTTGTGATCAACAAGGATGATGATCATCAAAAGCGACTGGAAATTAGTGTCAACTTGGTCCATCGGTGGAAATGGGCATTAGTGGAAAATAACTATCAATGGTAATTAACGAGGCTAAGTGGCAACTATGAGAAGTGGTAACGGGACATTCTACTTATGTGATTGATAACTGCAAAGCAGTTGTAACCGTTGCATGTTATACACCAACTGTCATATTCTTTCATGAAGTGTTGTAACGATTCAACATAATTGGCTTGATGGTTCAACCCCCATATAAGGGGGTTCATTTGGTCGGATTTTTTTATACAAATTTACAACTTCATTATCATAGAGAACAACATGTCATTCTTGTAGAAACAAGATCTCGTGTATTTACGAAATACTTAAATCTGCAAGTGATACACGCGATTAAAAATGTTATCAAAGTCATACGGAATCCACTAAACCCAACGAGATCTACTTACGAGTCAAGCTCATGCTTTAGAAAAAAAGAGCTTGAAACAAGCCAAGCTGGAGAGCTCGTAAGTTATAGGAGTTAACATCTAGAACTTGAAACTCGTAAATTAAACGGACCTCGTTACGTCCCTAGTTTAAACATTTTATTTATTAGCAATTTAAAATACCCAAGGGTATAAAAACATTCTATCATAGATACTAAACCAATTAATTGATATTATTTTTTTATTACCGCTTTTAATAAAACAATGAGATTAAAAGAACAATGTGAATCAAAGCAAGTCGATTGGTTCGGTCAATTTGAGATTTATACAGTCCACTTCACCTTTAGGTGATGGTCTAGCTGGTCATTTGAGAACTTGAAACTAGTCACTTAACCTTTATTGTTTATGTTTTGTTTTTCATTTTGAGATGTGTTGTCATTTTTTGAAATGTTAGTTATCGTTTTGAATTATCATCAAAACCGATTAAACCAAACCATAATCCCATGTATTTAAAAAAACAGTTAACCAAAGTGTTGCCACATAAGCACATATGAGCCTCTGTATGCAACATAGTAAATGAGTGGGTTGGCCAATGATCTAATGGTCTAGTGGTTCAACAATAAAGTGTGAAGGTTTATTCAGTTATGTAGGGTTCCTGCCCAGGTGATCACGAATTCGATTCCAGACATTGGGGGTGACCCATGTGGCCCGGGTTGTCAGGTGTTATGACCCATTGGAAGATACACCTTAGGATTCGAACTGGCGTTAGGGTGATATAGGTCTTCAGACTTATCCAGATGAACTACGCTAACAAAAAAAATTGAGTGGATTGATAGGTATTTTAAAAATGATTTAGTGGAGCCATCAAAGATAAAATGAAGACATCATGGAATCATTTTCTAAGATATTGAACATTGTGCGATTAAAAATATGATATTGAACATTTAAACATTATTGATGGTGTTGATGTCAAGAGAATGACGTAGATGAAACGAGGATGGTCATAGACCCCAATGAAGGCGATTTCACACGCTAAACGAGGATGACAACGCTAAGATCACCCGTAGTGGAGAAGCAAAAGAGCGTTAAATGCCCTCATTCGCGCCCCACACCGCCCCCAGGGGCATTTTTGCTCTAAAATGGGTTTGGGCGTGAAATTTTTCACGCGGTAAACGGCATGAAATCTCCCTACTTTTGCTCCACCGATAGAATACATCCAAGTGCTTGGGGGCGCAAAATTTGCTCCACCACTACGCTTGCTCTAAGCTTTGAGGATGTTTTAGCCAAATTTGAATATGAGACAACGGTTGTGAATTGTGATACCTTAATGGTTCTAATTAGAATACCCCTTAAGTTAAAAATTGCAACAAACATCATTTTTAAGGGTTATGATCAAATACACAGTGAAAGAAAAATAGGAAGTCGTAGAAAGGGTATCAAACGGACTCCGATTGAACTCATTTAAGCAGCATTGGAACCGTCTCATCGAACCCTATGATCTTAGTTTTTAGGTTTCCGCTTTTTTGACTTTTAGATTGTAGTTTTTAGAATTTATGTTATATCATTGTGTCTTTTATGTAGCATTGTGTCTTTATCTTATTTTCATCATTGTGTCATTTTTGTGAATCATTGTGTCTTTTTTCTTCAGCATTGTGTTATATTTTGTCACTTATTGTGTCATATTTGATGATTTATTATGTTTTTTTGTATCTTTCTCACTCTTCTCATTTTTGTTACACTGTGTAGAATAACTTGAGTCTCGTTTTTAAAAGGTATTTTAGTCTCTCTTTTTTTTATTCCATCTCTTTTTTCTTTATCTAATAATCTTCAACATAGTCGGCATCATTTTACTTATTTATTACTACAAATATTATTTAGTTACATAACTTAAATCCACAGCCAAATTAAAATTTTGTCACGTTTCCATCAACAAATTTAAGATATTTCGGAAATCGGGGTTGAATGTGTTTTTGAAATTGACAATTGAATCAATGGAAATTGCTTAAACACAATGATGACAAAAACTTATCCATCAATAGTTTCTGGTTATAAATATGGGTCCCAACTCTGAACATGTAAATGTGTTAGTTGATGATAAAACAACAAAGTGGCTTTGTTCTTGAGAACTTGTCACATCATATAATGAAGATGAAAACCATGAAGAAAATAAAAACAGAAACAAATATGAAGATGATGGAGGATACGAAGAAGATGAAAACTATGTAGTAGTCTTCATGAGAACCAAATTATGGTGATTCTTCTTCTTCAAGTAGAGATAAATGTGAGCTTCAGTACGTACACATTCGTATGTATATGGATAGGTCATAGGTGGTTTTGTTTTTATCCTTTTATAAACTCCACAGATTTTTTTCGGTATTCGTCATTAATACGATATAATAATATTTGGTACTCGGGATGGAATCGGTATATTTTCGTCGGTATTACCGACAAAATCCCGTCCCGATACCATATAGTACTTATCCCGAAAAACCTAAAAAGTCGGTACCGATACCGATCCCGAACACCCTCGGTTCGGGATTGGTTTCAGTATTTGGTACTATTTGCTCATCCCTAACGTGGATAGTCACCATAATAACTTATTTATAATTATAACATATGATAATTTTTATTTTATCCAATTTTTTTTAACATCTAACCTTACTCCTTTACACCAATAATCCTAAATTAAACATCCTTGATCAGGATTTAAACCTGAAATCTCTCCTCTAAGAAGCATGTGCCTCTAGTCTTCATATACAGTATTTATTTATTATGCTCGTCAATCATCTTCTGACCTCTTGTCATAAATCTTCAACTTCCACGATCGATGTCTGCCACCAACTCCAAAATAGGAGAATCTATCAAATACACACACTCAAGGAAACAAAATCAGATATCATCAAACAATATTAATCAAACCAAGAACCTTAATTATATCTAAGCTTGAAACATACTCTCAAACAACATTTCAAACACGCATGGAGAGCATAAGAATCGAGCACGGTAACGAAGGATAGAAAGTGATGAGTTTATGGTGATTATCCCTTGCAAAAAAGACAGTGGGTACAAATCTTTGCAAGTAGAAAATTACGTGTTATTTATGTGCAAAACATTGCCATTAAAAAAAGAGTGACAACTGAAACCATAAATATAACTAAATGGCTATCTACCAATTAAATAATAGTACGTATAATTGCCCCAATCATACAGGTAGTTGCTACATGGATTACAACTTCATGCAATCATGCCTGCTAGCCAGCTTTATAAATTCTGGTCCCAACAAAGCCTGTCCAAAATAACACTTGATCCAAGCCCGACCGGTCTAGAAATGGTCCTAGCAAAGTATAACCCTTTTCCCTATTTGATTATTTTATTTCTAAACTTATAGTATGCTCTATATCTTTTATAACATTCTATTAATTTTATAATATGTATTTGTCTTTAAAAAAAAATACATATATCATATAAATTAAATTACATAAAATGAAAAAGATTACAAAGAATGTAAACAATATAAATAATGTATATATAAGTTAAATAGAGACGTATAATAAACATTGTTAAACCTCAATGTGGAAAATATAAGACAGTTTAACCGTTTGTTAACTAAACTTTAGGTGACCTAAATGCTTCGAGCTACACAATGCCCGGTTTCTTGTTTTAAGTTATTTTCCGGTTTTCAACTCCTAATCACACGATGAAGTCTTCGACGACGACCACGACCATGACATAGGTGACAAGGATTGGTAAACCTTCGTTGCGTAGTGTTTCATTTTCTTCTTTTTTCTTTAGGGAAAAAAAAATCATATATGATTTTATGAATATATTTATTTTCAGCATTCAAATAGGTTGAGATTATTTTTTTATAACTTTTTTTTTCCTGAATTATATGACTAACCATTAATAACAACGGTTCATACTTAGGGGGTGTGTGGGATTGATTATTCAAAATATATTATGCGTTTTGGAAAAGCAGGTGTGGAACTGCTTATAGATTATTGCGTTTTGGTAGCCTAAAAAACTAATTATCTGGGTTTTCAAAATGTCATCCCAAACATTAAAAACTGATTATCTACGTTTTCAAAATGCAATAATCTAAAAATCAGATTCAAAATGCAATCTCAAACACCCTCTTAAGCAAGAATTGAATACATATGATCATGAGATCACGAAACGGATTGATGATGATACGATTTTTATTTCCCACAACGGAAATAATTCGACATATGAACATCGATTGGTCGGTTATTTATGAAAGCCCGTCTCTATCAAACATAAAAACATACAAAATATCTTAAGAAATCTTCAATAGCCTTATGGGGACCTCACCAAAATCTTGTTGAGGGCCATCATTTAGATAAGCCTTTTAGAATCTCTAACGTGTGAACATGGAGTGGGAACTCGCTACATGTAAATTTAAGAAATTCAAGGGTATGTCTTGTGTGTGTGTGTATGTGCAAAAGTTGGTATTGTGGATGGAAAGAAGGTTCATCAAAGATGAGATTATTCACTGTTGATTTGATAGGAGGACCACCTACATGTACCATGGCCATATTATACTTGTGATCACGAGAAGAATAGTTGTGATTGTTCTTTTTTCCAAGGGTCAAGTTAAAGAGCACATGATCCTCAAAGTGTGTTGTTGGATATTTTAGTTGAATTGACTGTTTAACCAATATGTTCATAATAATACATCATATATGTATGGCGGTGCGGAGTGCACGCCTATTTGAATTTGTTATGAATTTAGAGGCGAAGCCCCTAAGGAACGGGGGTCCGAGGGCAGCGCCCCTGGGAGCAGGGTCCAAGGGGCAGAGTGGAAACCCTTTGAAAACTGCCTAAAAGACAGTTACTGGCCCAAAAAAATTTCATTACGAAATTCTCTTCTTCTTGGTCAATCTCTCTGATTCTCAAAATCTCAATCAAAACATACAGAAAATTCTCAATCTCTGATTGTATCCGATTGAATATTCGACATATTCGATAGAACCGTCGAATTGATTCAATCCGAAAGCGATCACGTACCTTCAGAGATTTCTGTTATCCGTTTTTGTTCGTTTGTTACGGTATGTGTCACTTCCCAAATTATGTAACATGGGCTTCTTCGCCTTTTAAAGCAAAATAGGACCTACAGAATGAAGCTAGAAGGAACCATAAATAATTAAGTCTTATATATTAATTAGGGGTAATTGTATTCTTACATGATATTTAGGTATTATATATATGTATTTTATTGAGTATTTTATTGAGCCATTTAATTAAATTGTCAAATGATTTGTTCCATAGAATATTACTTGTAGAAATATTTCATCAAAATAATTGCACATGTATTGTGTTTTATCATGGTGTTAGAAAGTTCTAGTTGACTTTTTTATTTATGAGTTTTTGTTTTCTTACGATAACTTATTTTATAATTTAAGATGTCTAAAATTAATAAGACATTGATGCTTAAAGTAGTACTATTAACGTGGAACTTGAAAGAAAAACTTGTCTAACATAGGTAACAAATTTGATCTTTCTGACATGATAAAGGTCTTGCACCTTACCCTACAACTCGCTCACCACATGATAATAGGTATCTATTAATATATATAAAAGAATTGAACATTGCTGACGTGGCGTGTAATGGTGCCTTCAATCTCTCCATGAAACTGCCACGTGGCATCATAATTGCAAGATTTTAGTGTTTTTAAATTATTTCCTTTTGTAATTAAAAATTCTCAATTACTAAAATTAAATTGAGTTATTTTAGTAAAAAATAATTTAAAAATAAATTTAAAATTTTCTCTCTCATGTTTCCTCCCATAATTTTTAAACATTTATATCTTTTATATACGAGATTTTTTAAAGAAAAAAATTACACCAAATTAACGAGCGTTTTATTATCTTTCCAACGAGTACCATAGTGCTATATAAAAAACAGAGAAAAAATCGACTATTTTTTTGTGGGGTTTCGTTCATACAGAAAAAAAACACACAAAGTGTTCATATTATTCATTAATCATGTTTTTTCTTTTAAACCAGGTTCTTATCTACGATGTTGAAAATCAGCCCAATCGCCATGTTATCATTGGAATTTTACTAGATATACTTCATCCAAGAGAAGCTAGGAGAAAGAATCGCGCAACACTGCAACACATGGTGTCACCTTATAGCAAGGTTATTTTTTTATTTATTTAATTACAAGAGTAATAATTAATACTATTGGTATTAGTATTATTAGAATAGTTATATTTTTCAACCCCGGAACGCTCCCGTGAAGAATTGATAGTTGCTGACGTGGCGTTCAATTGTGGCCTCAACCATCTCTTGATTATGCCACGTGGCATAATGAGATGCAATGGTTACAACTTCCAACTTAAGTGTTTGTTTAGTTGATTATGTTAGGAATTATAAGAGCCATTAGAATGTGAGAAATTAGAGAGATGTGATGAGTTTTTAAATAGTTGCAGCTTACATAAGTGATTTTTTAGATGATTACTGATTAGGTTTTAGATTAGGGAATATGAGTTATTACGGATTAGAATACTATGAACATGTAATAATTGAGAGATTTTGTGGTTAGTTAACTTGAGTCATTTGCAATAGGTTATCACGTAAAATTGGATTTTTAACCCCGGGATCCTCCTGGGGTAATCAGCTAGTTAAGAATATAGGAATGTGTAGAAATAAAAACTTATTGAAGAAAAGAAAGAAAGGAAAAAAAAACTACACCAATCGTTAGAGTCGTACTAGGTTTAATGTTTGAAAATAACAAACTTTGGAATTTTACGGGATGTTATTTTGGGGGTAATAAAGCCCAATTTAGGGGAAACTTTATTAAAATACTAACCACGTTTTAGACCGTTCGGAGTGGGGCGGGAAGAGGGGAAGGGGGAACATCGCCCCGGGTGGGCGAGGAAGGGGAGAAGCCCCTTGGGCGGGGAAATCTCCACCGGTGTGGGGCTTTTTTTTGGCCACATGTCATTTTTTGATTGGTTCAGCTTTTTTTTTTAATTTAACACACACATTAATAATAATAATAATATTCCTTCCCCTCCTCCACTCTTCATAATTTTTTCCCCTTTGTCAAAAACATGATATCAAAACTTGTAAATCTTTTATTAATCACAAAATAAACTCAAGAAACAAACTGAAGATACTGATTACAACTCAAACTCTCTACCTCAACTCTTTGATCTAAAGAATCACAGATCATCTACAAACAAGAAAGACCTCACAAAGAAAGGATCTGAACAAGACGTTCAAGATCCAGAGAAACCCTAACCCTAGATGATAAGAGAGAGATACAACAAACTGAGAGAGTGAAAGTAAAAAATGATCGTAAACTAATACAGAGGAGAGAGAACCAGTTTATATAGCTAGAGACTAGGCTTGGACAACTAACACATCCGAACCTATGTGAGTCGTTGATCTGTTAAGAAAGAAACACACCAAGGCTTAATCTGGACCATCCAATAGTCATGAGGATTGCCAGCGTGGCAATCCTCTCGTCTGTTTAATACCGAGCCTAAACCATTGGGCTGATACAGCTTCTGGGCTTCAGACAATAGAAGCTGGACTTGGGCTTGACTAATACTTTCTTGTTGTGGCCCAATACACTTAATAGCCCATCACCAACTGAACTTGATCTCGAACACTTGCACGACTTGACTTCTGGACATTCTCGTACATTGAAGCTTCGAACACGACTCAGCTACAATCCTGATCACCTCCACTCTTCCTATGCAACTCTATACTTGTCCAAGTATTTTTACCTGTCAAAACTCATGCAATATATTCAAGACACCATAACTTAAATAAACACAATAAACACTTTTGGTTTAAATTGAAGTTTTGTTCTATACATTTTAACACCCCCCCACAATTTAACAACCAAAAGGATCTTCCATTTTTAACAAGTTACACATTTGATCATGATGACCAACACCCAAACCTTTGGTCATAATATCTGCAACTTGAAGTTCAGATTTAATTTTGGTTGGTTGAACCAAACCTTTAGACACAAGGTCTCTTAAGAAAAACAAGTCAAGCTCAAAGTGTTTTGTCTTATCAAAAAATACTGGGTTGGCTGCAATTGACAATGCAGCACTGTTATCACAAAACAATTGCACAGGTAACTCTACCTTAATTTGCAATTCTGATAACAAGTTTTTAAGCCAAAGCACTTCACAAGAAGTGGAACACATAGCTCTAAATTCTGCTTCAGCAGATGACCTAGATATTGTAGACTGTTTCTTGCTTTTCCAGGAAACCAATGAACTTCCTAGAAATATACAGAAACCAGTCACACTTTTTCTAGTAATAGTACACTTAGCCCAGTCTGAGTCAGAATAGGCTATAAGCTTAAGATCAGTATCTTGTCTAAAAGATATGCCTTTCCCTGGAGCCCTTTTTAGATATCTTAACAGTCTAAATGCAATCTTAAGATGACCATCAGTTGGTTTGTGCATGAACTGGCTCAGATAATGTACAGCATAGGAAATATCTGGTCTTGTATGAGACAGATATATAAGTTTCCCTATGAGCTGTTGATAGCCAGTCATATTAACCAAACCTTTTGAATGATCATTGCATATATTAGTTAAGACATGATTAGGCTCTAAGGGATTACTAACTGGTTTGCAAGCCAACATGCCATACTCAGTTAGTAAATCTAAGCAGTATTTCCTTTGAGATAGACATAGCTTATCATTAAAGGTTACTACTTCAAGACCTAAGAAATATTTAAGTTCTCCTAGGTCTTTTATTAAAAACTTTTCTTTTAGACAAGACTTAACCTTATCTATCTCAGTGAAACTATTACCTGTTAATACTATATCATCAACATACACAAGTAACAAAACAGTAGTGGTTTCAGTAATTTTAAAAAACAAACTGTAATCACATTTGCTTTGACAAAAGCCAAGACTACTCAACACACTAACAAGCTTTTCATTCCACATTCTAGGGGCCTGTTTCAGCCCATAAAGAGACTTATTTAATTTACAAACTTTGGTTTCATTTTCAGAAAAGAAACCCTCAGGTAAAGACATATACACATCTTCATTAAGATCACCATACAAAAAAGCATTATTAATGTCTAACTGAAACAACTTCCAGTTATTTTGAACAGCAATAGACAAAACAGTTTTAACAGTTACAAATTTAACAACAGGAGAAAATGTTTCATCAAAATCAATTCCCTCCTTTTGGCTATACCCTTTAGCCACAAGTCTAGCTTTAAACCTTTCAATTTCACCACTAGACTTATATTTAATCTTATAGATCCATTTACATCCAACAAGACTTCTTCCCTTAGGAAGATCAACTAAAGTCCAGGTGTTATTTCTATTTAAAGCCTCTACTTCATCATTCATAGCTCTTACCCAATTTGGGTCAAGAGCAGCCTGTTTATAATTTCTAGGCTCAACTGTTTTATTTAACATGCTAGCAAACACCCTATTTTCACAACTCAAGTTAGAATAATTGACTACTCTATCTATGCCATACTTAACCTTCCCCTCAACTATGAAGTCATTAAGTCTCCTAGGAAGGGAAGTCTCCCTACTCCCTTTTCTAACACTTTGTACATTTGAATCATTGCCCTCAGACATAGAAGTTAATTCATTTTCAGTCATCACATGACCTGCCCTATCCTTCCCTCTGGTTTCATCAGGTTCAGAAGAGTTAGGAGACTCATCCTGATTAATACCTGAGGTGGACTGCTGGTTCTCATGTGTCCCTGAATCACTCATACCTGAGCCCCTTCCTTCATCATTGGGCTCTTCAGAGTATTCAGATGTTTGTTCATTATCAACAGTATCAAAGAAATTTAATGAGTCTACTTTAAGACCTTTGTCTTCATTATAATTTTGAAAAACTTTTTCATTTTTAAAAGGAAAAATTGTCTCATAAAATTTTACATCTCTTGAATAAGAGATGGTTTTTGTTTCAAGGCTATAGACCTTATAGCCTTTTTTCTCATTTGAGTACCCAATAAAGACACATTTTTCTGACCTTTCACTTAGTTTATTAGACTCATTCAATACTGTTGCAAAACATAAACATCCAAATACTTTTAAGTGATCTAGGAAGGGTTTAAATCCAAACATAAGTTCATAGGGAGTTTTTCCTTCCAGGACAGAGGATGGGGTCCTATTGATTAAGTAAGCAGCAGTCAATACACATTCAGACCAAAATCTCACAGGTAAGTTACTTTGAAACAACAAAGATCTAGTCACATTTAATAGGTGCCTATGTTTCCTTTCAACTATTCCATTTTGTTGAGGTGTGTAAGCACAAGTTGTTTGATGAAATATCCCTAAAGTTTTACACAAATCATTCATTTGATTATTAACAAATTCTGTACCATTATCACTCCTAAAACATTTGATATTTCTTTCAAACTGTGTTTTAACTATGTTAATAAATTCTTGTATACACATAAACACTTCAGTTTTGTGCTTTAATAACCACACCCAAACAGCCCTGGAATAGTCATCTACCACAGTAAGGAAGTATTTGAAACCTTCCTTACTTGGTACTCTATAAGGTCCCCATACATCTAAGTGGACCAGGTCACCAACACCTAGAGACTTATGATCACTTAATGGAAATGGTTCTCGATGCTGTTTTGCTTTGTGACACACATCACAAGGCAAATCAGAGTTTTTAGAACCAATATTTCCAACAATGGATTCTAACTTCTGAATAACAATGTCAGAAGGGTGTCCTAATCTAGCATGCCATAACTCAAACTGTTTATTAACAATACCAACCTTATTACTAACATATGATCCACCACAAAAATATAAGCCCTCTAGCTGACTACCAGTCACCAGGACTTTCTTTGTGGACAAATCCTGAATGTAACAACTATGTTCATCAAAACCAACATACAAATGATTGTCTTTTACAAGTTTATGAACAGAGATGAGATTAACACAGTATTCAGGTACCACAAAAACATCATGTAACACAACATTGTTGCCCAATTTTAAGGTTCCTATCTTAGTGACCAAAGCATTTGTACCATTAGGATGTTTTACTTGAATGTTTAGATCAGATACATCAACATAATCTGTTAAGTCATGTTCACTGGTTACCATGTGCTGATTAGCCCCTGAATCTATTATCCAACCCATCCTAATTCTTTTACTACTAGTATTAAAACAGAACACAGGTTTCACACTAACATTAGCACAGAAATGAGAAAACATGTTACCTGACACATTATGACTTTGAGGAGGATCACAACTCTTGTCAGAGATCAGACTTAAGAGTTTAGATACTTGCTCACTAGTCAAAGATGAAAGGTGAACATCAGGTTTATCACTACTGGAATTATTCACAGCAACTTTCCTATTATGCATGCCCCTAGCTTTAGCCCAGGCAGGATATCCAATTAATTCGAAACACTTATCAATTGAATGGCCTGTCTTATCACAGTGTGTACATTTAAGATTCTGACCAACTCCTTTACTTGGTTTCTTACTAAATTCTGAAGGTTGATTAGTTTTAGCAAAAAAACCAACTGCTGTATGACCTTTTTTAGAAGTCTCTGCAGAGTTTCTATGGGATTCCTCCCTAGAAACAATAGCAAAGGCTTCTTTGACAGTTGGCAAAGTTTCTTTTATTAGTAAACTTGTTCTTACAGGTTGGTACACACTGTCCAGACCCATGAGGAATTGCATAAGTTTTATTAAGCTACTAAAATTATTAAATTCCCTAGCAGCATTACAAGTACATGCAGGTAATTGTAAGATTTGATCTAACTGTTTCCACATTATGTTCAATTTGTGATAATATTCAGCTACAGACATTCCATTTTGATTAAAAGAATTTATTTTCTGATACAAATCAAACACTACAGACCCATCAACCTTGTCATATGTTTCTTTAAGTTCAGCCCAAACATCACTGGCTGATTTAGAAAACACATGACCCAAGTAGAGATCCTCACTAACAGAATTGAGGATCCAAGTTAATACTATGGAATTGCATCTGTCCCACTGTCTAGCAAGTATATCATTGGTTTCAGATTTGACACAACTTTTATCAATAAAGCCCCATTTATTTTTGACTTGTAATGCTAATGTTAAAGCATTTGCCCACACAGAGTAGTTTTCAGATCCTTTCAATTTAATTGTTACGATAGTTAAGTTGCTAGAGTCGGACGGATGCAAGTAAAGAGGATCACTTGCATCAAGTTTACTAATAAGTGTTTCATTATTAGTGTTGACAACAGTACCACTACCTCCATCAGTAGTGGTATTTCCACCAAGGATGTTAGTATCACCCATGACAGAACAATCAAATCACAGATACAAACTATACTAGGCAAGCAAATAATAGCACTTAGAACACACAAGCAGTCAAGACACAAAAAACAAAGGCGAAGCCAAGTCAGTGATCCAGATCAGTGAATCCTCAAGGGTTCCACCGCAGGTCTTAACAAGGGAGCCGTACAAGAAAAAAAACCACAAGACACTAGGCGAAGCCGAGTCAGTGATCCAGATCAGTGGATCCTCAAGGGTTCCACCGCAGGTCTTAACACGGGAGCCTCCACAACCTAGACACACAACAATACTTTGAGCCAATTCCGGTCCACCTAACCCGGACAATGCTCCTAGACACAATAAAAGACAGATAACAAAAAACAAAAAACAATAAGATGGAACGATCTCACCAAGAATAAACCCAAGTTAGGGTTTCTCCAAACTCGTAACGATTAACCTTCACTTAGGGTTAATCGTCAGAGAGCAAATATCAAATAAGATCCACAGCTGTTCCAGCTCCAGCTAACACGTTTCAATACGATCAGTCAGATCTTCACCACGATCAACTCAGAGATCCTTTTCACGGTTAATCAGCGGAAGAAATACCCAAGATCTACAACTTAGATCTAAAGATCTTTAACAAAAAAGATATCAGATCTCAATCTAGAACCTAAAGCTCTGATACCATGTCAAAAACATGATATCAAAACTTGTAAATCTTTTATTAATCACAAAATAAACTCAAGAAACAAACTGAAGATACTGATTACAACTCAAACTCTCTACCTCAACTCTTTGATCTAAAGAATCACAGATCATCTACAAACAAGAAAGACCTCACAAAGAAAGGATCTGAACAAGACGTTCAAGATCCAGAGAAACCCTAACCCTAGATGATAAGAGAGAGATACAACAAACTGAGAGAGTGAAAGTAAAAAATGATCGTAAACTAATACAGAGGAGAGAGAACCAGTTTATATAGCTAGAGACTAGGCTTGGACAACTAACACATCCGAACCTATGTGAGTCGTTGATCTGTTAAGAAAGAAACACACCAAGGCTTAATCTGGACCATCCAATAGTCATGAGGATTGCCAGCGTGGCAATCCTCTCGTCTGTTTAATACCGAGCCTAAACCATTGGGCTGATACAGCTTCTGGGCTTCAGACAATAGAAGCTGGACTTGGGCTTGACTAATACTTTCTTGTTGTGGCCCAATACACTTAATAGCCCATCACCAACTGAACTTGATCTCGAACACTTGCACGACTTGACTTCTGGACATTCTCGTACATTGAAGCTTCGAACACGACTCAGCTACAATCCTGATCACCTCCACTCTTCCTATGCAACTCTATACTTGTCCAAGTATTTTTACCTGTCAAAACTCATGCAATATATTCAAGACACCATAACTTAAATAAACACAATAAACACTTTTGGTTTAAATTGAAGTTTTGTTCTATACATTTTAACACCCTTCATCACTTGATATCAAATTCTAGTCGTTCGATTGAATGTTCTCCTCATGCGTCGTCTTTTCTACCCTTCCAATGGTCTTATTACTAATTTTAGTGAACCAATATCGACCAGTCATAAAAAAAACTACCCTTCCAATGGTCTTATTACTAATTTTAGTGAACCAATATCGACCAGTCATTAAAAAAAAAAAAAAAAAAAAAAAAAAAATTAAACCAATATTTTTTAATGTCTAAATGAGTTTGTGCCAAAAATTTCTAACATAAAAAGGTTGAAAGTCAAGAGTACGTAGCTATCGTATATTGTACGAGTTCTTGGTTAAATGGAACAACAGATCGAAGCCCCACCAAAAAGCTTCTTCGTGATGATTGCTATTTCCATTCATTAAATGAGCATTACGTTCAATAGAATAATCTAATTTGTGAAGTGTATAGTTTACATATTTATAATGGAAGAATACTTTTTTCACAACTTTTTTTTTTCAATAATCTGATGGGAGTCGGGACTATTAAACTGGACAAAAAGTACGTACATGCCCGTTACATCGTGTTAGCCCGCAAAAATCAAACTTAAACGCAAAACATAGAAGAGAATAACGAAGTTGACCTAGGACCCACGTATTGCTACGGGGTCGTTAAACGAGAAAAAATATATGTAAAAAAGTTGAACCACACACACATGTTGCAACGTGTTAACTCGTACAATATAGACCGAAACGTAAAACGAAAAATTTATTAAAGGTGAAAAGTATATGAGACCAAACTTTAAAGTGGAAAGGTGTTGAGGTAAAAAAAAAAAAAAAAAAAAAAAAAAAAACCCTTATGATAAACTTGTAAAAGATGAAAAGTATAATGGTTAATCTATACTACATTATAAAGGAAGAAAAATGTGTACAAATGTCATTTTACATGAATTTTAAAATGGTATAGGAAAAGACTCATGTTTAAAACCCAAGTATCATATATTTTTCTACCTTTCTACCCTTCTTCATTCTTCATGCAAAACGTAGTTGTACAAATTCTTTTATCATAACTCCTAATTACCATTAATCAGAAGAATGTAAATAAACAAAGTCTAATATAAAAATACAAAAACCGTTCACCCGGGAGAAAATGCGGGTATCCTACTATGTTATCCACTATAGGAACAAAAACATGATGTGCAACTTTGTAAATATGTACCTGTATGTAATGTCAAATTCTTTGGTTTATACTATATTACCCTTTGTGAATTGATATATTTCTTGTATTAGCAAATAAATTTTATAAATACAATACGTGAAACCCGCAGCGCAACATACGAAAAAAAACCATAAATACATGTGACAACGTGCGGGGACTCACACTAGTAGTAATAAAAAATCAAAATGATTTTGTAGTTAAATCAGCCTAAATCTTCTATCTTCTATAATATATAAATGAAAGCAATTGTGGGACACATGGCACCTTATCGGGGCTTCTGAGTTTTTTCCAGCTCATTCCCAATTACCAGTTTTGAGAAAAAAGTGAATCTTTTATGACTATAATTATAGCCGGTCCCCATTTTTTAGAAACAAACTTATTTATAAACCCTAATTTCCACTTCTTCTTCCTGTAACACGATTTCAAAACAAATATAGAGAGACAAAGAGATGAGAGAAAGAGAGAGATTGGGATCAACAATGAGGTAGGAGAAAAGAAAAGGTGCGCTAACTTCAATTATCTACTTACTGAATCAAAATCCAGGTAAAACTTTATGTGTTGCGATTCTTACTGTTACTAAACAAAACATGGACTTTCTTTACACGCTTTCTTTAATTTTTTTCATGATTACGCTCATGGAACCTAACAAAAAACAAATCCTTTCTATAAATCGACGTTGATCTTCCATTTTGAAGTTACCCTAATCAATCGTCCTCTCCTTAAAGATGATTCTTGATCTTCCATTTATCATTATCAATTTCTGCATTTTAATAATATTAAATTGAACCTAATATTCAAATTGTTTTATTTTGTAACCAAAACTCTTGCACTAATCATCTTCATTTTTCTGATCAAACTCCACAATGCGATGTCGTCGTTGCGGTAGTTGCTCCGGGCAAGATCGTCATTTCCAACCACAAAGAGATTCGTGTGCAGTGCTTTGCAAGAACGTTGTTATTATTGATCTCTCAACAGGTCCTAAGGTATATCACTTTGAATTGCATTTTATTTGATTTGTGACTTATGTTTTGATTAGGGTCTTTTAGAAGTTACTTTTCTCCATCGTAGAAACCCATATGTTAGTTATTTGGGGAAGAAATCATTTTGCATAACCTTTTATTAGGTATCATTTTTTTTTCTAATTTGGGGTTTCAATCGAGTGAAAAATGATTTGGGATATTGTGTTATTGTTCAAGATTTTGTTATGGGTTTGTTTGAAGTAAGGAAATCTTGCTCATTTTGTAACAAAGTTTGGAATTTTATCTCATTAATGATTTATCTTCATCAAGGGTCACTGTAGGTTTCAGGTTTTGCTTAATAATTTTATTGGGTTAGTGTATTTGTTTGAAAAGATGCATGTTCATTCCAAAGTTAAAGGTTAAGTGATGTAAACTGTACTTCTTAATAATAATACCTTAAGGAAACAGGTAGCCACTTCTTAATAATAATAAACTGTACTTCACTTCTTAATAATAATACCCTAAGGAAACAGGTAGTCATTGTTATTAAATTATATTTAAGTATGTGTGTGGTTACATATATAGTTGAAGTTAGTCAAGCTACTGAAATTTTGTATTAAAAGGATGTCATCTACAAATATTTAAGGGTATTTTGATTGAGGGTTAGATAGCAGACAGTACTAAGCACTTGCCTCCTTTATGGGATCTCTACTCAAATGAAATGATAGTTAGATTTGATAAACACATCCTCAAGGTCAGTCTAATGACTGTATATAAAGAAGCAGAGGAGCTGGCGAAAACCGGGAATGTCCGGGTAGAAAAGGTTTATAGAATTCATCGTCATAACATGGCTATCAATTATCATCAATTGTTCTTAAGGAAAATAGCAAAAATAGCATGATATGATATCTATAAATTTTAGATTACATGAATAATTATTTAGGTTAAACCATTTCTTTATGTTTTGACCTGTCACTCAACCTGTTTGACCCACAGATTAACCTAATATTTGTGAAATAGGGATCATTTGTTAAATCATTTGTGGCTAAATATTTGGGGCCTAACATCGGGTGTCCAAAAACAGTTTAAATTTAATGTTTATTGTTTAATTACAGAATATTGCTCTTTTGTTTGCCAAAATAGGTGTACTAGGCTGACTTTGACGGCGTTATCTTGCCTTTTTACAATTCTTAGTATGATTTACAACCCTTTGATCTTTTGTTAGGCAACACATATCTATTATGCAGACTTTGATGGCCTTTTCTGGCCTTCTCACAATTCTTAGCATGCTAAAATGAATCTGTTTGGATGTCTGCACTGCTTTACTTTTGTTTACCATTAAATCATTTGGTTCAAGTGTATAGATGCATTATATTGATACAAATTAATCATATTTGCAAAGGATGACATCGATGACACAAAGGATTCGATACCCGGACTAAAAAATTCAGGAAAGAAACCTAACGCTTTTGAACTAAACTAGGCATATATCATCTGATCATATATTTTGTTGCATTATCAATGTCAGTTTCTTTATTAAAGATGGAAAAGATGTATATTTTTTAAGGTTATGTATGTCAAATATTGTTGTAAGTGGAAATTGAATTTCTTCTTTTCAGTCGCACTGGATCGGTCCGGAATACTTTAAGAGATGTCCAGATGAAAATGTAATCCACAAGACTAACGTGCCACATATCCGTCTTGAACTCCGTGGCATGGTACGTATCTTAAATTAACACAATTTTTTCTATGTTTTTGTTATCTAATAATATTTAAAGTGAAAATGACCGATCCTAGATGACAAAATAGTGAGTATTTTTTATTAGGCCCTACAAACTTGAAGGTATGAATATATTTCTTCATCTAGATTATCGCGCTTCAATCATGTCGGATTGCTAAGATTCATTGGTGGATTTTAATATCAAATATGTTGTCTTCTGTTCAATACCTTTTCCCATGACTAATATTTTATTGATTCCAGAGACTAACATATGATGCTTTTGATTAATTTGGTCAAGGATTTTTATTTCTTTAAAGTTAGATACATTAGTTACCATGCAGTTGTTCTTTATTATTAATATTATTATTATTATTATTATTATTATTATTATTATTATTATTATTATTATTATTATTATTATTATTATTATTATTATTATTATTATTGTATGTCTTAATACAACTTATATAACAATGTGTTTTACTGGAATTTAGATTGTGTTTGGTTTTTTTTTTTTTTTTTTTTTTTTTTTCATTTACATATTGAGATGATATAGTTGTTAAAACTTTATATACATTCTAACTTTTTTAAAGTATGTTTGTTTAGAGGCTAAATGGTGTGGAGTCGAGGAAGGGTTCGGGGGGTGAGGTGGTATCCCCCCCCCCCCACCCTCCCTGAAATTAACTCGGTGACTTTGGCAAAAATCTCCCTTCTTCACCGAATGGCTATGATTGGTTGGATGGTTTTGAACGTTGCAGTTTAATTTTTTTAACTCAAACTTTATATATATATATCTTACACTATGATCTGAAATGAAGGGGATGCGTGCCTGGGACGGTTGCAGATCTGAAAAGTAATGGACGGTTGTAGAAAGCGGTGACGAGGACGGGATGAAGATGAAGTTGCATATCTAAAAAGCCGACGATGGTGGCTGTGGTGGATGAGTGGGAGGTGGAGTTGTTTGTTGGAGATGGAGAGGATGAAGATGAAGATGAAGATAGATATGAATGTGCATGTGTGTGTGATATATTTTTAATTTAAATGTATTTTTTAAAAGTATAAAATATATATTGAATAGATTAAATAAAATAATAAAAAAAGGAAGGGGAATGGGGAAGAGTGGGAAACCATTTCCTTGGTTTGAGGGAGGGAATTGAGGAAATGATGTGGTGCTGATGTGACATTTGGGGGAGTTGGGGAAAATGGCACAACACCATATAGCCTTACTGTTATGGGGCTTCAAGACTGCGACGTGGGCAGGGCGCTACTAGCGAATGCCGCCATACAAGGGCGTATCTACTGCTGGATAGATACCTTTGGCGGCTAATCATCTTGATAGTACGGTAGTAATATCTAAATGTGCAAATGTCGTAGCAGGAGCAGGGTGGGTCAAATCATCTGCAGGTACATAAACAACTTGAATAGAAGTTATGGACCCTTCTTTGGTAGAAGTAATTCTTTGGGCAGGGGATTGGGTGAAGGAAGAAGAGCACTTTTTTTTCTATAAAACCCTGACGCAGCCCCTCGATAGCATATAGCCTTATCATATGTCTCGCCTCTTTTTATTTCCTCATAACGTGATACATACACACTATTATATAGGTGAATTGGATTTTAGTAATCCAAATTTTGCCTCGTTGGCCAGCAATAATTTATACTTAAGAAAATTCTCCAGAACAGTTCCAACTATTAAAGTATGTTCCTCCAATGAGCTTTTGTTAACTGGGAATTAATTCAGTTTATTGATGTTGATGTGGACGCTAACATAGCATGCTGACGCTGACATGCCATGAATAGTGTCTGTCCCGTGTCACTATCCGGTTTTTTAAATTAGATTTGTCTAAAAAATCATTTTTACTACAATATAATATAACCGAACCGTTACACTCCATTCATTTTCAACTTGTAAAGTTGTTTCATGGATGGTTTTGGTCCTTTTAAGTTTTTATCTCATTGTTTCCATGCTACTCATTAATGATCCAAATACACCTTTCTCCATACTACATGTACATGAGACATCCACTCATCAAACGGAAAGACCTAGCTAGCGAGAGTTTATATTCATATATTCCCAAAAATCTAAAGTCATTTTAGTAGCAAGACTAGACCTTAGCTATAAAGGTTAGAACACGCGCGCATTGTTTATCTAAATTCTTTAGAATTCTTTTTTGATCGGATATATGATATGCACACGGCTACAATATAAACCACATATGTTATTTCAAAGAACTACATTCGACATTATAGTGGAATTGAAGATTCATATAGGTCACGCATCCTTTTAAAAAGAAAATTGATATCGTTTTGATAAGTGAAACAAATGAAACTCATACATACTTATCACACATATATTCTCTTTTTGGTTGGAGTAAATCACAAGCACCAACAAAAATGATGTGATATGATGATTGATATGTCCATTGATTCAGCCAAGCATCATATTCAATGCAGAATTTGTAATGCAGCTAAAAAAGAAAGAACAATATTGTTTAAATATGTGGTTTTATGCATCAAACATTGTTTGTAATATGCCTTTTGTTATTCTGAAATCGGAAATTTTGAAAAGAATTTATGTTCTATTAACAAGTCAACTTTTTACCTATAAAGAAAAAGAAACGAATCAAGATCCATATTGGGTCTCTTTTGATGCTCATAATAATGGGTTCATCATTATCATGATTTTGGATTTAAGATAACGTGTAAAAAGTACGTCTAATGATAATTACGGTGGTAGATCATGTTTGACATCATGCATAAAAGAAAAGAAACGTATAATACTGAAATTATGATTATATCAATAGATATCAGGATATAATGATAGGTGGACCTTGTAGTGGTTGCAATTATCGGTTGTAGAGGTACGTATATATACTCATAGTTGTAATTAAGGTTTTTATTTTATTTTCATAGCCATAGTTTTACATATATGATTTTATTCACGAACGGGACTTGATCCAAAATGTTATCATGTTTTTTGGTAGTTTAACAACCCCCCCCCCCCCCCCCCCCACGTCTTCATTGCTAATTAGCGCCGCATTTTGTAGTTTCGGTTTTTCTAACGTTTAGGGTTGGTGTTATGCTTAACTTAATGATGAAAAACTTTTAGTTTCACTATTAAAGTTAGCTTATAAACGTTTGAAATTCAATTCATACTTTTAGAGTTTTAGACATGTCAATGTATAAAACTCTAAAAGTATGAATTGAATATGATGCACTTTGTACAATGCTTCGAAAGAATTAGATGTCCTTGCTAGAGTGAGTTCTGAATTAGATGATTGCATGAATGGTAGGGCTGAGCACTTCACAGTTTGGAACCGCTAAAACCGAGGAACCGACACAGAACCGCTAGATCCGAACCGTATTCTTATATATAGGGTTCGGTTTCGGTTCTTAAATTTTGGTGAAAACGGTTTCCGGTTCGGTTCGGTTCAGAACCGCGGTTCTGTTTAAAGAACCGCTAGAACCGGGTTAGGTTAAAACTTTAAATATTATATATAAAACCCTATTAACTTAGTGGGCTTTTCCAAATAGTTTGTATACCGACTATCCACATTTTCAATTCCCAAGTTTAATCTTTATAAAGAATATTTTTCGAGTCATGTTAACTGTATAATATCTAACAAACTTGTTGTGATAGG
This sequence comes from Ambrosia trifida, assembly GCA_028751855.1. Classification (NCBI taxonomy): domain Eukaryota; kingdom Viridiplantae; phylum Streptophyta; class Magnoliopsida; order Asterales; family Asteraceae; genus Ambrosia; species Ambrosia trifida. The sequence goes on along the minus strand of CM054125.1, from coordinate 7,734,414 downwards.
AGTTTCATTTGAATTATGTAATTTCTATAAAAACATATATAGTACAATAAAGGGAATGAAAATAGCTTGAACTGAGAATCAACGCTTACAAAGTCATTAATGAGGTGTGCAGGTTGGCCTATAATGTGTATTGGACAATGATGTAGTATAACATGTGGCATTAGGAATGCATGACATATATCATTCGTAGTGTCAAAATTACAATCATTGCATATATGCGGTTGGTATTATGCACTTCTAAATATGTATCATGGGTCCGTAATATGAGTAATGGTTTTCATCGGGTTTGGTTTTCGGTTATCGGGGTATTCGGGTTTTCAATGGTTAAAATATTACTCGATAACCGACCCAATCTAGTTAAATGGTTATCGTTATGGAGTTAATCGGGTTTGGGTTTTTCGGGTCGGGTTAAATGGTTATCGGTTAAAATAGTCTAAAACAGTCGGAAATAAGTTTTAAACAGCTAGAAGTGACTTGAACCAAACGTGCACCTTGCTTGACTCAGTGTACACTTTTTAAGCATTGTGTGCCTTAAACATTTAACTACCTAGGTGTTCTTACAAATTACATTCTTCATTTCCTAAAATATACCCAGTAAGAGCATTCACAGCCCGTTCCCCATTCCCAACCATATAATTTAAGGAAAAATCATAGTTTTCTAAATTTGTCTCTCACTTTTTCAAAGTCTCTCCCATCTCATTCCTCATTCATATCCCCTATAAGTTTTTTTTATTATTATTTTCTTTCTTTACGACCAACATCAAACCATTCCACCTTTAATTTGTATTATTTTATTATTATTAAATGAGATGGGGGAAGTATGGCAACATAGGTTTTTTACAAATTTTAGAAATAGGGTATGAGGATAGGGGTTAAGATGGAGTGAGTTTTTGTAGGATTTTCTTAAATTTTAAGAATGGTGAAGGAAATGAGGGATGGGTTGTGAATGCTCTAATATAGGCTTTTCAATTGCAAATTCATAAAGAAATTAAGAGTACACTGTCTTTGGTTTTAGTCATGCATTTGATACAATTCTATATTTCCTTTAGAAATTGACAACTAATCAATTTTGAATCCAAATTATTTCCAGTGCAATATACATAATAAGAAAACTCATATGAAGTTGAAATTCAAGAAAACTTTAAAGATCATAATGATGTTTGAAAGTAAGGATGTTAAATTACCTAGAAAGTAGGAGGGAACTCAATTAGGAATGTGAATAGTCATTCGTTTTTTTAGTTCCTCGGGTTATTCGGGTCAACCCGAAATACATATATTTAATCCAAAAACCGACCCTAATAACTCTAGTCGGGTTCAGGTATGACACTTCATCGGGTTCGGGTTAATCGGTTAAGGTACTTTCTCGGGTCGGTTCACTTCGGGTCGGGTTTGGTTATCGGGTTTCGGTTAAAAAGAACATCCCTAACAGGGCCGGCCCGACAAGCTTAGCAAACCAGGCAAAAGCCTAGGGCCCCCAAAAAGTAAGGGCCTCGGATTTTTATTTTCAACTTTGTTCTTATATTACATGTGTATTTAGCCTAAATTAACAAACTAAAAACTAAAGACATAAACGACCAAACAAGTAAAATGTCTGGACCCAAAAATTGAAGAACTAATGGCCAGATCCTTTTTTTCTTGAACGCATCCTCAACTCCTATCCTCATTACCCGTGACCTCGCTAATTGCAACTGACATGGATGGCGATTGGCAAAGAAATTATGAGCGAAATTAAGGGTAATCAATCATCGCTAATGGTTGCTCAATGTCTCAATATCAAGCGAAACAAGGATTATCTGCGTAACAACAATTTTTTTCCAGTAATACTAACTGATATATGTAGTGCGATTTACGATTGAGTAACAAAAAAAAATCAATTTTGCATTTGATATTTACGGTTGTTCATACTTATTCAACGGGCCCTGAAATTTCAGTTCGCTTAGGGCCTCCAAAAACCTAAGACTGGCTCTGATCCCTAAATATGAGTAGGACACCACACTTTAGTTTACTAAAGTTGCCTTTGATTTAATTGTTAGTTCTAGGATTTAATTGACAACCGGTTCTGACAAGAACCGTTTACACGAGAACCGTTTAACTCGGTTCCAAACCGAACCGGTAGGTTTTTATACGGTTCGGTTCCGGTTCTTATATTTATCACTAAATGGTTCCGGTTCGGTCCGGTTGTGGACCGTTGCACACCCCTAATGAATGGACACATTTTTTTAGATACAGATTATGAGCATGAACGTGATGGAGATCATCATAGGGATTTTGAATTGATCAGATATTGGTAGTTATTGTTGTTGTATGCAAAGAAAGTGGAGTTACAAAGTAGTGCACTTACTCAAGTGATCTATTATCTGCTAATGCTTGTATATATTTGATCATTATGTCCCCCTATTCATCTTTTCCATTCAATCAAAACTTTGACCAAACTAATTGTCATCAAGTTGACATGTGGAAGTAGTAAGATTGTGGCAAAATTAAGCTAGGTCCTACCATAACTCTATATAATGTTATGTATATATTTTTTTTTAACGAACAACTAAACAACGTCGGGTATTTCGTACGCGGCCCCCCAGTGGCAAAGACAGGGGCACAGCCCGGCCCAGCCCGGACGCACGAAGCCCCTAGCCCGTCCGACAGTCCGCTTCCAGGGAATACCTGACCCACATAACCATCCGAAGGCACGACAGTAGTGAACCGGTAAAACCTGGCGAGATCAGGAATCGAACCCCTGACTACAAGTGGCCCTGAGTCTTTCCTCATTCCCATATCCCCCCAAATGCAACTGGTGGGATTCAAACCCAAGTCCCTCAAAAGGGAACTTGAGCCCGTTACCAGCTGAGCTGCATTGGAAGGATCATGTTATGTATATATATTTCATACTTTAAATTCAATCTGATCTCAGTTCAAATTAGTTGATTATTTCTCAACATATTGTGGCAGATTATGGAATGATTTTTGCTGAACATGTTGTTGGATTATTATTAATGTTTTCTTGAACCCAAATCATGATTTGCTTCTGCTTCATAAGTTTGTATGTTGTTGCTTAATACATATCTATTAATATATATAAAAGAATTGAACATTGCTGACGTGGCGTGCAATGGTGCCTTCAACATCTCCATGAAACTGCCATGTGGCATCATAATTGAAAGATTTTAGTGTTTTTGAATTATTTCCTTTTTTAATTAAACAAAAGGAGTAAATTGCCAAAATGGCCCCTCAGGTTTGGCCCAAAATGCTTGTTTGGTCAGTTATCTTTTTTTTGTGCCAAAAGCACCCCTCACAGATCGAAAATTGCCAAAATGGCCCATATTTAACTGAGTTTCTAACTGAGGATGGAAAGTCAGTTAAATATCAGGGGCATTTTCGTCATTTCATCTATACTTCATCTATACTTCATCTTCTCCATCTGCACATCCATTTCATCTTTACAAATCACAATACACACACTTATGAAAAGCAAGAGAGAGGAAGGAGGAGCCGGAGACTCCTCGCCGCCAGTGACGGCGAAGCTCCGGCCATCGGATCTCCAACGAAACCCACACCACCATAATAAGTGCACCAAGATTGGAAATCATTACACAAATCTGCAACCCAACCGAACCCAACTTCCCAAACGACTCACCCATAACACCACCATATGTATTGGCTTCACCCGAATAATTAGTATATCGTAACAAAAACTCCACCGTCACCTCAACCAACACCGCCATAATAATTATCACAACAAACCCAGGTATTATTCCCAGCACTTTCAACGTCGCCGGAATCGACATGATTCCGGCGCCGATCATGCTGGTGGACACGTTGAATACGGCGCCGGAGATTGATGACACGCCGGTGACTTCGTTTTCCGATGAGTTTGTTTTGGGCAGAAGGGCGGAGGTGGTTTCTGGTTTCATGATTGGATATTATTATTAGTTATTATTATTATTATTATTATTATTATTATTATTATTATTATTATTATTATTATTATTATTATTATTATTATTATTATTATTGGTGATGGATTTTGTAGTAGAAATATTTTGGATATATATGTGATTTGGAAAGGGTGAAGTTTAGGAGTTGTGGATATTGATTTGTTTTCTCTCTCTCAAGAAACTTAAAGAATCCCAGATCCATGAACCAAGTAAAGATAGATGAAAGAGATGAAGTAAAGTATTGGGTGGCAATAACTGAATGCAGAGAGCAACCATATGAGCAACAAGACAATACCCACATGATGGATGATTGAAACCTCTGTTATATCCATGGAATTATTAGATTAGATTCAAAGTGTTGACTTTTTTTGACCTTTCTTGAATCTTTAAAACAGACCCAAAAAAAGATTCAGATTTGGGATTAAGGAAAGGGCTTAAATTGAAATGGGTTTTGTTGAAGTAAATTGCAGAGACAGATTGCAGACATAGTTTAGATAGGGGGTTTTGGGAATTAGGGTTAGTATGCTTTGAAGGGTTGTTGGAGAAGATGAAGTTCAGATAGGTTAAAAGGAGTTTTAAAAACGTTTAGAGATGAAATGACGAAAATGCCCCTGATATTTAACTGACTTTCCATCCTCAGTTAGAAACTCAGTTAAATATGGGCCATTTTGGCAATTTTCGATCTGTGAGGGGTACATTTGGCACAAAAAAAAGATAACTGACCAAACAAGCATTTTGGGCCAAACCTGAGGGGCCATTTTGGCAATTTACTCAAACAAAAGAGATAAACATAAAACTCTAAATTTATCTTTCTATCTCTCAATTCTCATTTACTAAAATTAAATTGAGTTATTTTAGGAAAAAATAATTTAAAAACAAATTTAAATTTTTCTCTCTTATGTTCCTCCCATAATTTTTAAACATTAATACCTTGTTATAAGGTGACACCATGTGTTGCAGTGTTGCTAATTTTAGTAAATGAGAATTGAGAGATAGAAAGATAAATTTAGAGTTTTATGTTTATCTCTTTTGTTTAATTAAAAAAGAAAATAATTCAAAAATACTAAAATCTTTCAATTATGATGCCACGTGGCAGTTTCATGGAGAGGTTGAAGGCACCATTGCACGCCACGTCAGCAATGTTCAATTCTTTTATATATATTAATTAATAGATTATTACTATTAGTATTAGTATTATTAGAATGGTTATATTTTTCAACACTTATCATGAATTCTACATCTATATAAGTCAAAGTTAAATTGTAACATATTTTAAATTACATAAAGATGATTATCTGTTGAAGGTTATCCTTTTAATACTGTATTATGTTTAATATGGTTTATGCTTTTTATTTTTTTTAACTTTTTAAATAAATGTTTTTTAACTAAGATTGATTATGTTTAGGTTATTTACTCTTTTCGTGATTTGGGTTTTCTTCTTTTATCATTTTTTATTAAATCATATTAAATTTTTCAACCCCGGGACTTTCCCGGGGTAATCAGCTAGTTTCAATAATAAGAAAAGATTTGCTACCAAGACCCTTGATTTCCTTCAATGTCTAGATGTCATGTCCACTTATACATGTTCGTTAATACACCTTATGAGCGTAAGAGGACACAAATTCACACTCTCGTGCGTACAAACATAGACACACACATCTATACATATAATAAACCAAAGTCATTTTAATGACATGTCATAATATTATGCAATCTCTCTTTTGAGAGATGCCACATAGGATGTGATGTGGCAACTCTAGACCAATTAAAAAAAGGAATAAATATAATAAACCAAAGTCATTTTAATGACATGTCATAATATTATGCAATCTCTCTTTTGAGAGATGCCACATAGGATGTGATGTGGCAACTCTAGACCAATTAAAAAAAGGAATAAATATGGTTTAAATATGATTTAACATAATCTATTAAATACCTAATTTATTAAATTTAAATATTAAAACTTTATTATTTTCTCTCTCATGTTTCCTCTCATAACTTTTAAACTTTAATATATTTTATATATGAGATTTTTTAAAGAAAAAAATTACACCAAATTAACGAGCGTTTTATTATTTTTCCAACGAGTACCATATTGCTATATAAAAAACGGAGAAAAAAACGACTATTTTTTATAACTCGACAGGTATTGTGTCAGGTTTGGAATTAGTTTAAAAAAAATTGTGGGTTTGAGTCAGGTCTGGGATTAGGTGATACCTAACCCAATTACTTTTTTTTTTATATTAGAATATGATAACTTATGGCAGAGATTTGTTTAAAATAATAATAATAATAATAATAATAATAATAATAATAATATATTAGCAAGTCATTAATTATGTTGTCATATTAGATATTTATTATGTCATATTAGATATTTCAACCCGGAACGCTCTCCAACAGGTAATTGCTATATAGATGCCATTTTTATAGTTTAGATACTTCTAATTTTATTCGCTTTACTTAGATTTCTCAACCCGAGACGCTCCCGGGGTATAAGCTAGTAAGTATATATGATCTATATGAATGAATATACCAACATAATTCACTTATTTCAACAAGCGAAAAATGTTTTGTTTGTCAGGTTAAAAAAATTCTATCAACATGTTCACTATATTTTTTGAACCAATGGTCTCTGACTCTTAGTCAAACATATATTTGGCAACACATATTGTATTCATTGTATTTATTGTATAGCATTATTGTGATTGTAATTTACCTTAATTATAGCTAAGTTAGTTAGGGATGTTCCTGTATATATTCTCCTTATAATTATGAATGAAATCAAGAAACCCTTTGGGAATTTACATGGTATCAGAGCATTGCTCTATACCCTAACTTTTTTTTGATCGGCGAACAACTGTGTGGTAACCACCCTTGCGGGGCGCCGTGCCCAAGAATCGACTACTCGACCTCCAGCAGCCCCTGCCTTCTCCCGATACGCGGAAACCCGAGCCCCACCCGCCCGAAGGCATGACAAGGCTACAGCCTCCTTCTTCCCACAGAGGCTTCGGTCTCTGCTGCAGCAATTCTTCATCTCCTTTATCAACCGAACAACTCATGGCAGACAAAAACCCGAATCTTCAGCCGCCGCTACCTGCAAAGCCTCAAACCTACACCCCATATACACTGTAACCAATATCCAGAATAAGATTCGCACCTTAGATGGAAACAAAGTAACCTACTCGACATGGGTAGAATTTTTCCTGTTAAATGCACGTGGCTATAAGGTTCTTGACCATGTGGACGGTACGCCTCCACCGGACAAGGATGACCCGTCCTATGAGCAATGGATGGAAATAGATGCTATTGTCATGCAGTGGATCTACTGCACGATTTCTGAATATTATCTTGATTTCATCTTGGATACCGAGACCACCGCCTATAGAGCCTGGTGCCGCCTGAAGAAGCAATTTCACAATAACAAAGGTCCCCGAGCAGCCGCATTAGAGAAAGCCTTCACAAACCTGACACTCAAATCCATGCCCTCGCTTCAAGAGTATTGTCAAAAGCTTCGCGATCTTGCTAACCAACTGGCCGATGTAGACCAGCCCGTCACTGAGCAGCGCCTCATCATACAACTGGTTAGCGGACTCCCCTCAGAATTTGATGTTGTGGTTGCCCAACTTCATAAAGATCTGCCTCCATGGGAAGACGCATTCTCGATGCCGAAGAACGCCGCTAAAAAGCCCGTCACACGGACCCTATTGCTGCTGCTGTCAAAGACCCGCCTGTTTCTGCAGATCCGCAACCGGACAGGCGCACCACAAATAACAGAGGGTCGTCTCATTTTAACCTGCGTCGCTCTAATGACAACCGATCACAGTGACAGAATGATACTCACTCCCAATGGCAGAATGATGCCTGCTCACAGTGGCAGCCCAATAGCCCCTTCATGCAGTCCGAATCCAGAAACCCACGCAACAACAACAACCGCAATTCTGCCAGGGTCAATAACTCTCGGCAAGGGCAATGGGCCACCTCATAGCAATGGGCATATCCTCCATGGTGGGCTGCTCAATCCGGTTCACCATATGTGTGGGTCCCACCTCCTTGCCCGTATCCGACTCAGGCTGGTTGGGCCTCTTCGTGGCAGCAAGGTCCTTGGTCCCCACAAAGCTCCACTCGGCAAACTAGAAGCGGCAAGCCACAGAGTTCTCGGGCTCCACTACGGGCCCACGTGACTGATTATGATCCTCTTGAGCCCACTGACATTGGGCAAGCGTTCCAAGAGTTAGGCATGGATGTGGACGACCCAAACTGGAACATGGACGCTAGAGCCTCGGACTATCTAAGCGACGAGGAAGGTATATGTATTAACTCTCCTACTTTTACTTCTATTAAATCTATACTAGTGGGGAGCCCGCGCGATGCAGCGCGGGTGGACAATTTATAAGTATAAGTATAATTGTGTAGTTGATACTTCGATGTTTTGCGCAAATATATAATTAATCTAAATCAAATGTTTTGAAAATATTTTTATAAACATCACCGAATAATTATAATTAGATTAAAAGTGCATAAACTGTGACATTAATAAATATAACATTACGCTACAAATAGATAACTATAGATTTCATACCTTAGTGATGAGTCATATATCTAACGATAAGTTGTCCCCGCTTAGTCATCATAAAAATTCTACATTTTATCGTGTTTTTAAGTATGTTAATCTAGAGATTATACGTTTAGTTGATCTATCTGGTTGTAATAATTTGTAGAATTTATGGGTCTATAAAATGTGTGTGAGTATATGCATGTGTATGTATCAAGATGTGATTTTGAGGTTTACTTAAAAATAATTATAGGTATAATTAAAACATCTCTGAAAATCGACATTAACCGAAAAATAAACAACGTAAATGACAAAAAATGTATACACTATGAGAACAAAAAACTATAAAAGATGAAATACCACTTTGTAAAGATCGAATCAATAATTAGGTTTGGTTTTTTATTCACTATATATAATAATTATATTTTGCTGACTCAAGCAATCCCTTGAAAGCCTTCGAATTTTAGATTGTATTAAATCCCAACTCAAGAGTGTTAAAACTTTAATTTTGAACAGAAATTTTATTTTATGCTATAAGCAATAAATACATATACATCAACAAGTTGATAGTTCTTATAAATCATTAAAAAATGTTGGGTAAAACATGTGAATGCTATTCGCATGACAAAATCATTTCAAGCCCTATGAAATATATAGTAAAAATGTAGATCCACGAAAATATAAATAGGCACAAAATTTAAATAGAAAACTATGAAATAGATCTAATTAAGGGGTAATTAAGATGAATACATGATTTAAATCAAAAGTCATGAATTAACCTTTCATTATTGTTTGAAATTTAAATAAAATTAAAGACGGTCTAACATTGATGTATAAAGAAAAAAAGAGTTTATTTTTTTTTAGTTTTTTTAGCAAATATACATTTTCATATATCTTGATATTTTTGTAGCTCGGTTTTAAATAACAATCACAATTTTTGTAAGGATCAAGTAATCAAATGTTTTATATTATATAAATTTAATTTAATTTTTTAATTTGATTATTACACTTGGTAAATAAAAGTTCTGACTTTTATGTCATTAAAGAACAATTACTTGGTATACAAATGTTTTATGTCAATATTATTGAGTTTAATATTTTGTAAGTACTTTTTACTAACTAAAAGTCATGAGTTAACTTTCATTATTGTTACATTTATTGAAATTTAAATTAAAGCTATTTTGTTTAAATGAAATTTAACAAATCTAATTATTAGATTTGAAACACAATATGATATTATGTAGAAAGACAATTTTACCCCTTAACCAAGTTAATTAAGTATTGTACCATAAGCATAAGATATTGTAATTACTTAAATTTTGTAGTCATCATTCCCAGATGCTTTATAATATATTACATAAGAAGATATTGTAATTACTTAAATTTTGTAGTCATCATTCCCAAATGCTTTATAATATAGTATATATATCGATATTTGCCAAAGAAAATATAGAATTCATGATGATAGAAAAGTACTAAAGAGTCAAGAATCAAAATGCTTTATAATATAGTATAGATATCGATATTTGCCAAAGAAAATATAGAATTCATGATGATAGAAAAGTATTAGAGAGTCAAGAATCAAAATTAAGGGAATAAAAACATAAAGAGTCATCCTTCCCAAATGCTTTATAATATAGTACATAAGATATTGTAATTACTTAAATTTTGTTGTCATCATTCCCAAATGCTTTATAATATAGTATAGATATCAATATTTGCCAAAGAAAATATAGAATTCATGATGATAAGAAAGTACTAAAGAGTCAAGAATCAAAATGCTTTATAATATAGTATAGATATCGATATTTGCCAAAGAAAATAGAGAATTCATGATGATAGAAAAGTACTAAAGAGTCAAGAATCAAAATTAAGGGAATAAAAACATAAAGAGATAGCACGTATTGAATATATTATAAACAACATGTAGCAAAATACTTGATACGTATAAAAATTTGTACTTAAAACAAAAATCTCCTCTGCTTTTGAAAATCTTTATAAGAGTATAAGGAGATGATGAGACCTTTCGCGTTATCCCCGGTGATCTCTAATCCATCTTTTGCCATTTAGAGACAATGTTAATCCCACCTGTCAATTATCATCAATCACCATAAATCCACAAACTCATTTTTTTTTCCATTAACACAGTTTCATGCTTGAAAAAACTATTTGACCCACTAAATCAAGATTCCTAAAAAAATACTAATTAACATCATAATGTTTGTGTATCAAGCTTCAATGAAATGCCATAGAGAAAAAAAAAAGAAAACAATAAATAAAATGAAAGATACGAAAATGAAATAATGTTTGCGTATCAAGCTTTAATGAAATGCTATAGAGAAAAAAAAAAGAAAATGATACATAAAATGAAAGATACGATAAGGAACCTGTGATGATAGAAGGGTTTTGAGGCAAGAAACCAAAGAATTGCGTTTGGTGATTTATGTGGTGATTCTTGTTGTTGTTGACCCCACATAGATAATATATAGATATATAAAAGGAAGAAGTTACTAATGAATTGATCATGATGATGATGAAAGGTTGATATTTATGATAGGTTAATGATTATGAGGGGTTGAAAGGTCTCACATTTAAGATGCATCATAGGTTGTATTTTGTATTCTAAATGTTGGACACGAGGGTAGAATTGGGATAAGATTTCAGGATGTGAGGTATTGGATTATGCTAAATTTACTATTCCACCCTTCTAAGTGTCTTAAATGTCCATAAAGTTCCAATTATACCCCCATCATGTAAGCATAATTCAATTGTACATGTTGCTTGAATATTTGGATGCTTGACAAAATTACAATCTTGGCCATCACTCCTCCTTAATAAGATAATATAGATTAGTCGGTAATGGCCAAAAAATGCCCATTCTTGGATCGGGAAATGCCATTTTCCCAAATTCCCAAAACAACCTTGTCCTTAAAAACGTCCTTTATGCTCCTAACGTCATTAAAAACCTTGTGTCTGTCCGCAAATTTACTACCGACAATTCCCTCTCTGTTGAATTTGACCCATTTGGTTTTACTGTGAAGGACCTCAAGACTAGGAAGCACCTGAGCAGCCATGACAGTGATGGTCCACTCTATCCTGTCACTACCCCATCTCCAGTCCCTTCATCAGTATCTGCCGCCTTTGCCCCCGAGTCTTGGCATGAGCGTCTTGGACATCCAGGCGTTTCTACAATTGATTTTCTTGCTTCAAATAAAATAATTCCATGTAATAAGACTAGTCGGGTTTTTTTTTTTTTTTTTTTTTTTTTTTTTTTTTTTTTTTTTTGCAATTCTTGTCAGCTTGCTAAACATAAACGATTGTCATTTACTTTATCTACTTCTTCCACTATTTTACCATTTGACATTGTGCATTGTGATTTGTGGACATCACCTGTTGTGTCCCACAGTGGATACAAATATTATTTGGTGATAATTGATGACTTTACAAATTACACATGGGTATTTCCCTTACGCTACAAATCTGATATCATTGCCCGCTTCATTAAGTTTTACACTTATATCAAAACCCAGTTCCATCTTTCCATTAAATCTCTCCAATGTGATAATGGTGGTGAATTTGATAACAACCAATTTAAAGAATTTGCATCCACCCATGGCTTGCAATTTCGTTTCTCTTACCCGCATACCTCACAACAAAACGGGAAAGCTGAACGAATGATTTGTCGGCTCAACGAAATCATGCTTTCCCTCCTCACCCATGTGACGGTTCCTACCACATACTGGGTGGAATCCGTGTGCACACTGTTGTTTATCTCCATAACATCCTACCATTCAAACTTTTAAACCATCACACCCCCACCGCTGCCCTCTACCTCCGTCACCCCACATACGATCACCTTCGTGTTTTTGGGTGCCTTTGCTACCCGAATCACGCTGCTACCCGCCCCCACAAACTCACCCACCGATCCGCCCCATGTGTGTTTCTCGGCTACCCAGCTGACTACCGCGGATATCGTTGCCTTGACTTGGCCACGGGTAAAACTACCTTCTCGCGCCATGTCACATTTAATGAGTCTGTCTTCCAACCAACAATAACCGTGACTATACACCTTTGGAGACTGACCTGTCTAACACAATCTTCACCCACCCGTCAAACTTTACCCAATCTTCTACCGGCCCAATTCCCACCACTACGGCCCATACCACACCTCCACCCCCACCTTCGGTCCATCAACCTACACCCTCACCGGCCCAACAATCACCACCTCCCAGCCCGTTCCCTCTACCTCCCAACCGAGCACCTACACCAACCCACCTCTTCACACACCACTACCTCCGCACCCATACCACCCACTATTCCCAGCACCTCTTCACCTTTGGGAATTTACATGGTCGGTACTTGTATAGATATTTTATCAACAACAAATACCTTTATTCATTACCCAAAGTATACGCTACATTGTATAAGTGAGACAATAAAAAGAGAGTCACAAAACTTTTTTTTGTGACGCAGAGATGTTTCCCCAACGTTGGTAACCACACATTACTTTGTGATTTTTTTCCAACACACCTAATCACCTATATTATGACTTGAGCCAACATATAATACCCGGTAGCTATTACTTCGTGATGTACACACAAGTGGTCTGTGTTTTAGCCTTTATGATGCTAGTGTTTATTATTGTTGTAAGATGATATGGAACCCATATGTCTTGTTTACTGTGGTGCCACGTGTTCCCTATATATTAGAGATTGCAATAGTTTTGTATTCTAAGTGTCATTTAGTCTTGAGAGATCTTTAATTATCAACATTATTATAATCAAGGTTATATATGGGAGAGAAAGTCTTTGGATCAATAGACAACGAAGTGTGCTCAAGGACTAGCTTGTCCAAGAATTGGGAGTGACTAGGATATAAGATGGGCCTATTAAGCTTATATCAAGTCTATTTTTTTAATTTTATTTATTATTATTAATTTTTTTTATCAATGATGTTTAGGGTCAAGGCGTTCGTAAACCAGTAATTAATGTATGATATGTCAACTTACTATTATTTAGACCGGTCATCTAAACATCAAAGAGTATCACATCTCTAAGTTTATATAAATACAAACACACAAACACATTGACCTACACATTCACACAATTGGCACACCTCTCCCTCCACCTCCACATCCCACCTTCACCACATCGCCACAAGTTCACCTCTTGTGTCAATTTATGCCAAAACTTGCCGACGGAGTATGTTGGGTGAAGAGATATGTACCCGTGCGTGCGCAGAAAGGAAGCCTACACACGCGACAGTGCAGGAACGTGACGTGGCATTCTAGAAGACGGCGCACGCAGCCACAAAAAGGACAGGTGTCACCCGACAGGAGCAGAATCTATAGCCAATCAGAGGCGTTCATTCCCTGCTCCATGATCACCTGCCAGTACGAGGTACGAGAAAGGACGGAAAGGACAATTACAAGACACGTGGACCAATCACAGAAGGACAGCGCAAGAATTGACAACGGCCACAATAGTACAAGACAGCTGTCATTCCTCTCACAGCCAATCATAGGCCACTTGATGAGCCTATAAATACCCACCTTCGTCATCAAAGGAAGGGATCGATTATCAGAGAAAGAATTCATATCACAAGCTGTGAGAAATAGATTATAGTCGAAACTCTTGTAATAATCAGATAACAGTGTCTTGTATTTGCTTTATCAATTAATGAGAATCACGTCCTCTCTTATATACTTACATTAGCATTGTTATATTAGATTGTTAGTTTGGTGTTTCTTCATTGGCGCCATCCGTCTTTTTGAGTTATCAAGAACAGCAACTAAAAAACTTCTATTTCTCAGAAAACCAGTCATGAGTTCTTTACCAATAACAAACAACTCCCCAACAGGCATGTCTGGCACTGGTGTTGCTCCGGCAACCGCCAGCCAGCCCGACAGCCATGCGGAGGAGCAGTTTCATGGCACAGACATGGGCCGCACCCCGTCCTCCGGGACGAGGCAGACCCCATCGTTTCATTTTGCAACTGATAATGTTCAAGCTTCAGCCGCTGGTCACATCGCGCCGATGGTTAGTCCGGAGGTGTGGTATGCGCAGCAAAAAGAAGCTCTGAAGCAAGCATTTATGAACAAACTTAAAGAACAACAGCTGAGAGAAGCATCTCGCGCTCTGTCCTTCAGCGAAGGAAGGCCTGTCACCATATCAGAAGGGCCATCCAGAGCTGCGGGACACATAGGCGGAAGCAATCATATCACTGACCCAACTTGGAGGGAAGACTCTGATGAGTCACAGAGTCATTTTCAACGTGACACAAGCCAGTACTTGACCAACACTGTTGATCGAGCACACTTGTTGTCCGACGAAGACGATCTCACACAGCCCTACTATCCCCCATCATTTAGTGAAAAATCAAAGTCCACACCGCGCATCGCGCTTGCCACGCTGCCCGCACGAACAAAAATCCCAAGTACTCTGGGAAAGTTCGACGGCACCGGCGATCCTGACGACCACCTGAGAAGCTTAGAAATCGCAGGAAAATGCGCGCGGTGGAGCCTACCAGCATGGTGTCACATGTTCGCGCAGACGCTTACGGGCGCAGCGCGAGTGTGGTTCGACAGCCTACCAAACGGCAAGATTGACAACCTGAAAGAGTTGACTGACAAATTCTCAGATCACTTCAGCCAAAACAAAAGGATCGAGCGCGATTCCACAGATATCTTGCAAGTCAAGAGACGTGAGAATGAATCCATCGAGGATTACATCACCAGGTTTAATCGAGAGGCCTTACAAATCGGACCCATTGGGTTCGAACTCATGAAAGCAGCATTCACTCAAGGAGTGAGGTGTGACTCACTGATCCGCACGTTAGCCGGATGTACAGGTATGCTCAACACCTGGGAAGAAATCATGCGCGGCGCAAAGAACTACGCTAAAACTGAGAGAGAACTTTCTGTTTGGAGCAGAATTCAAGCGCCGCAGTACACAGATACTCAAGCACAAGCAGTGCGCAGCAGAAATAACAGGAATGAGCGAAGGGGGAAAGGGAATGTCTGGACGAGGCTCCAAGGAACCAACCAGACAGTGACAAAGCCCGCCGCACCCCAAGAATATCCGCACAACACGTCACTTATGCATAAATCCGGTAGGAGGAGTCACAACAACTGGACTCCTTTAACAAAAACACCAGCGCAAGTCCTAGCCACAGAAAACGTTGACTTCCCGGAACCAAAAGTCATCAAGCGCAGGGAAGGGCTCAACCATAACAAGTTCTGCGCCTACCATCAAGACATCGGCCATGACACCGACAAATGCTATCAGCTAAGGCAAGCAATCGAGGATGCGCTGAAAACCGGTAAGCTGGGACATCTGCTGCAAAATGTGGAGCGTAAACAAACAGCGGGCCCACCGCCCAAAAAGATAAAAAATGTGAGTATGATGATACACAGCAGTGGGTACCGACTTCAAAAGCGAAAGCAAGAAACCACAGCAGAATGGAAAGAGCAACAAGTGTGCTTCCCGGTGGTCAAAGGCGGCCCGTCCGCTACGCGGGCAATCATTGTCACGGCCATCTTCGACCACTACAGAACTACGAGAGCTTTCATGGATACCGGCAGCAACTCAGACATCATGTATGGGCAATGTTTCGACTTATTGGATGAGGAAGACAAGCAAAGACTGCGCCCCATCAACTCCCCAATCATGGGATTTTCGAACGAGGTTGTGACCCCGCTCGGGGAGATTTCTTTCCCCCTCACTTTGGGAGCACATGGGCGATCGCGAACTGAAGAAGTCACCTTCCTTGTCATCCCGACGAAGTCCAAGTATGATATCATCCTGGGACGAGACTCTATGGCTTCATACAACATGGTCACCTCTACAGTCCATGGCGCAATCGGTTTTCCCACCCCAAGTGGTGTGGCAATCGTATGGGCTAACAGAGAATGCGCCATGACAACAGAGTCCCATCCGGCCAAGATGCTAAAATCATGCCCGCGCACGGAACCAGAAAAGTGGATCCTGAATACCAAATTCCCTGACCAAACCATCACACTGGGACCAGCAATCTCAGAGGACATCAGGGACAAACTAAAACAGCTTCTCCGAAAGAACACGGACGTGTTCGCGTGGCAGCCATCAGACATGACCGGCGTCCCACGCGAACTCGCCCAGCACAAACTCAACACATATCGCTCTGTCGAACCCATCGCGCAAAAGCGCCGAAGCATGGGTGCCGAGAAAACACAGGCGATGAATGAACAAGTGGGAGAGCTGTTGAAAGCGGGAATTCTAAGGGAAACACGATACCAAACCTGGGTTGCTAACCCAGTGATGGTAAAGAAAAGCAATGGCGGATGGAGGATGTGCGTGGATTACACAGACCTCAACAAGGCATGCCCAAAGGACTGCTACCCTTTGCCGGAGATTGATCTGAAAATAGACTCCCTAGCGCCTTTCCGTTTCAAATGCTTTTTAGATGCATACAAAGGATACCATCAGATCCAGATGGCGTTAGAGGATGAAGACAAAACAGCCTTCCGCACTGATAAGGGGGTTTTCTGTTACACAAAGATGCCATTCGGCCTAAAAAATGCGGGGGCCACATACCAACGGTTGATGGACCGCACATTCGCCAAGCAGATTGGAAGAAACCTAGAAGTCTATGTGGATGATCTGGCCATCAAGAGCAAAGAAGAGGATCAAATGCTAACAGATATCGAAGAAACCTTCAAGCATTTGAAAGAAATCCAGATGAAGTTGAATCCAAGCAAGTGCGCCTTTGGAATGGAAGAGGGTAAATTCCTGGGCGTGGTGGTCACTAAAGATGGTTTCAGGCCAAACCCTGAAAAAATACAAGCCATCGCGCAAATGCCCTCCCCATCCACCCTGAAAGAAGTTCAAACATTGAACGGGCGCCTGGTAGCAATCAACCGATTTATGTCGCACCACGCAAGCAAATCCATCCCATTCATCGAAACGCTAAAAAACTGCCTAAAAAAGAACCATTTTAAATGGACTGCAGAGGCGGAGAAAGCCTTTCAAGAGATGAAGGAGTGTTTGATGGACTTACCGACACTCACCGCTCCACTCCCCAGGGAGCCATTAACGATGTATCTATGCGCCATAGAGCAGGCGGTGAGCGCGGTACTAATGGTAGACAGGAAGTTGGTCCAGACACCTATTTATTATGTCAGTCGAGTATTGACGGACGCAGAGTCAAGGTATACCACCATGGAGAAGCTAGTCTTAGCCCTCGTTCACGCATCACGAAGGTTGCGCCGCTACTTCCAGGGCCATCCCATCAACGTGCTGAGCGACTATAAGCTAAACAACGTCCTATCAAAGCCGGAAGTCTCCGGAAGATTAGCAAAATGGGCTATCGAGCTGGGCGAGCACACCATTCACTACAAAACGCGCCCAGCAATCAAAGGACAGATATTAGCTGACTTCATAGCGGAGGTACCACAAGAAAAGGTTGAAGAGTGCAAAGCAGAACAAGACCCGCAACCAACATGTGATGAGAAAGCCATTTGGAACCTCTATACAGATGGGGCCTCAAACGAAGACGGTGTAGGTGCGGGGATACGCCTAGTTAGTCCGGAGGGCGCAGAGTTCACCTATGCCATCAGACTCGAGTTCAAAGCCACCAATAACGAGGCTGAATATGAGGCATTCCTCGCCGGACTACGTATCGCGCAAAAACTAGGCGCAAAGCACATCTTCGCACACGTCGATTCAATGTTGGTAGCAGGTCACATCACCGGGAAATATGAAGCAAAAGAGCCCTCCATGATCATGTATCTCCAGCGAGCTAAAGAGCTTATGGCCGCTTTCCCCAGCTGCACCATCGACCACATTAAACGCAGCCAAAACAAGCTGGCGGACGCTCTAAGCAAAATGACATCTACAAGTTTCAGCCATTTAGCAAAAGAAGTCCGAATTGAAACCTTAAGCGAACCGTCTGTTCCACCCAAGGAAGTCAATGTCATCCAAACGGGTGTTGACAGCTGGATGACTCCGATAGTCTCTTACCTGACCACCGGCGCGCTCCCGGAACAACGCGCCGAGGCTAGGAAGATACGACAAAAAGCTCTACAATACCAAATGCAACATGGCGTACTCTATCGGAAGTCATACTTGGGACCATTACCGCGGTGCGTGGATGCGGTTGACGCGGACTATCTGGTGCGTAAGATACATGAAGGGATATGCGGGATACATGCTGGGCCGCGCATGGTGGTCGCAAAAATTATGAATGCGGGGTATTATTGGCCAGGCATGCACCTGGACGCCTTGAAAATAATCCACAAATGCGACTCTTGCCAGCGCCATGCTCCCAACACCCTGCGCCCTAAAAACGATCTCATCCCCGTAACCTCAGCTTGGCCATTCCAAAAATGGGCCATTGACCTGGTGGGACCATTTCCAATGACGACAGGCAAAAGAAAATTCCTGATAGTCGCCATTGACTACTTAACCAAATGGGTCGAAGCCAAGCCACTTGCTGAGATTACGGCCAACCATGTGAAGAAGTTCATCTGGGAGTTCATCATCTGCCGTTTCGGGTTACCTATGTCAATTGTCACGGACAACGGCACCCAATTCGCGGACAAGGGGTTGCTAAAATGGTATGCGGACTTGCACATTCAACCCACGTTCACTTCGGTCGCGCATCCTCAGGGAAACGGCCAGGTTGAGCGTGCAAACCGAAGTATTGTCGAGGGCATCAAGTCAAGACTGGGGACCAAAGGAAAGGCTTGGGCAGAGGAATTACCGAGCGTGCTATGGGCCAATCGCACTCTAACAAAAACGAGCACCGGTGAAACCCCGTTCAGCCTCACATACGGCTCTGAGGCCATGATACCCGCGGAGATTGGATGCCCATCTGCAAGAGTCCTTTCAGCAACCATAACAGACAACGATCGGGAGCTGCGCAAAAAATTAAACCTAGCAGAAATACGCCGGGAAAACGCAGCAATACGCGAGGCGAACTACAAGCAAAAGCTGGAAAAGTATTACAACGAGAAGGTCAAGCCTTGCGCGTTCCATGAAGGGGATTTTGTTCTACGCAACAACGAAGCCAGCGGCGCCTTCCCTAAAGGGAAACTAGCCCCAACTTGGGAAGGGCCATATCGCATACAAGAGGTCCTTGGCAAAGGAGCCTACAAGCTCTCAACCTTGGAAGACAAACCAGTTCCCCGCACATGGAACGCGGCTCAATTAAGAAAGTGCTATATGTAATACTATCCTACGATGTAACAAAGGCCGACGCGCCAAACTTATGAAATGAAATATGGCAGTTCCTATACTTTACATGCACTTACTCTCATAAACATTGTATGGTTAAGATACAATGTCCTAAACTTAGAAATTGCATCGAGGAATCTGCAATTTCCCTAAACTGCGCGTTGCATGGTTAAGATGCAACGCGCACCCTAAACATTGTATGGTTAAGATACAATGTCCTAAACTTAGAAATTGCATCGAGAAATCTGCAATTTCCCTAAACTGCGCGTTGCATGGTTAAGATGCAACGCGCACCCTAAACATTGTATGGTTAAGATACAATGTCCTAAACTTAGAAATTGCATCGAGAAATATGCAATTTCCCTAAACTGCGCGTTGCATGGTTAAGATGCAACGCGCACCCTAAACATTGTATGGTTAAGATACAATGTCCTAAACTGGAAATTGCATCGAGAAATCTGCAATTTCCCTAAACTGCGCGTTGCATGGTTAAGATGCAACGCGCGCCCTAAACATTGTATGGTTAAGATACAATGTCCTAAACTTAGAAATTGCATCGAGAAATCTGCAATTTCCCTAAACTGCGCGTTGCATGGTTAAGATGCAACGCGCACCCTAAACATTGTATGGTTAAGATACAATGTCCTAAACTTAGAAATTGCATCGAGAAATCTGCAATTTCCCTAAACTGCGCGTTGCATGGTTAAGATGCAACGCGCGCCCTAAACATTGTATGGTTAAGATACAATGTCCTAAACTTAGAAATTGCATCGAGAAATCTGCAATTTCCCTAAATTGCGCGTTGCATGGTTAAGATGCAACGCGCACCCTAAACATTGTATGGTTAAGATACAATGTCCTAAACTGGAAATTGCATCGAGAAATCTGCAATTTCCCTAAACTGCGCGTTGCATGGTTAAGATGCAACGCGCGCCCCAAACATTGTATGGTTGAGATACAATGTCCTAAACTTAGAAATTGCATCGAGAAATCTGCAATTTCCCTAAACTGCGCGTTGCATGGTTAAGATGCAACGCGCACCCTAAACATTGTATGGTTAAGATACAATGTCCTAAACTGGAAATTGCATCGAGAAATCTGCAATTTCCCTAAACTGCGCGTTGCATGGTTAAGATGCAACGCGCACCCTAAACATTGTTTGGTTAAAATACAATGTCCTAAACTTAGAAATTGCATCGAGAAATCTGCAATTTCCCTAAACTACGCGTTGCATGGTTAAGACGCAACGCGCGCTCTAAAACATTGTATGGTTAAGATACAATGTCCTAAACTGGAAATTGCATCGAGAAATCTGCAATCTCCCAAACCTGCGCGTTGCATGGTTAAGATGCAACGCGCACCCTAAACATTGTTTGGTTAAAATACAATGACTTAAACTTAGAAGTTGCATCGAGAATTCTGCAATCTCCTAAAAGTGCGCGCTGCATAGGTAGGATGCAACACGCACCCTAAGCATTGTATGCTTTAAACACGATGTCCTAAATACAAGAGTACGATTCAAATCTACACTCGAACTTATGCTATGCGCTAGCAAAAAACATATTATTTGCACAACCAAGTTCCAAAAAACAAAAGATATATATATATATATCTAAAAACAAGTCAATATTACAAATTTGACAAATGTTAAAGAACAGGCATGGAAAAATAAAGCGGACAAGCAGCATCTAGCTTCATTTCTTGAGCTCCGAAGACGACTCACTGAAATCATCGTCTTCATCCGACCCCGATAAATCCAGCCTTTCACTGCATCCGGGTTGCTCGCCGAGCCCTAAGTCAGCCGCAGTCATTTTCTTCATAGCATACTCGCGCCGCGTGTGCGTCAAGCCTTGTTTATCAAATGACTCCTTGAGCTCGAAACAACTTGGCCGATCGCGATGGCTAACAACGAAGTCAATCAGCTCATACTTCAGCTCATCGAACTCGGCAGCTTTCTTGGCAAGCACAACATCCAAATCCTGCTTATACAAGGCGAACTGCTCCAGCGGCTTGCCAGCCTGCGCATGTTGATAACCTTCAATAAATCCAGCCTTGCGCCCAACCAGCTTTGCGGCAGCGTTCACCGCTGCCACGGCTTGGCGCGTCTGGGCGCAGTTCTTCACATGATAAGCAACCTGCGCAAAAATTCAAAGGGCATGTTGCATAAACGTATACGCATAAACGATAGAAAGACAAGTACAAAGACAAACCTCAGGGACGCAGCGGCTAAGCACCCACGCACGATCCTCTTCAGCAATCTCCTTCTCATTCTGGGCATCCAGCAACTGCCCTTCCAACACAAGAATCTTTTGCTGCAAGGATAGATTCTCCTTATCCAACCCCTCGTGCGGCTCCTGCCACTGCTTAATATCCTTATCTTTCTCTCGCAGCAGGTCACGGGCCTCAAGCAACTTGTTGTAGTGCTGCTTCACGAGTTTACCTTTCACATCTAACTCCTTGCGGAGCTCTTCCTTCTCTACTTCGACTTCAGCAATGCGCTTCTTGGACGCATCCATCTTCGCATTGGTCTTGTCACAAGCAACCTTCCACTGCTCCTCCCGCTCAGAAATGTGTGCCTGCAGCTTGTCACGCTCCTCGCGGAACGTGGCAGCATCCCATTTAGCACGCTTCAACTCAGAGTGCATACGGTCGCGCTCCTCGGTGACTTGCTGCAAATCTTGATGGAACTTGTGGCGGTCGTGCGCCATCAACCCCCATTCGCGCACAATCTCCGCTGAGGTAGACAACATGTTGGCCACACTAAGGATGTGGTCATCCATGAGCTCACCGCGTGGACGCGTAGCTTGAAAGTAACGCTCAGCAGGAGGGACAACATTCGCCAAAAACTAGCGACACTCTTCCACGTTGAGAAACCGGGTGGCCGGTGTCAAAGTCCAGCTAGGCACAAAAATGCCAGCAGCCGATTCACCGCCCCCAGCCGGAAGGGCGCTAGAAAAGCTAGGCCCAGGCTCCGTCACCACCCGCCTTTCATTCTCCTCGTCATCGTCAACAGTCATGTCCACACCATGACCATACCCCTCGCTGATATCAGGCGGCGACACCAGACCTTCACCACCCTCTGGAATATCCTGAGCTGGGGTGGGGAGTCGCACAGGTGTCGGCGACCGTGGAGGCGTAGGTAAAGGTGCAGGCGTTGATACCCGCACAGGTGAGGGTTGACGCACAGGCGGTGATTGACGCGCCGGAGAAGAAATTGCCAAAACCTCACCCTGCATCTCCACATGCGGTGGCTCTTTCGTCTGCACAGCGGGAGACGTCGGCCTTGCAGGTTCAATATTAAAACCCTCAGCTATGGGGGCAATTGACACATCTTCCGCCGCGCTAGTGCCCAACAAAGCCGCTGCGAAAACAAAACACCAAGGGTCAGTAACAAGGCAAAGCGTTAAAATGCATAAACAAGGGAAGACAGAACACTTACCCAGTAAACACTCCTCCGCGGAATGGACAAGGTCGCCCAGCTTAACCCTTTTCTCAGCAGGCGATGCTGGCTCCCCGGCAACCTTCTTCCTTTTCCCGCCCGAACGCTTAGACCGCTTCTTAGGGCGAGGCGCATCAACAGCAACAGGCCCAGACTCAGACACCCCCGCGGAAACGGGTTTAGTCACCACCGCGCTCAAAGCCTCCCCAGCTAACTTCTCTACCGACTCCCCTTGCACGAACGCATCTGAAAGTTCAACGTAGATTCGTTCAAAAGGCTGATAATTTTGAAAATACCTATTCACCACTTCGTGGTTTAAAACGAAAGAATAGTCTTCACCTTCAGCCGCACCCGCTTGCGAACGCATGATGCGATGTACAAGGGAGTCGTCTTCCTCTGTCTCCTCACCAGAGTCATCTTCCGCATGCACAGGAGACGGCTGCGGGTCTTGAACGCCTGCAGACGATGGAAGTGGCAAAAGCACAGATGCGTCAGAAGACTCATCACTAGATAACACAATTAAAGGGAAACACGTCCGCATGAACATGTTGACAGGCGAAGGATTCTCATAAAGCGGTGAAGACTCACCTGCTTCAGTAATCAATAACTGTGCAGGGGCAGGCTCCCGCGACGCATCGTCCAACTTTGGACGAATAAGTGTGTCCCACGCCTTCTCCAAGATATACAACTCGTTGTCCGCCAATTCCATAAAGGCAAAACCCATATCATCCCCGCCAAGAAGCATGTCATACAAGCACGCGACATCTGCAACCAACAAACATAACAAAAGTAAATTCGCAATCATCAAACACAACTCGCGCGAGGCGCGAGAAGAAAGAAAAAATAAGTAGCTACAAACCTTTGCCATTTTCAGTAAGGTGCGGGTTACGCCCCTTGACGTCATACTTTATGCTCATCCCCGCCATTACCAGGCCAGTCTCCGCGATCTCGCACACGTCAACAGGGTGGCTAGTCAAAGTCTTAACCACTCCTGCTCCTTGTACTCTATGAGCACGATCTTCCCAATTCCCTCAGCCGGGTCCAACCGACCCATCTCTATGGGAATAACCCCCTGATTAATCCAAAAAAACTTAGGTTTCCACTCCCGGAAACTCTTCACTCCGGCCCCAGCGCAGGCGGAGACCCCAGAACGCGGCCTGCAAGACAAGCAACTCTCTACAAAACTCAAGCTGTAGAAGACAAAGAACATGTCCACCAGAGGTTCAATCTTCTGCGCACGACAACAAAACTCAAAGAACATGAGTCTCGACATCAGGCCGGGGTGGATCTGGTTGATATGAACACCAACCGCCCGGATAAAAGTGCCCAAAAATTGGGTAATAGGAACCCTAAAGTTGCAGTCCCGGAAATAACAGGCATACAGCCCCACTTTCCCAACAGGGGGCTGCAATATGGTTTTATCCGGGGCGGGCATCTCCACACCATACGAGGAAGGGAACCCCACCCCCTTCCTGAACTTCCGGAACTCATCCTTCCCCCAAACGGCCGTCACCTCTCCGGCATGAGGCGGCCTCTTCTTCGACCCATCATCACCTCTCTTGGAACCCCCGCGTTTCTTCTTAGGTATGTTTATAATATGATCCATAATTTCACAGATAAAGCAGATTATGCAAGGAAAATAGGTTGGATGAAGTTGAAAGGAGAAGGAGCACAAGAAAATTCGAAACAAATGATAAGGAAATAAACTGATTAAAGGACAAAGAGGGTTTAAATAGGACAACCACACGTGGAAGACACGTGGATTGACGGTTTAAATTTCGAAAACAACCACCAACTAGTGACGGACACGTCACGGGAAGAAAGAGAAATGGGCGACACGAACAGACCATGGGCCCACCACGTCTCTGAAACTGTACAACCGTCAGAGACTTTTCGGCTACCAACCCGTCGCGTCACACATACAAACTGACAACATTGATGTATGCATTAATTACGAAGACGTCAGCAGCTTCCCCACTTGCATAACACCGCGCACAAGCTTCAGACGCCGAACCAATGCGCAAAACAACACAACAAGAACTCCTCAACCTCTGAGTCCAGCGTCTCGCACACTACGCATACAACACACTGGACTAGGGGGACTTGAAGAGATATGTACCCGCGCGTGCGCAGAAAGGAAGCCTACACATGCGACAGCGCAGGAACGTGACGTGGCATTCTAGAAGACGGCGCACGCAGCCACAAAAAGGACAGGTGTCACCCGACAGGAGCAGAATCTATAGCCAATCAGAGGCGTTCATTCCCTGCTCCATGATCACCTGCCAGTACGAGGTACGAGAAAGGACGGAAAGGACAATTACAAGACACGTGGACCAATCATAGAAGGACAGCGCAAGAATTGACAACGACCACAATAGTACAAGACAGCTGTCATTCCTCTCACAGCCAATCATAGGCCACTTGATGAGCCTATAAATACCCACCTTCGTCATCAAAGGAAGGGATCGATTATCAGAGAAAGAATTCATATCACAAGCTGTGAGAAATAGATTATAGTCGAAACTCTTGTAATAATCAGATAACAGTGTCTTGTATTTGCTTTATCAATTAATGAGAATCACGTCCTCTCTTATATACTTACATTAGCATTGTTATATTAGATTGTTAGTTTGGTGTTTCTTCATTGGGAATTCCAAATTAATGACACCGACTTTGTGTGTAAAGCTCAAGGAAGCTTTTAAGGAGTGGATAATTATAGATGATTTAAATATGATAGGTTTCAAAGGATTAGTTGTAATTATCATGTCCTACAATATTAATTAATGGAATAATGGAAATAAATAATCTCAACTATTGAGTATTGGCCAATAACAGTCCCAACTACGAAAATTACCAATAGTGGTCCCAACTTTCGACATATTTGAATATAATGAACCCAAACTAACGGAGGTCTAACTCCGTTAGTGTGGTGCTGACGTGGCATGCCACGTAGGATCATTTTGCTACCTAGGATGCCACGTCGGATGCCACATAGGATCTTTTTGCCACCTAGGATGCCACATCAGCATCACACTAACGAAGTTAGACCTCCATTAGTTTGGGTCAATTATATTCCAATATGTCAAAAGTTGGGACCACTATTGGTAATTTTCGTAGTTGTCTTTCCTCTACGTGTTTGGTTAGGAAGTGTGTTAGATAATTATTGTTTAAATTAATTAATAGGAATTTTAGTTATAGTATAATGCGATAGATTAGCTACATATACCATGTAAATTGGTAGGGATTGTATGAAGTTTTAAGGTAGTTGCTTCATCAATAAAACTTGTGGGAGTCAGTCATGGACTCGTTTGGTTATCGATTGAGACTTGAGAGTACACTTACACATTCAAACATTATCAAGGTATAAACCGATTTTCATTTTTTTCCATTAACACATGACTAATTGTTGAATGATTCCAAAAAGAAAGTTTTAAAGCTATTGATCAAGAAGAGTAAGAATTAAAAGTGAAAATTGAAAAACAAATTATATATATTCTTCGTTTTCTTTTCTAAGCCAAGTTCGATTTGACACCCTATATTCCAAATTAAGACCTCAATTTCCAAGAATGTATTCTTTTCAATCTTTAAACATTTATACATTAATTAATTAAACAATGAAAATATAAAGTTTCTAGGATCTTCCGAAACAAAACATGAATTTCCAATGCTTTGTGTTAAGAATATATTGACTTTTACTGTGTATGACTTTTTGGAAAGTTACGTGCTTTACAAGGAAAACATATAATAAATAAATATGAAATTGCATATTTTTTTCGTGAGAAATTATAAAATAATAAAATATGTTTAAGAGAAAAAGAAAAAAACATAGAACATTACTACTGCCAGTAGATATTCGACCAACCATTGATGGATGGTCCCACTCCCACATCCATATCTATAAGCTAAGCGAAAATAAACTCTCTTTCAAAATAATTAAATCCACGTGGATATATAAGTAGTACACTATAATTTATAAGATCTAAATCACATGTACCCATGGGATTGTTGGTTGTTTGATTTACATAATTAATGATATAATTTATTGACACAATCACTAGAAGTACCTATTAATCTATTATAATTATAATTATTTTTAGCGGCCGACAATCATATGTCCCGACTATTCGGGGTATCCACCAATTGGTTACAAAAACACCCCATACGTCCCTGGGTAACGCTGGATAGCCAGAACCCACAAAACCACCAGTTCCTTCAACTTCACCTCCCTAGAGTTGTCTACCTACTTTAATTCATCTTTCACTACTTTAATTCATCATTCATTTTTCACTACTTTAATTCACTTTTTTTAGGTTGGATGATAATATCATAATATACTTAAGATAAATACCTAGTTGTGTCAATAAATAAATGGTGTCAAAACTTATTAAAGTATCAAGTATGTATTAAGACCTACCGTAGTACAGCGCTAAAAGGGGCATTAATCCCATTTTCACGCCCCATCACGCCCACCAAAACTGGTTGGCGCTAAACACAAAAATTTCCTCTGGGCCTTAAAATTTTAACGCTCAACCATCCGATCCATCAACCAATAAAATCATGCCACATCACCCTTCCCTTGAAAGCTTCTGTGATTGTTTTTGTATATATAGAGAGAGAGAGGGGAATATCTGTAGAGAGAGGGGGCCGGTGAAGGTGATGGTGTACGGTGGTGGTGATTGTAACACCCCAACCGATGGCGGAAACATCGAGGTGTCACGTAGTGACGATTGTTCAATAGCACATGGACTAAAGTGTAAATTTGAATACATTGATTAAATAGTTTATTACATTGAAATGAAATACAATAATTCTAACTGCCAACTAAATTGAAATACAATGAATCAAAATCTAAATATAAATCCGAAAGCTTAAAGAATGCATCTCAAAACAACCTGAAACATGTACAAAATAATTTGGTCAATACAAAAATGTATTGGTGAGCATACCCTGTTTAAATGAATATAGTAGAAAAGTGTTTAGCAATTCATGTGTCGTATACTGTTTGCAATTATGTAATAAGTGGTATCCGGGTCAAATCAACCCTAAGAGAAGAAAGCAGATATATATAGTATGCGCTAGTAGTAATGTAATACATAGCAATGACGAGGACTCTCAACAGAGTCACAAGGGTATATACCATAGTACTATTCATTGAAATGTCAGGCCGAAACGGTTAATGATTTGACAGGTCATAGATACACGAAATGACATAAGCAAACACACAATAGAATTGCTATTTTAGTAAAATGAAATAGAAAATTTATAGTAAGTACATGAGTCACCCCAGAATGGTAAAACAGTAAAAAGGGGAAAGATATACTCACAGTTTGCGAAAGCGATCAAAATCCACTTAAGCGGTCGTGAGCTAAGTAATGGGAATTCCGAGGAATTCAACCTATAATGTGTAAGCATACTAATAAGAAAATGTCTAAGAGTCTAAGGTGTCTAGGGTCTAAGGCATTAGGGTTTGCTAAGTCGATTTGGGGAATTAGAGTTTTTATGATAAGTCGCGTTAATTTAAAAGTTGTATATCTCAAATAATATATGAAAGGTTGTAAATGTGGTTTAGGTAATATATTTATTACCTATTGATTATTTAGATAAAATTACGTTTGATTAGTTAAGACAAAATAATTTAGTTAATTACTTTAACTAAATTAAAATAAATACAATAATCATAAATATATAAATAAATAATTTTGAGTTACACAATGATCCAACAAAAGATAATAAAGACATTAAACCATATGAGTATTTCTATTTTATAAGAA
This sequence comes from Ambrosia trifida, assembly GCA_028751855.1. Taxonomy (NCBI): domain Eukaryota; kingdom Viridiplantae; phylum Streptophyta; class Magnoliopsida; order Asterales; family Asteraceae; genus Ambrosia; species Ambrosia trifida. The sequence continues at coordinate 7,705,504 of CM054125.1, read as the reverse complement.
AAATATTTATAAAATAGATGTTTAAATTGTATAAATAAATACATGTTTTATTATGTCTAATTAAACGTAAATAAGACTAATAATACCATACATGATTCAAAAATACTAGTTTTATAGAAAATGGATGATTTCTGATGTAAACAAATTAGAATAATTTTCCCATAATTTATATAAACTTATTTATATTTAAAACTGATTTAACGAGATTAAATTATGTTTAAATGATTAAAAATAGGAAAATCAATAAAATTAAATGTTTTCTGAACCAATAATTTTTATTTCAGATTAGAATGCTTAGAAATAATTACCCAAAAAGTTTGAGATTAAAATCATTAAAAATGAATTTTTAATCAATTAAATACTGTTAAAACAATTTAATTAAATAAAAATATAAAAATAAGACATTTTCCAGAAAATAAAAGTGTGGTAATTTTCTTTATAGTGTCAAGATGCTACTCCTAAATTTTTATAATTTTTGGAGCAAAAATGAATTTATCTATACATATAATAAACCAAAGCCATTTTAATGACATGGCACTCAAAGAGGGTATTCTTTTCATTAAGTGTGCCATGTGTCATCCCATGTGTCAAGGACTTTATTTTAGGAAAATAATAATTTAAAATTTAAAAACAAAATTATATTTTTATCTCTAATGTTTTCTCCCATAACTTTTAAACGTTAATATCTTTTATATACGAGATTTTTTAAAGAAAAAAAATTACACCAAATTAACGAGCGTTTTATTATCTTTCCAACGGGTATCATATTGCTATATAAAAAACGGAGAAAAAAAAGACTATTTTTTTGTGTGGTTTTGTTCATACACGAAAAAAACACAAAGTGTTCATGTTATTTATTAATCATGTATAGGCAAGTAATTAGTTATGTTCAAACCAGTAAATATGATTTTTATTTACAACATGTGTTAGCATTGGAGTTGTACATTGTTTTAGGTTAGGTTTTAATATTAGAGTTATACAGTGTTTAAGGTTATGCACTAACATTGAAGATACATTGTTAATTGTTTTAGGTTAAGTGCTACCCGAAGCTTTCCTGCATGTAACTGTAAAACGCATCAGTCTATTTCAGGTGTAAAATTGATATTTCAAATTAAATTTCTCAACCAGGGACGCTCCCGGGATATATTAGTTTAAAAAAATTGTGGGTTTGGGTCGGGCCTGGGATTAGGTGATACCCGACCCAATTACCCTTTTTTTATATTAGAATATGATAGCAGAGATTTGTTTAAAATAATAATAATAATAATAATAATAATAATCATTAATCATATATTGGCAAGTAATTAATTATGTTGTCATATTAGATATTTTATTATGTCATATTAGATATTTCAACCCGGGACGCTCTCTAACAGGTAATTGCTATGTTTTCTTTTTCTACCATATTCTGAAATAGCTCAAATCTTATTGTATGCAGTTAAAGACCTTTGACTGAATGTATTGGTGCTAAACAATCTTTGTCCCCTTGAAGTGTTTGGGATCTTAATATTCTGTTTTAAGTGTTGGTGTTGTAAGGTGAAATGGATCTTTTGGTATATTTTTTTAAAAGTATCCAATGTAAGTTGATACATAGATGCCATTTTTATAGTTTAGATACTTCTAATTTTATTCACTTTACTTAGATTTCTCAACCCGGGACGCTCCCGGGGTATAAGCTAGTTATGAATATTCTAATTTTAAAATGGAATTTAAGTGATTAAAATAAAAGAAAATTAATATATAATAACAAGTATAAAAAAAATCAGAAAGGAGGGGCTTCATGTGGGAATCGAACCTGGGTTGTTTGGTTAGCTAACATACACACACAACCACTAGGCTGCACCTCTGATTGTTGATTTAGTTCAAAGCAAAATATATTTAATCTATTACATATATTCATCATCTTCTTCCCCAATTCAACCTAAGAACCCTAACCCTAACCCACAATTTAATAGACCTAATACGTTATGATTACTGATCAAAATTATGGGGCTTTTGATCGCAATGTACGACTAATCAAAACGGCATCAGAAAACATGGACTTACAGACACGATTTGAGCCGGAATGAAGAGTTCTTTAGGCGCGACCCTATCGGACCCGATTATCAATCTTCTGGACATGTTTTGCGTTATGTTTTAGTGTGGTTAAGTTGTAAAAGAGTGCAGAAGATGATTGGATTAATCAGTTTATAAGGTTATCAAGGAAATGGCGTTTGACATGGATCTTTAAAGGTCCGAACGGTTACAAGTTGTTAACCAGATTAATGCTGTTTTGAACGCGTTTTATTATCATTTAAATCATTCGAACCTATTATATTCGAAAAGGGAACGTTTGTATAATAAATGTGACAAAGAAAAACGGTTAAAACTTCGCCGGTGACTCGCCGGCGGCGAGTATGGATTGCCGGACGCGAGCAGGAAGAAGGAGAGCCACATTCTATTTTTTTTTTGAAACTTTCAAAAATGGCAGAAACAGCCCCTGTAGTTAGTTTGTTAGTTGTAATAATAATTTAGTTAGTTTTCCCCTTATAAAACTTAACCAAGTTAGCTAAGTTTAACTTAAAACTTTTATAAAACTTAAATTTTTTTTATAATCCATTCCGGATGATGTTTCAAAGTACGTATTTGATTAAAATGTATGCCCGATCCATAACAAATATAAAATGATAATTTTTTTTTATTCGCTTTACAATTAAATTTGAAAACGACGAAACTTTTAGGGATTATAATGGAAATATTTGAAGGACTGTAATTGACATCTTGCTAAAAGATGAAGGTGACGGTTGTCACAGTGATGATGTATGAGTGGTTTTTGTTCGTGTGTGTGAGAGTAGAAGAAGAAGAAGAAAAGAAAGAAAGAAGAAGAAGAAAGAAAGAAGAAGAACCACCACCAGTAAAAAGAAAGAAAGAAAGAAATAGAAAGAAGAGAGAGAGAGATGGGTGGTGGTGGTGATGTATTTTTTTTTTTATAAAATAATAATGGGGGTCTTAAATTTAAAGCCCCTACTACACCTCATTTCATTTAAAGACCCATGCTAACACATATACCACGTAGCCCAATCTACATATGGTCTAAGAATATTTTTGGTCTGTAAGTTTTGACATAACAACTAAAAACTTGTGTTTGTTATTACCTATTGAGGGTTCTTTTTTTTTTTTTTACAAAAGCAACTTTTTCCACAAAGGAGTTCCTCAAAGACGATTTAAACACGAGCTTTATTACGATGTTAAACGTTTTAACTAAGATGATTTACATGCATAGTATTCGTAGGATTCAACGAGGGGTTATATATATTCTTTTTTTAACGGTAATGGTTATATATTCTATACTTTAAAAGGAAATTTAATATAATAAAACAGATAGGAAAGTATGTTTGGTTTTTTTTAACGGTTGATGTTATCCATTTTAATTTATACCAAATACACGTTTCACTATATTTGAACCTAGGACGTCCCATCTAAGGTTGGACAGTGCAGCGGGTGGCGCCCATGCCACCTCGTCCCTCATCAATTTTGAATGCAATAACACGCGTTAATATGGTGGTCTAGTTGGCCCGATTTATTCAACCAATCACATTTCTTTCTTTTTTCCTTCTCTTTTTTCTTTTTTAAATTAAATGGGCATTATCTATTTCCTTGATGTTATTGAAAGAGGGAAATAAATCCCCGTTTTGACATGGCCCAGAGGTAGTGAGATGAATCCCATAGGGGTTTCATTTTGCACCACCCAGCCTAAGAGACTTATGTCTCTGCCAAATAGGCTACCCACATTATCGGAAAAAGTATGTAAAGCTCCTAAGAGGCATAAACCTCTACCAAATGGGTTACCCACATTAGCGGAAAAAAGTATGTAAAGCTGGTACGCTGATATTTAAAAGTAAATTTACTTGACATGACTAAAAGTTATTCTTTCATAATTATCTCTAATCGTTGAAATCAATCCCTCTTTTAAAAAATAACCTTTTACAGATTCTGATTTAAAGTTACCAACAGTATCATGATAGTATAAGATGAAGAAACCCATATAAACATCACTTGCATAATTAAAAGCAAGCCCCAACATTTGGGACAACAGGTCTCCTTAATAAATTTCATATATAGTTGTTAAAAGATCCATAATAAAACTATAAAACTAACTTTTGTCGTTTACACTAGCATATTTCTCTAACACAAACAAAAACTTTGTAACAAATAATCTTTTTGCAAATAAGACATAACAACCCTTTTATATATATATTTTAAAAGATACTGAATATCTAGGCATGTGCATGAGGCGCATGTCCAGTTAATATGGTTGGATTCCCCAGCCTACTGGTAATTGAGCACCATCACAAAAGGGCCACCAATGCACCAATGCCAAGGGTCCAACCCCTCCTGTGCATGGACTCTAATCTAACTCACCTTACACCACACAAAATAAAACAACTATGTGTTGTGTCACTTGGGTCACCTAAAACAAACATAATGATTAGAAAAACGCGCCGAATTCAATATGACATGACACCATGCTACCAAAGCGAAAAAAACCAAGTGCGGTAAAAATACGCGAGTGCATATTCGAGGATTGTGGATTTGACTAAAGGTCCAGAGTTAAAGATTAATTAAAGAGGCATCTTTGAAAGACAGATTCCATTGGCCCATAAGCTTTTATCTCAAAACTCTTACAGCCTCTTGTCTGGTCTATATTTGGAATTTGACATGAACTTGCCCCATCTTTTATATGCTATATACCTCCCCCATACAACTCACTAATCTTAGGACCATTTTCTCAACTGCATCATGTTCACCACTTCAATTATAGACTCTCTCTTCTTCTTTCTTTCTCCACCATACTAATTATTAACTATAAAATCCTATGAATTTCTAGTGATGCTTTCACCAACCACCGTACTTTAAAGCCATCAACACCATGACCAGCATGCCACCACCACCCTACAGAATGTCGGTTTCCAGAAATAACGTCTTAAGCTGCTTATGTATCGAGGATTGTCAAGTGGGAAAAGCTACACACAGTGGTTTCTACTCCAGTGATCTACTCCCATCTCTAGGAGCCAATTCTAACCGTTTCGTTGCACCAACGAAACACATAATCAGCCCTTTTGATAGACGATATAGGTGAGACTTATCATTCACATAATCAGCCCTTTTGTAATTTTTTTTAATCTCCAGGTTCTGAACTCTTTTTCTTTGTTCAGGGCGTGGCAGATGTTTCTGGTTATTTTGGTCATTTACTCGGCATGGATTTCGCCCTTTGACTTTGCGTTTCATGATTATGAAGAAGGTGGCCTAAGAATCTTTGACGACATTGTCAATGGCTTCTTTGCCATTGATATAATTATAACTTTCTTTGTGGCATATCTTGAGACCCAATCCCATGCTCTTATTAATGATCACAAGAAAATCGCAGTGAGGTCAGCAACGGATTTTTTTTAGTTAATTTTATATGACATGCTATGAAGAACAAAAATGTTGCATTGTAACAGGTACCTGTCAACATGGTTTATATTTGATGTGAGCTCAACTGTGCCGTTTAGATCTCTCAGCCTCCTCTGCAAAGATAAGAAAAGTGATATTGGATTCCAAATACTTAGCATGCTAAGATTATGGCGCCTAAGAAGAGTTAGCTCCCTATTTGCAAGGTGCATATTTATAATATGTTTTTTAAATGATAATCTTCCAAATTTTAATTATGAAGGTGCAATAATGGATACTCAAAAGTACACTAAGTGACAAAATCTGTATTTACACTTCAGGCTTGAGAAGGACATAAGGTTCAACTATTTCTGGATCCGTTGTACTAAGCTTATATCGGTAAGCAACAAAGCTTTTTATAGAAGGTGTTTTTATTTGCATTCTAGAACGAATTTCATCATCTAAAACTTATTATTTATGGGGAAAATATAATGATAAGTTTACCAATTTTAAACCTGGTTTGAGAGACTTTTACTCAAAATAACAAAATAACTTTTTTTCACATTTTATTTATTAAATATCGAAATAATCAGATTTAAAAAAATAAAAAAAAAATATTTAAAAAATAAAAAACCTTAAACTTCATAATATCCTGATTAATGATTATTAAAACTTCAAACAGCAACGTGCAATATTAAAAAATCACGTCCAAAATTCCTTAGAAGATTTATTAAGGACAAGATTTGTTTAATCCCATTCTTTAAAAAATATTTTTCGCTTTCAGGTGACTCTGTTTGCGGTACACTGTGCTGGATGCTTTAACTACTTGATAGCAGATAGATATACAGACCCAAATAAAACTTGGATAGGTGCAGTTTATCCAAATTTCAAAACCGAAAGCATCTGGAATAGATATGTCACCGCACTGTATTGGTCAATTGTGACTCTAACAACAACTGGTTATGGAGACTTTCATGCTGAGAATGCAACAGAAATGGTGTTTGATATCTGCTATATGCTATTTAACTTGGGTTTGACGTCTTACCTTATTGGGAACATGACAAATCTTGTTGTCCATTGGACGGGAAATACCAGAGATTTTGTAAGTTTTCTTGATGACAATTTCCTGTGCTTTTTTATCCTTCTGTTCAAACTTCAAAATGTTGAAAAACTATAAATTTAGTGTTCAGGCACGAGTGATTCAAATATGTTGATCAGAAGATAGCTATACAATTAGGAACAAAACCAAAACATAGATAGTGATACGCGAGACTATTAGACATGCTTAATCAACATGCATTTCACGCTTGAAGAGTTAAAAAATCTTATTTTTTATAAGAATAGGCACGTGCCTAAAAGTTTTACATTTTAGGCACGTGGGTGGGTATAGTTTGAGCAATTTGCACTGCGAAATCTCAGTAAAACTAGCCACACCCCCAAGTTCCCCTTGGCTAAGAAAACTTAATATATTTCAAGGGTATGGATCCTAAGAGAACCAACCCCTATTTGAGAACTGAGAGAACCATTCTGGACCACACATTTCTTATAAAGGCAAAAAAAATATTATTATTATTTTTTTTTATTTTTTTTTTGCTTTAATCACGCGTTTTTATGCAAGGAAAAAAAATTATTTTTTTTTATTTTTTTTTAATTTATACATATGTGTATATTACGTTTTCAGCTATACATATGTGTATATTGCATTATACATTGCATTATACACATGTGTATATTGAAAAAAAAAAAATTTAATCCTGCATAAAAAGCGGCAATTAAAGCAAAAAAAAAAATTGCCTTAGATAAATGTGTGGTCTTAATGCTTCTCTCAGTTCTCAATTTAGCCAAAAGTTCTCATTTGAACCAATTCCTATATTTCAATCACTATTATATGGGGACAGCAACATACTATGATGAGATATCAAACTGATAATTATAGCTGCTATAGCTGATAAAGAAAAGAGATGTTTTACTCAAATTTTTGAATTCCATTCCTGAAACAAAGTTTTTAACGCTGTAGAGAGATAAGGTCGCAGCTGCTTCAGAATTTGCAAAACGGAATCAGCTTCCACCACAGATAAAAGATCAAATATTGTCTCACATCTGTCTGGATTACAATACCCAGGGGTTAAAACATCAAGATACCTTAAATTGTCTGCCAAAAGCCATCCGTGCAAGCATTTCACGCCATCTTTTTTACCCAATTGTGCAAAACGTTCCTTTGTTTCGTGGCGTTTCCCATGAGTGCCTTTTCCAGCTGGTAATCTTCCTTTCCTAATTGCAAATTAACTTCACATGTCTATTAGACTAAAGGCAAAGGATGATTCCAAAACAAATATGTAAATCATGTTCATTAATTGTATCAATGCACATTTCTCAGGTTTAATAATGTAGTGTACTATATTGTTGAAAAGGTTTCTGAAATGGAAGCGGAGTATTTTCCACCAAAGGAGCTTGTGATTCTACAAAATGAGATTCCCACAAATCTGTACATAATCGTTACTGGAGCAGTGGTAAGCAAACTTAATAGTTAATACGTGTTGCTTAGCATCTTAAATATCTATCAACTTAAGAAGTATGAAATAAACGGATTGGTAATTGAAATTCCATTGGCAGGATATAATTTCACAAAAAGACAGACACGATCAGGTATAGTATTCCTATTGGCCAGTTTCAGAAAACAAGAAAAGAATCTTACTTAAAATTGTTAACATGCAGATCATAGGAAAGGTCGTGTCGGGAGAAATGTTTGGAGAAATAGGAGTTCTATACAATACACCTCAGCCATTCACATTCCAGACAAGTGAAATTTCTCAGATACTGAGGATGGATGGTTCCGCACTACTTCGGATAATTCACACAAATACACAAGATGGATTTATTATCATGAACAACTTTTACATGGTATGCATATTCCATTTACCCACCATTTGAAGTAGAGGTGGCAAGGTGATGGGTTGGGTTGGGTAATGAGTCAAAAGTCAAAACAACCCCTTTGGTCTTGGTTTAAATCAGATCAAGTTAGGTTGACCCGAAATGATTTTCTCCTCTTTTATACTTAAAAACGATTAATGCATTAGATCGAAATGTGAGGGCACTATAATTACAATAATAAGTTACATCTTGGAATAAAGCTATTTAGGAAGTTGTATGTAAATTCACCTCTGGCGATCATCAGCCATTTTAGCCCATTTCAAGTGTTCCCTTTTAGATAATTTGATTACTTGACCCGTTTGTAAATAAAATAGAACATGCACACACAAATCTACACATAGATTAATTTATGGGTCAAAATTGCCACTTATAACTTGAAGTCCGGTACGGAAGTACCCTTTGGTTTTACTATGGACCTAAGATTTATGTACACTTCAATGTTTGTCCATTTGCAGAAACTGAAAGGCCTGGAAAATTTTGTACCTGGAGGATTGACTGTGGAAAATTCTTCAACTGATCTACATAACTATCGGAATGAACATCAGGTTACATGGGAACCAAGTGATATAGATTATCTGAATTCAGGAGATATAAAGAAGCAAGAACAGATAAATAATACTAAATCAAATAAGAATGAAATGAATCTTGATTTACCAGCAGACGAAGGACAAACTGCTCTTCATGTTGCTGTAAAGAAAGGTCATCTAGAAATGGTAAGGCTTCTTCTAGAAGGAGGAGCAAATGTAAACAAGCCTGATGTAAATGGGTGCACACCAATATATCTAGCTAAAGAGCAAGGAAACAAAAGCATATATGACCTTTTATCAAGTCATGAGAATAGGATATATGAACACAAAATAGATTTCGCCGAACCTGAAACCACAAACAGCAAGAAAAATCAGTACTTACCAACAACAAACAGGGACCCTTCTTCTTCCACTTCAATCACGGAGCCTGCTTCCATGTGTTCAAGCAGTGCCAGCTGTCATCCAGATAAAGAAGTTAGGAAATGGATGAAAAGGGTCACCATTCATGCAAATTTCAAGAACAAGTCAGACAAGCAGCTTCCAAAGTTCATAGTTCTACCAAATTCATTAGAAGAGCTGCTTGTCATTGCAGGTAACCTCAATATTACCATAATACATTATTAAAGTGACTGTCAACATGCAGTCAACCCTTGTTTGTGTAATTCTATTTTTATTCATGTATTAATGCCATCTTTCAAAATGCTGTCACTTCATCACCCTGGGCCTTGTGCAACTGCAGGTGAAAAGTTTGGAGGCCAACATTTTGCAAGAGTTGTGAGCTCAGAGAGTGCAGAAGTAGATGATTTGAGTGTTATCAGAGATGGGGACCACTTGTTTTTCGTTCCAAACGATTGTGAATGTAGAGATTACAATGTGACCTAAGGAGTATGATAAGCAATATAATAGAAATTAAAAGAATTTAGAGCTTGTGGCTTCAACAAGTTGCTCTTTCATCAAATCTAACAAAGTTGGATACATTAATAAAACTGATTGCCTCTTAGTCTTAACAGTGAGATATACCACTCCTTTTAACTCATCATTGCCTTCAAGAGCAGTTACAACAAAAGAAGTTCTATCTACTTTTTTCTCTCAGTAATTAATATGACAAATAACCAGGCACTAATACTACATTGATGTAATGATAATACATGTTTGAATGTAAAAAATAAGCAGATCAGATTGTGTACTTGACTATCAATTGACCATATCTTTCGCTTCAAGATGGCAAACTGGAACCACGTACACCTACATCAGTATTTCATGATGTACTCACTTAAATTTTCTTGGTAATCTAAGCTCTTTGTGTAATATAGATGATTTCTCGTGTTAAAAAGAGAATCATTCCTTTTTATTTTTTGTAATAATAGGAATAGGGTGGGCTTCTGTGTTGAAGACAAACTCCGTCAGTGGGATAACATTACTGTCACTAAATAATAAATATAAATACTTAAGGGTTTCACCCAAGAAAAAGGTCTCCATTTTGTCTCTTCGTCTAGGAGGAAGCATGGTGACATCATCCAAAGAACTGTAACCACCAGAGTAAACCTTTGTGTACTTCTCAAACGCCTCAAAGATAGACCAACCCCATTCACGATATCTGTGATAAAGATCATAAAAAAAGTAATAAATATAATAAATATTACCAAATATGGTAAAGAAATTTAGTCTCATGAAGGTGTTGGAACTTGGAACTTGGAACGTACTTTGAATCTTCTGTAATACGATACAGAATGAACAATGATTCAACAGTTTCTGGACGCAAGAGATTGTGCCTATCTGCATGTTTGATAACAATATCGTGTACATACTTTGAAGTCTTATTTCCTCCATCAAGACCTTCCTCAGAGTAGCCCTGATCGAAGTACAAGTGAGTAAAAAAATACTATTTCACAAAACTATTAACTATTTAAAAACAACCAATATTATATATATAACAACTAACCTCTGAATTGAAATAAGCAATCTCAGGAGCCAACCCGGTAGATGTGACAGCATACATCTCAAAACAAGTTTTAGCAAGATCTTCTGCCAGCTTTAGGTTTTCAAGGTCTTCAAAAGTGAGCAAATTCTCTTCCATTGCCTTTGCCTTGGTAATGCCTTTGGTGGCTCCAAGTGCGAGCGTACCAGGCAAGAAGCAAACCTGAACATGTGAAATTATATTGTACATTAAAAAAACTTCGAGATGCCCAATTATGTAGTACAAAGACATGTCAACTATCAAGATTACTAAAGGAAAAAAAACTCATTCCTTGAAGAAGATCTTGGTATCATACTTTATTTGACACAAATTCCCATTGTTTTAGAGTTTAAACAAGTTTCAGAAAAGAAAAAAAAGGTAGAAAGTGAAGAACCATTCACAATGTGAAAATGAAGAAACAACTATTCATTGTTTGCATCCAGTTTCCCATTTCTTAGACAAAAAGAGCAACAGAAGACAATGTATGACTTACCAGGTGATCCATTTTAGGACTAAAGTCACCATCAACCCCATAAGGCAACTCCCCAACAAAAACCAGCCCATTTGGCTTTGACTTTTTAACCAGAAGATGCTTAACACCTTTCATTGCTTCCACATACATGTCATGCAAATACGTCCAATTACTTTGCCTTTGCTGAAGCCACACTTTGATAAGGTATTCATAATAACTATCTCCGCGAGAGCCTAATCTAATATTAGCTCCAGAAAATTCACCCGTAGAAGGGCTGCCATATAAGGAAAACAACCATTATTTCAGTCATGGTGCAAGTTGGTTCTTAGTTAAGAAAATATACTTCACATAAAACTCATACCTGATGTAGATAGGAACAAGTCCTTCAACCTTTGGGAGAGTCTTCATATGTTCCATAACCTTCATTGCTTCAAAGCTATACTTTGGTTCACCAGTAAGAAAGCTAAGATAATTAAACTCAAGCTGTAAAGTAGAAACTTCAGAAGTGCTGCTAAGTCCATCAGGTGCAGCATGTGCTGTGCGATCATGCAAAACAACATCACTCAATGGAATAGCAGTTGGACTTGAAGTGAAGGCGGTTAAAAGACGATTAGCCAATCTTTTAGCAGTTTCTAGGTAGACAGATGGTGTGGGACCCTTGTATGTAGGATTTGAATTACTTAAATGATAAGCACTCAAAAGACCACCGACAACACGTATGGTTGTTTCAAATAGATTAACTTGACCTTTATGTAAAATTCTTTCTGGAAGATGTTTTTCAATCCAAGAACCTGCTTCATAAACAATATCATCAAGTTTCATTATCATGGCTGTATCTAAAGCATCCACAATAGTAGCCCCTAAACCTCCTAAATCATCCACGCCTTTTTTGCTTAGTGGCATAAGTTCATCATGACCCATTGCATACTTTTTGTACCCAGACCATGCATGGATAAATGCTTTCTGAACACCTTCTTGCCTAGCTGTCCATTTAAATTCCGTGTCTGGTTTTGCTATGGATTTATCTGTACTATTTACTTTACCAGAGATCAAACGAGGTGGAAGCCTAGGTGGCTTTCTCAAAAGTCTTTTGCCACCATTTAAAATAGACTTATCACCTCCCTCAGACCCAACAACACTAGATACATGATTAGTTATAGAATTAATGGGACTTGCATGAGTGAGCATAAGATACGTCAAACCACAAATCATTAATAAGGCCAGAAACTTTCCTGTGCTACATGCCATGAGTTCACGCTTCACTTTTTTGGTGAAAAAAGTATGTGATATATTCTGCACAAATAAGGGATGTCCATTAATCTTGAAATGGATGTGACTACAAATCAGTCTTAAGAGATAAAGGAGTAGATAAAACTCATTCAGAAAGCTTGCTCTTTCTTTTACCAACAACTAATTAGAAATCACGATGTGCAAAATTAGAAACAAAGATTGTTTATAACTGCAAAAGAGGAAAAGTGTTTGTAGTTCATTTTATTCATTAGATATGTAATATTTTTCGATAGACTTTGTGTTAGGAAATCTATAAACAGTGATCATGAGGACTACTGTTTATGTGGAATTAAATTTGCTAAAGATTATTAGAACTGAATCCCGCATCATCAAAGAGCAGGACCAACCTCTAAAAACTATATCAAATCTATTTTGTTCATTATTTAGAGTTTTTATTGCTATAACGTAGTTGGGTCGTATGCATAAAACAAGACCAAGCGGCTTACATTTTTGGACAGTGGGAATAAATGTGACACACCAAGGTAAAAAGCTTTAGTGCTTATTTATCTACTTATCTTTTTAGATTCCATGCCTCACAATACCCATATATCATGGCTATATCCTTACAGCATAGGTACCAAACTATTGCTCCCGTCAGCCTTTTCAACCTAGTCTCTTCCAAAACAGTTAAGGAGGTCCGTTTACCCGATTTTATCATTGGTCTCAGTCTTTCATTTAATTTATTTATTATTTTTCAATTTCATTGTAAATTTTGTATCAAGATCCATAATTCACCATCCTAACACCATCTTGTAAAAATGTTTTGACTAACAGCTCCTCTTTATCAAATTTCGGTATGGGAACTTCTTAGTTCTTACTACCAGCAATATGATAAACAAACTGAGATGGTTAACTATTTGAGTATTTTCTTAAAACCTTATTCCCATTACTTCACAGTTCACATACGAGATGGTGAACTAATTTCAGTTATATTCTGGGTATTCGTTCCAACATCACATGGGTCCAATAACTTATTGAGTCAAATGGATTACAAGTTTTAAGAAATGTCACTTGATGACCATGAATGTGTTATCCTATATTCCTATTTCCTATGGACGCAACCTTACGCAAAAAGCCCCTTTGCCTAATCAACATAAAAGTAATTAGTCCTTGTAAAAGTTGTATCATACTATCATTCACAACAAGGTAGGCCAACTAGCTTATGACTTACCACTGCCTGTTTTATCTAAGGTACATCCTAACTGCAATGTTTCACTTTACCATTAGATGGATCTGTATCCTCACTACCTCAGTAAGTTCAAAAGGTTCACTAAATAGATTAAACAAGTGATTTCAACCCAATATCATAAAAATCTAAAGGATTTGTAGAACATAATCAAAATAGGTTTTTTCATCTCTCTCCCATTCGATTAGCACACATTGCATTGATGATCTATCATGCTGAATAGCCAAAAGATAAATATATTTAACCATAGTTGTTAAAAGCCATCGTCTCTTGCACCTAGGCCCAATTTTTAGGCGATGCGATGCATTTGCGCTTTGAGTCGAGGAAACAGCACTTTAATTCTCTAGGTGATGGTTTAGGCGCAAATTTCAGCTAGATTCCCAAATTCCGGAGAGTTTCCAGCCAAATTCGTTAAATTATGGCTAGATTCTAGCCGGATTTCTACTATTATCAAAGGAAAATTATTTCTTTACACTAATACATCAATATTTTAAAACTTTTGATACTAACTAGATGAAAAATAGTATTGATTTGATATATTTTTACTTTATTTTCTTTGTTCGCTTTTTTTGTCTCAGACGCTTGCTTTTTTTGTGCCTCGCGCCTAGGCCCCATGCAAGGCGTATGCGCCTTCAGTGCGCCTAGCGCCTTTGATAACTATGTATTAACTAAAGATAGATATAGCCAACGGATATCATTAACAAACAAAAAACTCCACATTAACAGAAGAGCCAATTTGCTGCTAGTTGCTACCAACTTATAGAACAAGTAATAAGACAAGAAGATGTTCTTATGACTAATAACTTTTATAGGTTTACAATCCTTATTTGTGCCACATATTCCAGTAAAGTGAAAGCAGGTCTACAATTCAAATTGTATTAATCATTCATACTAATAATAATATTAAACTTCCCATTGCATTTAAACAAACTATCAAATAAACACACAAAATCATAAAAATTACAAAGGCGATCCATCAAACTATCATTAATTGGCCACAATATTAAAAATAAGAACAAAGTGTTAGAAAGAAAGAAACCTGAAAGGAGGAACGTCGACGAAACTTGGCGTTATCGTAATGCAGGTCTTTGATAGAATAAGGGAGTGTAGTATTGGAAGACATTATTATAACTTATAAGCTAGGGTTCTAGATTCCCGATCTGTTGTTAGTTTATTATTAATATTATTAATATTAATATTAATAATTATATGTATGAACGTAACATGTACATAAAGATGGAATACAGTCTGGTGGACTTTTGCGAATCGAAAGTCAACGGGCGATCGGTGGGTGTTCACCGTCGATTATGCCGTTGCCGGTGGCTGTGCCGGTGTCCATCGGGTTATCATGTTAGACGCTAGCGTTACCAAACAAAGTTTGTTTTTTTTTTTAAGCACTTTTGACGTTTGGGTATACAGATGTTTTTTTTTTTTTTTTTTTTTTTTTGGAAGGCAAATTTCATTAACCACAACAAAAACAACCGGAGATCTCCAAGATAGAGACCCCCAACACAAAAATTACATCATATCAAAGTTAAATCTTTTCCAATCCTGCCAACCCACCGTACACTTATTACACCTATATGAAAACCAAAGATAACCCAAAGTTTTAATATCCGAAACGATATCCACGACGTTCCGGTTAATATCGTTAAATATTTTCTCGTTCCTTGCCTTCCATATACACCAACACGTAAGAACCATGATACCTTGCAGCGCGGTTTTCTTGATCCCCGACCACTTCGTAATCACAACAGTCTTTAAAATGTCCTTCACCGAAAAGAAATAAAAAGTAGGAAGATTTACCCACCTAGCTATCCCATTCCAGACACCATTCGCCACCATGCAAGCTGTAAATAAATGATCAACACTTTCGACTTGGTCTTCACAAAAATTACAAACTGGAGAACCCACATTTATGTTTCTTCTCGAAAGTGCCATCTTAGTCGGTATCCTATCCAAAAGCATTCTCCACATAAAAACGTTACATTTAATCGGTAACCACTTGCACCACATATAATGATCGGCATTTGGCTCACTCTGCAAAGTGTGCATCCATTTTTTAACTTCAAAAACTGAAAAAGGCTTGTTCAAATTATTGCCCCACACCCATTTATCCCTCTCCCCACCCAACGATATGTTTCCAATCAACACAGTACAAGCGATCAACTGCTGGGCTTCCTCATCATTATTGGGCCTCCTCTTCCATCTCCATAACACCACCGGCCCACCTTCTCCATGTGTAATACGGTCCCTAACTTTGCACCATTTGTCTTTTTCCAAACGAAATAACGTGGGAAATAAACTTTTCAGCGGCATTTGGTCAACCCAAGAATCAATCCAAAATCTAATATCCCCTCCATTACCAAGCCGGCCTCGAATCATATCCACGCTACTAACATTTCCCACCTTTAAACGCACCCCACTTTTCACCATCTTTGTCCACGTACCGGAAAATCTAGAATTATGAGGAAACGAATCCCACTTCCTTTTAGACCCGTGTATAGCATCTACCACTTTTCTCCACATAGCATCGCATTCATGCCGATATCTCCATAACCACTTCACCAAAAAAGCATTATTGCAATCCACCAGTTTTCTAATCCCCAACCCGCCTTGATTAATCAGCTTTGTCACACTATCCCAACCCACCCAATGAATTTTTCTATTTACCTCATCACCTCCCCATAAAAACCTTTTCATAAACCCTTCCAACATATTAATAACACCAACCGGCGCTTTGAATAACGAAAAATAATAAGAGGGTAAACTCTCCAATACCGATTTGATAAGAGTCAACCTACCTCCAATAGACAACACCTTCGATTTCCAACTCGATAATCTATTTCTGAACACTTTAACAATCGGCTCCCAATTGTTAATCTTGTTCATGTTAGCACCAACTTGGATCCCAAGATAAACAAAAGGAATATTCCCTGCCCTACACCCCATCCCGCCTGCTTTATACCCCACTTCATCTATATTCTTCCCCACACCATAGAGAGTAGATTTATTTATGTTAATTCTAAGCCCCGAGCACATATGAAAAACCCTCAACAATCGCCTAAGGCATTCAAAATTATCTTCCGACCACTCCCCCATCACCATAGCGTCATCCGCGTATAGAAGATGAGAAATATAAGGACCGCTATTAGGCAGAGAAACCCCACGAAAGACACCAATATCGCACGCCTTTTTTATCATACCCGAAAGAGCTTCCATCACAATAACAAATAAAAATGGGGAAATAGGATCCCCCTGACGAATACCCTTTCCACAATTAAACTCAAACGTCGGAGAACCATTCACCAGAACCGAAGATCTAGCAGATTTTAAAATACCTTCAATCCATCTACACCAAATATCCGGAAATCGCATCTGTCTCATCACCGATAACAAAAAAGCCCAGTTCACATTATCATAGGCTTTCTCAAAATCTATCTTAAATAAAAATAATTCAGCCCCACTCCTCTTAGCCCAAGAAAGCACTTCACTAGTAAGTAACGGGCCATCAAGAATATACCTACCCGCAATAAAAGCCGACTGATTCTCATTAATGATACTATCCATAACCGTCTTCAACCGATTTGCCAAAACCTTTGAGATCACCTTACTCACCACACCTATCAAATTAATTGGACGATATTCCCCTAAAGAGACCGGGTCTTTCACTTTAGGAATTAATGTGATAAAAGAGGACCCAACCCCCCGATTAATTTTCCCTGTTTCAGCAAACTGCCTCATAATAGCAACAAAATCGTTAGAAAATAACTCCCAATACCTCTTAATAAACCGAAAATTAAACCCGTCCGGACCCGGGGCTTTGTCACCACCGCATTGAAAAACCGCTTCCTTTATTTCTTTCTCTTCGAATGGCTGAATAATACGATCGGCGTCTTCATCACTAAGCACTTTCAAACCGTAACAATTAAGTTTTGGTCTAACCGGACATTCCTCCACAAATTTATTTCTAAAAAACCGAAGCACCTCCTTCTTAATCACTCTAGGCTTAGTCACCCACTCCCCATCAATAGACAAACCTGTGATGCCATTCGACACTTTCCTGCTATTTATCGAGCCGTGAAAAAAACTAGAATTCTCGTCTCCCTCTTTAGCCCAACGAGATCTAGATTTTTGTTTCAAATCCTTCACCTTAAATATCTCCAACTGTTTCAAACGCCTTTTGGCTTCCTCAAAAATCCATGTTTCCTCCTCATTCCATTCCCTTGATTCCAAAACAATCTCCAACTCGGTCACCTCAGCCTTCAGTTTGTTTTCTTCCTCAAACTCCACTGCCTTAACTTTATTAATCCAATTCTTAATCTTTTCACGAAGCAATCGGAATTTCAACATCATTTTAACGTCGGGATCCCCATCAACATAAACATTATTACACGCGCTCTTGACAACTTCGTCTAACCCATCTCTTTCAAGCCATGAGTTAAAGAACTTAAAAGGTTTGACTCCGAAATTCCGGGACTCTATCTTCAATAAAAGCGGACAATGATCGGAACCATCTCTATTCAAAACCCGGTATTCGGCCTCTGGCCATTCATTGTAAAACGACCAATCAACAAATATTCTATCAATCCGGCTCATCTTGTCTCCAACCAAATAAGTAAACTTTCGGCCCTTGAGACAATATTCGAACATACCACTAACCTCCAGAAAATCATTAAACTCATTCGAAGAAACCATATCAAATCTAGAATTTCTTCGCTCATCCCGGTCTCTCACGCAGTTGAAATCCCCTCCCATAATCCAATACCCGCCATCTTCCGAAATCAAGGCTTTCAATCTCTCCCAAACCATTCTCTTATCTTGAATTCTTTGAGGGCAATAGACATTTAAACACGTAACCCTTTTCCCCGTAGCCTTTAAACAACCGGAAATAACCAACATATTACGTTCTTTAACAACTGAATCTTTAACGAACAACTTTGGGTTCCAGAATGAAATAAGACCCCCGGAGCGACCCGTTGCGTCCACAAAATCATACTCATAATCATTAGAGCCCCAAAATCTACTAATGTCAACACCTTGAAGCGACTCAAATTGCGTCTCTTGTAACATTAAAAAACCAACCTCGTTTTCCACTTTAAGTTTACGACACCATGAACTTTTGCCAATCGAACCCAGACCTCTAATATTCCATGATAATACATTCATTGGAAACCTGCTTGAAATCCTTCTTCCTGAATAACCTGAGCAACTGAATCGCCAAACTGATCTATATCTTCCGCGCCTAAGGCTATCCCAAGATTGACCGTTTCCACAACTTCAACCACCTCAACTTCATGAATCTGCTCTGGTTGATCAATCCGAGTCACCTCCTCCCTTCCCTCTACCTCCATATTAACCGTATCATCCCTACCCAAAGTGTCATCTACACAAGCGTTACTTTCCTTCCCATCTCCGTTAATGACCCAGATGAATCTATCGATATCATACGGGTCGTCCCTTTCCCTAGCTCTTTTTTTCGGACGTTCCTGGGCAATCGGAGATGGTGACTTCTAAGCTCTTGATTTCTTCCGAATACCTCGAGCCTTCCTACTCTTACCAACCGGAATCTCAATACCATCCATATTCAGCCCCTGGCTTTCCACATTGTCAATATTCAGCGAACAGTGTACCAAGTTCACATCCTCCTCCTTATTAGCTTGCTCCCACTGTGCATCCATCTCATCTCTATTAACAACATCATTCAAGTTTTCCGTAATGCCAACACCCTTGTTCGTATCAATCATATCCTCCTCATCGTTACAATCACTATGAACTTCCGGACTAGCGTAAGAGTCTTCCACACACTCCGGCACCCATTCGCCACCCTCCTCCTCCACACGAACCTCAAAACTCAAACCCCTCCATCTAACGTTAACATCGCCCTCGATCCGTTTAGACGAATCACATAATAACCCTACCAAAACAAACGACAAGTCCACCACCGATTCATTCATATCCTCCTTTTGAACAATAGTTCCAAACTTCGCTCCAATGTCGTTGGCCACGCCACTTCCGTAAAGACAAATTGGTAAACCAACAATCCTTAACCACGCAACACGTTCTTTCGGAATCATTTGACCAGCCCAAACCTCCAAACCATCAAAACAAACTTTCCAAACCTCTTTCGTACGTAAAAAACCTTCCATGCAGACTTCCGATTCGAAAATCAGCAATACCCACAATCCACCAACATATCGAATACCCACCTTGGATTGGCCAATCAAATCTAACCAAATCCTCAGTTTAGTCAATTTCTTGAAGTCGGACACCCTACCCACTGCTGCGCACCCTTCCCACAACAAGTTTCCGTTCACTGAATCGTCTATAACCAACTCCAAAGGCGGTTCCTTATGAACTGGATCTATATTCAACAGTGTATCTCTAAACGTACGCCCCACACCACTGTTAATCCCCGCACTATTCTCATCACCTCCAACATCTCTACCCCCCACCTTTTCAACCTGCACCGGATCATCTCGCACTTCCTTAACCGGAACCCACTGTTTTTCGGATTTCCAATTCAGTTTCTCCCCATCCACAAACCGAGCTAAAGCAATGAACAACTTATAGGAACCAATCCACACATCTTTCATAGAAGCCTCTAACCCCAACGGATCCCTAACATTAACGAATGAAACAAAACTGAACCGCTTACCGAGTTTATCATACTTCCTTGCGATATACGTGTCGTGAATATCACCAAAACCTTTCAGCACCGCCAATAGATCAGAAGACGCACATCCACCCGGAAGGTTGGATATGAAGAATTTTGTAACCACTTGATTTTTCTGATTCGATCTCTCCCCATGCATCGTACCTCGTCCTTTCTTAGTAGGAGCGTCATACCAAGTATCCACCTTATACTTCTCTCTTGCAGCCATTGACAATCTTGGAGTCTCAGATCCCGTTCGTCGCCGTTCTCTAACTCCTAGTTTTTACCACCACCGTCCACCACCACCATCCATCGTCCACCAGACTGCTGTAAAAAATCAGTTTATTTAAATTTCAATTTATTTCAGCAGCCTGCAGACGTTAACAAACAAACAGTTTTTTTCTTGCAGACTGCAGACCTTTTGTCCACCTCTTCTCTTGCATATGTGGTCCATAAACTGCAGATCTTTTCCAACAAAAAATACAACCAGCTCCTAAATAAAATAGACAAATAAATAATTAATAAAATAAATAATATTTTAATTACTCAAATGATTTCTGTTGGCACCTTCTGAATAGGTAACTAACGATTAAGTGCTGAATTAGTAATAGATCTGAATCATTCAGAGACTGTATAATGCTTATCCATTCAGAGGCAAATGTTTGACCGATTCAGACATCTGTTTTCGAAATAAACAGTCCGAATGAACCATTTCTGACTGATTCAGACATCTGTCTCATTAAGAGCTCATTAAAAGCTGAAAAAGTAGCCCCTAACTATGATAATAAACTTAACTGAATAAGATTAAGTAGAACATCATAAGGCTACAGGGGCGTGGAAGGTGAAGTGAAGCCCTTTGTGGTGTGGAAGGTGGCGTGAGGCAGGTTAGGGAAGATTTCCACGGGTGTGGGTAAAATGTGAGAGTGAGACGGATGCTTGTGATTGGTTCTTGCCTTCTTGGGTTATAGATTTTTTATTAGCCTTTTGATTTTTTTTTCTTTTTAAAAATACTTATCCAGACCACCACCACCCCATGGTTTTTTAGGGATTAAAGGGAAGTTGATGTGGTGTAACATGTCGGTCTATGCCCCCTAGAGGTGAGCAAAAAAACCGGTTCGGGAATCGAAACCGGTAAAACCGACCCGAACCAAAACCGGTCAAAACCGGTTTCACGTGAAACCGGTACTAAAAAAATCTCAAACCGAACCGAAAACCGACGGAAAAACCGGTCAAAAGAAATCGAAACCGGTACACAAACCGGTCGAAACCGAAAAAAACCGAAACCGAACCGAAACCGAACTGAAACCGGTTTAAGAAAAATACATTTTTTGTTGCCATAAACACAAATAAAACTTTGTTTTTTTGTATTAATATTCAATTTCTTTTTTTTAAAAACCCTAAAAGTTATTAAAAGTTAAATTTTATGTAATTTATACGATTTTAAAAAGTGCGCGAAAAACCGATTAAGAACCGAAATTGAAACCGAACCGAAACCTGTCTTCAAAACCGGTCTTACGAATCGCCAAAACCGGTCCAAAACCGAACCGGTAAACCGGTTCGGCAAAAAAACCGATTTGCTCACCTCTATGCCCCCCTTAATAGCAGGACCACACCATATTTCTAACGTCCAACACTTGTAGCCTAGTTGGTTGAGAGCCTAAAGTTTTCTATGGGAGGTTTGGGTTCAATTCCCACTAGCTACATTTGGAGGACATTGGTGGAGGGGAAATGAGGGATGACCCAGGCCATTGGCTTGGGTTCGAGTCCTGATCCCGACCGGTTTTACCGATTATTTCACTGTCGTGCCTTCGGGCGAGTGAGTGGTCGGGTTTTCCCGGGAATTGGTGGCAATTGGTGGCCCGGGTACTCTCGAGTACCTGATTCGCCAAAAAGGATGTCTGAGAGTGCTCGGAAATTGATTCGTTGGCCGTTAAAAAAAAAAAAAAAAGAACCCAAAAAAAAAATGAAAAGAATATACTGAGCCCAACATATTTGGTCTTGTTTTATGAGCCCAACAAAGTATCTAAACTCCAAAACCAAATCCGGGTTTTCTCAATACAAATGAAGTGCCACCCCACTTGGTTGCTAATTTGGGTTAAAGAATCGACAAATATATACAAAACATCTTAAAACAGAAACAGAAAAAGAAACGAAGTTAGTGGACGGTTATTGTATATGGATATATACTTTTGTATTGTTTACTTTGTTTATTAAGTAATTATTAATATTAATATGTACGTGATATATCATATATCCACCTGGTAGGTTGTGAAATTGTGTCTCATGTCCGAATATAAATCTAAGTACCTACAACACACTAATTAACTTTTTTTTTTTTGGAAGGCAACTTTCATTAA